>VWZI01020953.1:173480-232039 GCA_013396835.1 Psilopogon haemacephalus | reverse complement strand
CCTGTCCAGGTCCCTCTGGATGCCATCCCTGCCCTCCAGCAAGTCAACTGTGCCACACAGCTTGGTGTCATCTGCAAACTTGCTGAGGGTGCACTCGATTCCTCTGTCCATGTCGCTGACAAAGATGTTAAACAGCACTGGTCCCAGCACTGACCCCTGAGGGACGCCACTTGTCACTGGTCTCCAGGTGGACATTGTGCTGTTGATCACCACTCTCTGCCTGCGACCATCCAGCCAATTCCTTATCCAGCAAGTTGTCCACCCATCAAGTCCATGTTTTTCCAGCTTGGTGACCAGGATGTCATGTGGGACAGAGTCAAAGGCCTTACTCAGGTCCAGGTAGATGACATCAGTTGCCCTTCCCTTGTCCACTGCTGCTGTGACTTCATCATAGAAAGCCACCAAATTTGTTAGACATGATTTGCCCTTGGTGAAGCCATGCTGGTTGACATCAGGCACCTCTGCTTTGTTTTCCAGCTGCCACAGCAGAGCCTTGAGGACGATCTGCTCCACGATTTTGCCAGGCACAGAGGTGAGACTGACTAGTCTGCAGTTCCTGGGCTCATCCTTTTTTGCCTTATTGAATTTTTTATGGTTGGTTTGTTAATTAATATTCAAAGCATACATTTATTTTATCAGATAGAAGTCCTTTGCTATGAGCCAGAGACACCACTGATCTCTCTGTATTAAACTTTCAATATTCTCATAACCCATTTGAAGCAGACAGCATTTTTCCTATGGACTTTTCTTAAAAAAAAAAAAAAAAAAGGTATGCATCTATTATGTGTGATCCATAACTTTTTGTGTTGAGGCCCAGAGTGGTCTAGAGTTGAGCTACTCACCTTGGCTGCCTCTAGAATCAGCATGAAGAGATCAGTAGTTTTGAAGATAAATCATATTATGAGTTTAGATTGCTACTGCAGGGTAGACTTATGGCCCCAAAGTGCTGATCTCTATCCCCAGAGTCAGAAGAATGCCCAGGGAGAGTAGCTCAGCTGCTTGCCACAACCCTTCAACATAACTGAATATGACAGACATCTTTTAGATATCCTCTGAGTGAACAGCAGCTAGTGTCAGAAAATTACATTTTCAGAAATACTTTGCATTTCAGCTTGAGCCACTGGAAAACAGGGCACCCAGAGGCACAGCTGTGTACAACTGCCTCAGCCAGCCAGCCAAGCTCCCTATGTTATACACAGCAAAAGCAAAGCATGTAATGAAAGGATCCTCAGAAATAGGCTGAGAGCCATCTAGGAGGAAAACACAGAAAACCCTAAATGTAGGGGGAGGTGGGGAATTAAAAAAAAACCCCAGTACCTAAACTCCTCAGAAACATTTCTCAGGATAGAAAGTGTTCTTCAATTTTATGTACCCTGTTCAGTGTATTTCAGAGAATAAATACATATTTAATTGTCCTATAGCAAGCAAAAGATCCTTTAGCTTATCACACATTTGATAGTTGATAAATCAGAATTCTGTAGTGATGATAAATCTTTAAGCAAATTTCCATCAGAAACTACTATGTCACTCTTTAGTAGTCTCAGGTTAAATGGAATCTAAAGCACAACCCAGTTGATTTCAGTTGAACTCTCAGCAAATTATGGCTGAAGATTTTTTTTTAAGCATTCATTACATCTTTGTCCTGCTTAAGCAAACGTTATCACAAAGCTGCCTGTTTGAGCAAATTATGACTACTGAATGTAGTCATCACCAGTGCCTGTGATGTTTTAATATTACCTATTACATGTTCAGCGATCAATTTAAGTAGGTAGTTAAAAAGGAGAAATCTCTACCAAGCCCTTTGTTATAGAATCTAAAAATAGTAAAGCTTCATCTACAGTGAAAAAAAAAGAGATCTCTGTATGTATGTGCCAAGCAAGGAGATGGAATATTTCAACAAATTCACTATTCACATAAAAAAATTGAAAATTTAAACTTAATCTTTCTAAAAATTAAGACCTGCAGGATGAAGCAGCTCTTGGAGATTATTTTTTTAAATTTAGACTTGCTCCATTAATGCTCCTATTCTTCATCTCAATCCTTCTAATAATTACATCATCTTTCCAGGGTGTCAGAGAACATCAAGGTGACAGTGATTCCGCATGACTGGAGTATGACTCCAGTGTCAGAAAGTATTTGTGGAAGTTGTTTAACCAGAAACAGACACAGTAAATCTCAGAGTGTTAGAAAAGGGAAATACTGACTTTAGTAATCAGGTGCCACGTAAAATGCTTCATTGCCTTCTGTAATGGTGGCAAAATAGCCTTGTTGAGTAATTATTTAAATAGTTTCATTAAATAAAACAGAACTCATGGGGGGCACTTTGGCCAGATCTTTCCAAAACACTACCAGGTCTTTCAGCATTTAGCTATTTAATTTGATGTTATCTGGGGAGGAAAAAAAATTAAAATCCCCCAAAAAACCCAAACACAACCACCAATGTTCTCACACAACTCCAAAGTATCTTTACTTTTCTGCCGTGAGGCTGGATATTGCATTTGTGTATCTCATCAACTACTCCTGACTGTTTGTTTCCTCTAAGCATTCAAGCAGCTTAAACTAAAAACATGAAAAAGCAATTACTTAATTTAGAAACTGCACTGATTTTAATAAGTGTATTATTTTCTGCTAAAGTTTGAAATGAGGCAAGAATTACAATATATTGATTTGATAAATATAAAAGAAAAAAAAAATCCCAAGCTTTTACTACCTTGAAGTTATACTTTTGTACAAAAAGGTGTCTTTTCCTTTTTCCTTTTCTTTTTTTTTTTTTTTTTCAGAAACAAAAGTTGGTGTTCATATGACAGTAGGTATAGAAGATCACAAGAAAACACGATATAAACATGTAAAATATGGACACATATTTCATTAATGAAATTTCCAGTCATTCTTTCTCTTTCAAGAACTTCATAAAATAAGGTGCAGTCACACCTGGACTGATATCATCACCACCTTGGAACAATGGATTTCGTTCACTAATAAAATCCAGCAGAGCAGAACTGAAGAACAACCCTACATCAAGGAGTAAGGACTTCACACCAAGGACTGCACTTTTTCTTCATGGGGATTTTGTAGCAAGGATGACTTGACTGAAATTGTTTTAGGATTGACTTGGGCTTTTGTGAGGTGATGTTTACACATGAACGAGAGCCTTCCAACGTGACAATTTTCGCTTCAATCTAACCTTACATTTTCTAATCTCACCAAAAGAGCAGTAAGCCCTGATTCCACTACGCAGCACAGTGGCACAGGCTTCTTCTGTAATTCATAAAGATGAAACCATACCAGTAATTCCTTAGAACATTAATTCACTGTCAATTGTAGATTCCTAGAAGCTGGATTATTTCTTTTAGAAGATCTGCAGCAGAGTTTTCATATGAACCATGTCTGAAAACATGGTTATCAGTCACAACACTGGCAACAGAGAAGCAAACAGTGAAGTCAGCTGGTAGGACAGGTGATGATCAGGATCTTAACAGAGGGTTCTTGAGCTCAGCTTTCTTGTAAGCTTGATTTTTCACCACAATCAACTCAACACTGAAACATAACAAATTGGCAGATACAGGGAAGCAGACTGATCACAACATTTGTTTGTCATAATGTGCCAGAAATTAGTTTACAAACTTGTCTTCAAAATTACAACAATAACTATTTCCCAATATCATTTCACATTTGCCAGAGGCATCAATGCATCTTAATTGATGAAGTCCAAGAGCCCAGTAATTTCAGCTAGAATGTGCGACTGCATCCCAATAAACACAAAATGTAGGGCAACAATGGGCCTGGCACTAGGGGAAAGCTGGGGAGGGGGCTCTGACTCACTGTTGCAGTGTAAGACACGACAATCAAGCATTACAGAAACGGGCAAGGGACAAAAAATGATGCAAGCAGTCATACTAGAAATGTGAAGTTCATGCAGCCATGGGAACACTTGCTTCATGTATTCTGGAGACATACACTCACAGGATGCAATTTTAAGATGGCCCTGGGTCTCTAGAAGTTGGCCTTTACCCCCTGCTTTATTAAAGGCACCTCTCTGTTACTAAAAATTACCATGCAACTTCAGCCTGTCAATCCAGCTGAATGCAGCTCTCAAAGCATAATGACTGTCTTTTGAGGGGGAAGTGTTTTGTTATTGTTGCTGCAATCAATGAAGGCTTCATTAATTTTTCCTTGACTTCTATGTACTATTATCCATAGTATAATAGTCATGAACAGCTAAATATTGGGTTTTGTTCTGCCAGCATGTCTGTAAAGAGCAATAAAGAAGAAAATACCTCCTTTAGAGATCACACTCTAATCAGTGAAAAAAATAGTGCTAATATTATTAAGAAAATGAAAGTTACACATTGACATTTCTCTAATCAATACCAAACAGGAGTGATTTATGCATCTAAAAAAAAAAAAAAATCATGGGAAGATTCCAGTGAAAGCAAGAGTAACACTTGCAGACATTTCTCCATGCAACAAGGACAGTGCAAAGAATTAGCCAGGTACCTCCTGGGAGATAAGAGTACACAGTTGAAGGCTTCAGACTCTATTAATTGCTAAACCATGATGCAAGAAAACTGCCAGAACAACTCCATTTATCTGGTTGCCCCATATCCTTCTGCTCCAATTTTGTCTGATTTTTACTGAATTCAGTGCCTATGAAAGAACCCAAGTGAACCTGGTACATTAGATTCTAGCAGTTATGTTGGGGCTACTTGCCTATCACTTGGTCACAGCAGAATTTAGGTTGAAGATGTCATAGTCTCCATACCAGCTCACCTACAATCTTATAAAGCAGCCCAAAAAATGTTCTATTTATGGGCTTACTCTTGAGAATAAGCAAGCTGATTTAATCTCCAAGATTCAGAGGCCTGAAGTATACCCACACTAGGACTTAAGTGTGATTTAAGCATTTGGAAAACAGTCCAGAGTCCTTAATGAACTAGTCAGGTACTGTGCATGGAGCTGTGCCTCAGTGCAGGGATCAAAGAGTCCTGGTGAAAAAGGAGGTGGATGCAACGCCTTGGGAAACCCAAGCTACCAAAAGGTGCACAAGGCAGCTGGATTTTAACCTAGTCCCATGCCCAAGAGGTCTAAAGAAACAGTTCACTTCCACCAAAATCTCACACGTTCTATCTCATTTTCCGAGTGCCAAGTTTGCCTTGCAGGAGTTGATATGTGCAAGGACTGAGCACACTCGACACACACTAGAATTAACAAGAGCTTTGAATATAATTACTATGCAGTAATGAGCATCTTTCAAAGTCAGTTGATAGCCATAAAGTGGGTATTAAACTTATAGAATACTTTTGATCTTAATCATTGTTTTTATTTCACTGAAATGGACATAGCAAGTGCCACTGGTTATCTTTTCTTACCAAAAAAAGGAAAAAGCAGCCTGGAACATGCTGGTTAACAGCACTCAAAGTGCACCACCCGAACATGATATTTAAAATTAGGATAAAACAAGAGAGTCAGAAACAAATACCCATGTATATGAATGAGACTGTGTGTATATAATTATAAAAACATTTTTTAAATTACTAAAAATAATCACAATTTGTACACTTCATTAAGTGTTACAATGTGGGATAAGTACTGGTATAGATGGATAAAACTCATCAACCTGCCACAATATTTTAATCTCTTAACATATTCTTAATGAAATCCATACCTTATTGGAATCCAAATCCTCTCAGAACTGTGAGGTACCAAAAAAATCTGATGTGATCACTTCAGAAAGTTTTACATCAGTTTTTCACTGCATGCATTTTATTAGAAATTAAAATGCAATTTTAAAGTCACATTAAAATTCAATGATGCTCTAACTTCACCCCATATCACTTTCTAACTACTCAGGGGAGAGAAACAGATGTATATAATACCTGAAAAAAACCCACTCCTGAATAAACGTACTTGCTAAAATGAACCAAAATTGGTCCCAACACATCAATTAGCACTTTGGTTTGGGCTATATAAAAATGTCTCTAAAGGCACTCTCTTGTTTAAAAACTCCAGACACTCTTTTATAAGCACTCCTGCACTGGAAAATATTCCATATCCATGTTGATGGGTAAGAATCAGGGACAAGGCCAACAAGGTCTTTTGGGAGTCTGTTATAGGTGACCCAACCAGGATGAAGAGACAGAGAAGACATTATTTAGGCCTTTGGGAGAAGTCTCACAGTGGCTGGCCTTTGTTCTTGTGGGGAACTTCAGCTTGCCTGATGTTTGCTGGAAACTACTCAGCAGTGAGGGAGCAGTCCCAGCGGTTCCTACAGTATGTAGAGGAGAACTTCCCGACACAGCTGGTGACAGCCACCTAGGGAAGGCACCTGCTGGACCTGCTGTTTGTGAATAGGGGGCTTGTGGAGGATGTAATGGTTGGGGGCTGTCTTGGACAGAGAGATCACAAAATGACAAAGCTGTCAGTTGAAGTACAGGCTGGCAGTAGGGGGTCATCAGAACTGCCAGCTAGATCCTCCACTGGGCAGGTTTTGGCCTGTTTCAGAGAATGGCTGAGAGAGAGCTCCTGGAGAAGCAGTCCTGAAGGGTTAAGGAGTCCAGGAAGGCTGGATACTGTTCAAGGATAAAGTCGTAAAGATGCAGAACAGACTGACCCTACATGACAGAAGATGAGTTGGCAGGGAATAAGGCCAGACAGGCTAAATAGAGAGGAGAAAAGGAGAGTTTATGGTCTTTGGAAAAAGGAGCTAGCCATTCAAGAGGACTACAAAGTTGTTGTGAGGCTTCGAAGGATGAAAATTAGAAGGGCCAAAGCCCAGAAAGAAATTATTCTGTCTTAGCTGCTGAAGAGAACTTCTACAAATACATTAGCCACAAAAGGAGGACTGAAGAGAATCCTGTCCTTTGTTGGATGCAGTGGGAAATACAATGGTAAAGAATGAGGAAAAGACTGAGGTGCTCAACACCTTTCATGCTTTAGTGTCAGGACCAATTCTTTGCTGGATACTTAGCCCTGTGAGCTGGAAGACAGAGATGGGGAGCAGAATAAAGACCCCATAACCCAAGACAAGGTGGTTAGTGACCTGCTGCACTATGTAGACAAGTGATTGTCCCTCTGTACTCACCACTAGTGAGGCCACTCCTCAAGTACAGTGTTCAGTTTTAGGGCCCTCACTATAAGAAAGACATCCCACACTTAGATGCAAGAGGAAAGCCTACAGGGAGTGGAAGAAAGGACAGGGAACCTGGGATCAATACAAAGATATTGTTCGAGGAAGCAGAGATCAGGTTAGGAAAGCCAAAGCACAGCTGGAGTTGAATCTGGCTGGGGACATTAAGGGGAACAAGAAGAATTTCTTCAGGTATATCAGTGAGAAAAGGAGGACTAGGGAGAACGTGGGAACCCTTCAGAAGGGAAATGGAGAGCTGGCGACAGGGGACATGGATAAGGCTGAGGTGCTCAATGACTTCTTTGCCTCAGTCTTCAGCAGCGAGTGCTCCAGCCACGATGGCCAAACTCCAGAGGGCAAAAGTAAGGTCTGGGGAAGTGAAGACCTGCCCACTGTAATTGAAGATCATGTTCGAGAGCACCTAAAGAACCTGAAAGTGCACAAGTCCATGGGGCCTGATGAGATCCACCCACGGGTCCTGAAGGAACTGGCAGATGAAGTTGCCAAACCGTTGTCCATTGTATTTGAAAGGTCATGGCAGACTGGTGAAGTTCCTGCTGACTGGAAAAAGGCAAATATAATACCTATCTTCAAGAAGGGAAAAAAGGATGACCCTGGGAACTACAGACCAGTCAGCCTCACCTCTGTGCCTGGCAAGATCATGGAGCAGATCCTCCTCAAGGCTCTGCTAAGGCAGATGGAGAACAAAGCAGAGGTGCCTGATGCCAACCAGCATGGCTTCACCAAGGGCAAATCATGCCTAACAAATTTGGTGGCTTTCTATGATAAAGTCACAGCAGCAGTGGACAAGGGAAGGGCAACTGATGTCATCTACCTGGACCTGAGTAAGGCCTTTGACTCTGTCCCACATGACACCCTGGTCACCAAGCTGGAAAAACATGGACTTGATGGGTGGACAACTCGCTGGATAAGGAATTGGCTGGATGGTCGCACGCAGAGAGTGGTGATCAAGGGCACAATGTCCACCTGGAGACCAGTGACAAGTGGCGTCCCTCAAGGGTCAGTGCTGGGACCAGTGCTGTTTAACATCTTTGTCAGCGACATGGACAGAGGAATCGAGTGCACCCTCAGCAAGTTTGCAGATGACACCAAGCTGTGTGGCACAGTTGACTTGCTGGAGGGCAGGGATGCCATCCAGAGGGACCTGGACAGGCTGGAGAGGTGGGCCCAGGCTAACCTCATGAAATTTAACAAGGGCAAATGTAAGGTCCTGCACCTGGGTCGCTGCAATCCCAAGCACAAATCCAGGCTGGGTGGTGAGTGGCTGGAGAGCAGCTCTGAGGAAAAGGACCTGGGGGTCTGGGTGGATGAAAAGCTCAATGTGAGCTGACAGTGTGCACACGAGGCCCAGGTAGCGAACCATGTCCTGGGCTGCATCAAGAGAAGTGTGGCCAGCAGGGCAAGGGAGGTGATTCTCCCTCTTTACTCTGCTCTTGTCAGACCCCACCTAGAGTACTGTGTGCAGTTCTGGAGCCCCCAGAACAAGAAGGACATGGAACTGATGGAGAAAGTCCAGAGGAGGGCCAGGAAGATGATCAGAGGGCTGGAGCACCTCTGCTATGAGGACAGGCTGAGAGAGTTGGGGCTTTTCAGCCTGGAGAAGAGAAGGCTTTGAGGAAACCTTATAGCAGCCTTCCAATATCTGGAGGGGGCCTACAGCAGGCCTGGGGAGGGACTATTCACAAGGGCTTTAAACTGGAAGAGGGGAGATTTAAACATGATGTTAGGAGAAAGTTCTTTACAGTGAGGGTGGCAAGACACTGTAATGGGTTGCCCAGGGAGGTTGTGGCTGCTTCCTCCCTGGAGGTGTTCAAGGCCAGGTTGGGTGAGGCCTTCAGTGACCTGTTCTAGTGGGAGGTGTCCCTGCCTATGGCACAGGGGGGTTGGAACTGGTTGATCTTTGAGGTCACTTCCAACCTAAATCATTCTATGATTTTATGACATTGATGTCCTGGCTGTGTCCAAAGGGCAACAAATTTGGTGAACAAGTCCTACAAGAAGTAGCAGGGGGAGCTGGGATTGTTTAGTCTGGAGAAAAGAAGTCTCAGTGGAGACCTCATTGCTTTCTACAACTACATGAAAGAAGGTTGTAGTATGGTGGGAGTCAGCCTCTCCTCCTTAGTAACAAGGGCAAGAGGAAATGGCCTCAGTTTACATCAGGGGAGGTTCAGATTGGATGTTTGAAGAAAATTCTTGATTGAATAGGTTATCAAACACTGGAATAGGCTCCCCAAGGAGGCGATTGTATCACCATATCTGGAGGTGATTAAAAGATGCATAGATGTAGTGCTAAGGGCTTCGGTTTAGACGCAGACGATAGAGTTAGATAATGGGTGGACTTCATCTTAAAGGTCTTTTCCAATCAAAATTATTATAGGGCTATCTCATCTACAAAGCATTAAGTGTTGCCTACAGCATTACATGTGCCGCCCTTTTGCAAAGGTACATTCTCCTTTCCAACCTTGTCCATACAAGTACTGCCAGGAGATATAGGTCTATTTAAAGGTCAGATTCTTAAAATTTTTAACTGTCATCTTCATAACACTCCAAAGATATGTGAAATAAATTGTGAAGCAGATACCACCACTCACTTTTATGTACATAAACTGCAGAGTACTTCAGAGTTTTTCAGCTGTTTAAGTCAAAGTGGATTTTGATGTCCAAGAGCTTCTGCCTGCCCAGCAGGAAGTTAGAGCAAATCTGACAGTACAAGAGTACTTGCAGACATAGGTGAAAATACTCAGGATGATGAGACTAGACCAAACTAGATTCAAACTAGGCCAGTTTAAGTATTTTCTGTGCAGGTTCCCTCACTGGCTAGTTTGTTTCTCCAACCTTGGGGCAATGCTGTTTACCTTACCCAGTCATAGATGAGGAATTCTCTTCCTCAGCAGGTAAAATATCCGGGGAGAGAGTTCCTTGTCAGATAAGCATGGGTAATTACTGCCTGTGCCATGATAATTAAATTTTGTTGTGTTAATAAAACTGAAACCCTTTTCAGAAGGCACATATGATAGTCTACCACTTGTAGAAATGGTCAACTTTTGGCCATAAAGATATTTGAGTAGTAATTAAGCACCATGACACACAAACTTAGGAATTTATCATCATTATGGTTTTGTTACATACCATTTGCAAGGGGGAATATCTTAAAACTAAACTCCAATGTAAACTTTCTTGACCAGTGTCAGTTTGGCACCAACTCACTATTTAATTGACTGTTAACAAATTCTCCAAGATATGACTGCTATGCAGATATTTTATCTTCCTGTTAATTGGTAATTATGCATTGGCAGGAAAAACAGTGCTTCTGTCCAATTATTGCAGAACTCCGTGATGATTTAAACTTTGCCAATTAGCAGTGAAGGGGTGGTACATCTTCTGGGCAAATTGTATTTGATAATCCCTATTAAAATATACATGGCAGTAGCCGACTTGTAACAAACAGGGGGGAAAAAAAGTGGTAGTTCAAAGAGTATTAGATACAGTACGAAGCAAATGGGGGCCTATTAAAATTTCCCCAACTGTTCTAATGAGAATGCCAAGGGTCATTTCTTCCTATTTTACCATCTGTTTGGTTTCTGGCAAGTATCTCTGGTGTGAAAGGAGGGTCCTGGAGCCCATTTGGCTTGTCAAAAAGTAAACCAGGGATCTACAGTAATTTCAGTAAGTTACAAAACTGTACTTCAAGAGCAGTAGCATACATGTAGCTGAGAACTTTCTGTGAGATCTGGCATTTACCCATTATTCCTTACTTTTTAAAGCTATGACCAGCACAGAGAAGCAAAGATTGGGCAGTAAGGATCTATTTTATAAGCTCACCAAAAGAAAAAATAAATTCCAACAGTTGGCCTTTTTCCATCTCACAGTGCTAGTGAGGGATATTTTCCTTTAATCTGTCAAAATCTGAAATCAAAACAGTGCCCCAGAACCACCAGTGTTCGAGCATAAACTGATGCCAAAACTAGGCCTATAAAGGCTTGCAACCAGACATCCCATGCAGGGGAATCAGGAACCTTGGTTGCCTCCAATGGGCAATGAAGTCCAGTGGACCAGCAGAGCTGGGAAGCATAATGAGCTTTTCCTGTGGTATTCCCTTTAAGATGACAGTGGGAGTGCCCTTCAGGCACCCTCTTTGCCCTCCTGAAGATTAAATCAGCAGCACCACCAATGACATCTGTCTACAGTCACTCTGCCCTAAGACTGCTCTAAGCCAAAGGGAGGTATGGAAACAGGCAACTACTTTTATCCTTTCCCCCAACTCCTAACTCATACAGAACAGGATCAAAACGATCCTTCATCTATAAACTGAAAGGAGTGCTTTGGTTTGGTCTGCTAAACAAACATGTATGTAACCAAAATACCAAGCAAAGGATTGTGCAAAGGCCTTATCCTGTCAAATGCCTTAATCCTGTCAAAAGGGAATAGAATAAAAGTAGGTATAAGATAAGACGTAGTGCCAAGTAAATTATTTGTGAGGATTGCTTTTCCCAGGATTTCCCCTCTGAAATTCATTATTCACCACATTTTAATTAATATTTGTAACCATCCATAAAAATACCTAACCACAATAAGCCAAAAAGCAGAGACTTGCTGTTACTACTTACAATGGGTATGATCACCTTCACTGTACTGAAACCAAAAACTGCAAAAGAGAAAATACTGCAAGAGAAATTTTCATATTCCCTTTTTTTGCTTTCTAGCAGATGCAGTTCCTCTGTTGAGGCACTAAAATATTTCTAGGTTAATTAGCCCACAGAGTTAAGCTATACCCACAGAGTTTATGGCTTCACAGTAGAAAGGAGATACCTTTTTTTAAAGATAGTAAACCGTAAGTTGGATAAGCCTAAGCAGAAAATAAACCAAAACTCTTCTCTTAGCCAACCAGGCTCATTGACAACACTTTCCAGTGCAATTAGAGCTTTGAATCCATAGTTTCTACCATAATGGAGCCCCTGGACTTTCAAAAGGAGGTTTCAGTTTAGGCTGACAGGTTAGTGCATATAAAAATATTATCATGGAACTGCTTGTTTATTCCTCATTAAAAGGTAAACATCGGTGTAGACACTTTTTGTGCATAAAATTGGGACTGGGATTGCCTAATTATAAAGGCCTATGTTTTCAATTGGACTTTGTAAGAAACTAATTACACTAAGCTTAAGTTTTAAATAATTTGTCATGTAAGCACGACGTGAAAATCTACTGGGGAGCCAGATAGCTCTGGGAAGGAGCTGAATGCGCTGAGCTACAGTGTGACTGGCAGGTCAAAGGCAGGCTTTGATTCAAAGGGCCCAGCACATCTGCCTGTTCCACCAGCCTGTCAGCCAGGACCATCCTGCCTAATCAGACAGATTCAGGTCCTCAGCACGCAGTGCTCCTTATCACTACCAAAGGATTACACTGTAATCTTCTCCTTTAACTGCAGGAGTGATACTCCCTGTGCACATGGCTCTGGAGGAATCGAACTGTATTTTCATACTTATCCCAAGTTACAGGCTGGTTTCCCTATCACCCACCAGCACTGTTTAGCCTTAATCTCTAGTAGAAGCAATTGTCCCCATCGAGCCATTTGTAGCTTTCTAACATACCATTTCATACTCCTGCCTCCCACTCTATTCTCCAAGCAGTGAAAGTCCCTAAGCGACTGCATGGACATCCTGGCTGCACGGGAAGTTAGTCTTGATAGGCTGGTAAACCACGGAGCACAGCTAGGAAATGTCTCAAACTGTCAAAACAAGGCCAAGAACCCTCAGAGTAAAAAGCAGAAGAAAGGAAGGACACAGGGGGATGAAGAGATCCTACAGGAATCCAAAATTCATCTCCAGCAACAGTGTGTGAATGACTGCGAGGGGTATCAGTGCAGCTAAGAAAAGGGGCAGGTGAAAAGTAGGATCTCTCCTCAGGCTTCAGTATGCAATGATGAAGGATGTGGAAACAACTCCTAGGTACACACTGCATTGATCAGGAGAGTGAATTGTTAATGGAGAGGTGCAGCTTAGGTATCTGCTGTGTCAAGGGATCTAGCAAATGAGGAAGTGCTGTTCTTAAAAGCTAGAAATAGGAATCATTGCTTTGCTTAAAGATCCTCACAGCTTTGTTAGTAAGGTTTCAAACATACATTTATGTTTTATCCCAGTTCTAATTTTAGCTTTACAGCTTTAGCTTTGTCTTTATCTGAACCCAGAAATGGTTCAGCTTAGGACAAAAGATGAATATTTATGACCACTATTATTTTTTTTTTCCTCTCCAAAAGCTCATCCAGTTTTTCTTTTAAAAAAAAGCTGTTAGAAGGCGTTCCAAATAAACATCTCAGCAAGTTTCATGTCAAAATAATCCCACAGAGGAAACCAGGATGTATTTCTTTGGCTACATAATATATACTGTAATAAAAAGAGAACATAACCCTTAACTTTGCTAGCACTAACATATTTTCAATTTTTTCTTAAAGCTTCTTGGCAAGTTTGACTGTGATAGTTGACATCAAGTGACTGCATAAATAAGTAATTAAAAGATAATTGTAGCCACAATACAATAATGTATGGCACAGAAGACAGATCTGTATGTTGGGAAGACTTCACGTTGCTGATGCAGACTGGAAGATTATCATAATCTAGTGTGATCTCCTGTGTAACACAGACAAGAGCATTTCAATGATAATACTGCAAGGGGAAAAGCCACACTTCCCAGCTCCCTAAGCAAACACTACCAACCCAATTCCAGAATACTGCTATCTTTAGTTCTTCCCATCTGATCTGTGATAAATCATATAAGTCTTTGCATTGAGGTCTCTGAACCTGACATTGTCATCCACCTTCAAACAAAAATAATTTCCATCAAGCTAAATCTAATCTGAACATCACAACTTGCTGGAAAGGAGATGTAGCTCTTTGTTGATTGGAAATGGATCCAGGGTTTGTGGAGAAAGTGCTTTATGTTTTCCTCAGAAAATGAAACAATGCAGTTCTTTGCTACTATTTTATTAAACAATACATTAGATACTGTGGACACTGTTTCTTCTACTGCAGATGATAGATTTTACAGTATTGTTAGACTGTAAAATACCAGATTGCTCTGAAAAGCCTATCATTAACGTGCTAAATGAGTTTTGGAAGAGGCCAGCCTTCTCAGCTCTCACTGCACAGCAAAGAAGAGTTTATGTGCTTCTCAAAATGGAACCATCAGCACATCACAGACTGAGCATTCATATAAAATGAAAAGCTATCACCATTTTTCCTTCACGTTTTGCCTTTTACTGTGACTGCAACACCACCACGTAAGAGTATCAGCTCTTTTGAAATATTTACTTTTTTTTCCCTCAATATATATTCACTCTTAGGAGCCAGAAAAGAAAAACATCAAAACAAGATTTTTATTTAAAACATCACATAACTAACAATTGTAGCACAACCAACCCTACAGTTTGCCTGCAGAAAGTCCCAAAGAAAGGTCAGAGATGGCAGAGTAGATTCTTTCTGGCCTGGATGAAGCTATGCTAGAGACAGAGCAGCAGACCTCCCCTGCTCCTGATACTTAACAGTACATACTGAGGAGCAAAATGAGGCAGCTCCATCAGGCATGACTGCTTTCACACTGCTTTGGCTTCTGTAGGCCTGCACTCTCTTTTGATCCACAGAAGATGTGTCACCAGGTAGTTGCTGGTTATCCTGCCAGTGACTGAATGGTCAAAAGACAGAAAGAGCTAGAAAATTACCACTGTTAAGTTAAAAAAGGCTACCTCTTTTTCCCCCTCACACAGGTTGCCTTAGCTTCTCAGTAAGGCATCTGCTGTAAAAGGCCTGTTTTCCAGATGATTATATAAATTTAGGAACAAGCAGACCGACTTTGTAAATGCACAATCCTAAAATTCTGCCTAATTCCCATTCTTAAATATTTAGATGTAACTAAATGGGACCGGCATATTTTACTGAGATTGCCATACAAGGCCATGATATCCTCTAGGATGTAATACAAACAGCTATTTTATGGCAAGATAATAGCTTGCCAGTAGCTTGTCCATGCTGAAACTTTCACATTGGTAAATGCTCTCTATCTCAGTTACTCCACTAGATCCTGTAAAGACTATAGTGGGAAAGGAAAACCAGCAGGATTACTTCTTCCAGAAAAGTGAATATTTCAGTCCTTTCTGCACAAGACATGAAATACCTGTTGCAGCCAACATGAAATACTCATCACAACTGTCCTCTTCCCATTGAAGGGACAAGCAGAAGGTTTGGGGTTGATCTGTGGTGCTATCCACAGAGGCAAAGCCCTTCTTAAATCATTCTTCAACATAGTTTTAAATGATGTGCTAGTTGCATTGCATTCTTTCATTTACAGGCTGAGGTTTGTTTCTCTGCTGTATGACATGTGCTCACCTCATATTTCACATGCATTATATCAGAGATAATTACTATGAAAGTTTATGAAGAAGGTACTGAAGCTGACCCTTAAAAGGCAGATGAACATTCAAACTCCTGCAAAAGCAGCGCACTTAATGTCCCACATGACTGGTACCTGTTTTTGTGTCCTCAGTGCTCATTAGGGGCCACTGAGTTCCTCCATCTGGAGAAACACTATTCTTACAATTATTTGTAAGGATATAGAAACATGTTGCTAAATGGACTGCAAAAGATATAGCTGTAAACCACTTGCACAAATGTAGAGGAGAATTTTCAAAATCACTTGTCCTTACCTAGCCTGGCTGCTATATAGAACACAAACTATATCATAATTCTGCAAAATCTGTCATGCCCCTTTTTGTACAATTCTGGAGTTTGTACAAGTTTACAATTGTTAAATGATTTGAAAATATAGGCTAACATAAACTCAAAGGAATCAGGTTTTCAGCCCAAGAACAATTGGATGCTTTGGGCTAAATGCTTTAGCTTATATGAAATGTCACATCATTTAGAAATGGCTATTTTACCCAGTTTGGCTGCTGAGGCTTTTCTCTTTTAAAACCCATATAACTCAGTACACCAGTACCAGGGCTGCACAAAGAAAAAAAAAGCATAGGAAGAAATGAAAGCTGTCTAAAAGCCACCACTGCCTTATCTCGCTGACGCCCACTGACTTCCATGTCTTGGGGATCATTCAGTCTAAATGAGCAGCTGCGTTATTGATGTCCTCTGTATGACCAAGTATTCATTACTCTGAGTTGCAGAATGTAAATTACACTGGACTTACCAAATCCAAAAGCACTAGAACCACCAACGCTCTGGGAAGCCTGAACACTGGTAGAAGTATAGAGCCCAGTCACCAGTAAGCCATCAAAGAAGGTACTTGTTGAAATAGTCACTGAAATGAAAGAAAGAAAAGGTGTCATTACTTATAAGCTGTATTTAAGATCCTGTGCACGTTCTGTGATCAGACTCCTGCCCTTGAGCAAGATCCCATCGTTCATCTGAATTCCCTCAATATTTAGGAGACTTTGGTGACCTCAAATTGGCTTTGCCATGCCATTTCCCCATACAACCCGTTTAATCTTCAGACTATGTGCACCAAGTTTCAGTATGTTCCTGTACAACTCCCTCAGGGTTTCTTCAGGGGAAAAGAAAAAAAAACCACAAACAAGCAAAAACCTGGTTTAGAAGGTAAACAACTGGCTTTTATTGGTGTTGTACTCAGCTTTTACTCCTAAATGAATCATAAGTCCTGTACCAGTAATCACCTGAAGCAGGAATCAGACACAAATTGAGCATTACAACAGGATGTGAAACAATCATCAAAGGGTGGTTATGACTGCTGCTGCTACCAAAGCTGACTCTGCTCAAAGCACAAACTATGCTATATATCAAGTATACAATGAGTTTGTAAAACACAACATTGCAATATATGGCTTCTCAGGAATTGCCAAGACATGAAAGGAAGGAAATAACCAGGATTCTGGTACTGTTCTTTCTGGCCAGAAACAGAGTGCTAAGCTATGGTTACCATGCACACTATAGCATTACACACCTTAGCTACATGGGCATGAGCAACTACACAGCATCTGTATTTAAATAACTCATTGATTTATTTTAATATCTAAGGAACACTTAAACAGTAACTATCCAAGTAATATCTACTAGTAACACTGGAATACGTGTTATTCTTTGTTAGCACTTATAAATGTGTTATTCTTTGTTAGCACTTATAAATGTTGCAATGTTTAGTTTCTCTACACAAAATTTCTCACACTTTTACTTTGGTATCTTTCAGGTAGTATTGTAGAATCATACAATTGTTTGGGTTGAAAAAACCTTTAAGATAGAATCATAGTCATCATCAGGCCCAACACTTCTCTAACTCTAGCAAGTCGGGGGCTAAACCTTGTCCCTTAGCAACATATTTGTCTCTCTTTCCTCTGACTTATCATCTTCTTCTACAGTCTTCACCCATATTTAAATGTAGACAAACTGCATTACAAATTTATGCCCTACTATAGATGATTTTTAAATTTTCTTTTTAAAAAATGCACTACAACAGGCAAAGAACCTGCAAGGAGATCCACACAAAAACATTTCCTTGCTGCAGGTGGGTCTCATAACTCATAGTCCCATACACTGAAGAAGCATTAAGACCTTAGTTACCACAGTGGTTTGTCTTCCATACTTTAATCCTTCCCTATCTCCTTAACACAGAGATTTGGCACTTCAGAAGGATTGCCGATGAACTCCGACCCCTTCTTACATCACGTTCCTCTTCCCCATACCGCTCTCTTGCTGGGAACATCATGAGCCAATGATTGAAAAAGGTACTGCAAAGTGACTGCCAGTTCCTCCACTGGTGAGACACATTCAGTAGTCACACAGCGGGGGCTTTTAAATCCCAGTTGCCACTTAGTATTTCCTCCAGGGTACACATTGGCTTGAACTTACTGTTAAATATCCAAAGAACATACAAATATTGACAGTGGCTGAATTTGTTCTGAGCAGTATTTAACCATGTTTAATTTATTCCTCAACTCTTTATATATCTTCCTTTCTTTGCTTATTCAATAATATACTGAATAATTTTGGAACCCAACTTTTCTGCTCCCACAACTCCAAATCTCAGTGTTGTGAATGTGCTCAATTTTTTAAGAGGTCACTATGTTAGAAGAACAGCAAAAAAAGACTAGATTTTTTTTTTTTTTTTTTTAATCAAAGGAGTATTGTGGAAAAGCAAATAAAGAATTTTCCCTGTGTTTGATGAAGTGGCAAATAACACAGAATCTTTTCTTCCCTTCATGCTTTTCAATTGACAAAAAGGCAAAACATATGTAGGAAAACTATGCCTATGAGTTATTTTTGAAGACTTGGCAAAACAGCCAGTGAAAAGCATTGCTAGAAGGGCATCAGGCCAGTGCTTTGCTGCCATTTTGTTTCCCTGTGGGAAGCATCTTATTCTCTACTGAATAGGATATAATGCAAAAGCCTACTGTGAACAGGTGACTAGTTTCTCGGTGGGAAAGGAGTGATATTTTACAATGCCTGTATTTGATTTTGGACATATTTGTGTGATTGTCAACCCTCATTCTACAAGAGCATGTAATAGGTCAATTTTTATTGTTGAAAAATTTCCAGCAGAGTATGGCTCCCTCATTAAGCCTCTGGGAACCTACACAACGCCTCTAGCACATTTTTCAAACCAGAGTACTTGGCTGTTATTATTCACATGTCAGACATTTCAGAACCATTTCATAGTTCTTCAAGAGGAAGAAATTAATCATGACATTCTCAGTGATGATTTTTTTTGCTACTCAGTAGTGAAATACATCAAATTCCCATAAAATGAAAGAAAACACACCCCATGCCAAGTGTTAATGATCAAGAACATGAAAGCTGTGCTAATACACAGCCCAGACAGAGGACCATGATTCCATGTAGGGATTAGGGCTTGCTACTAAAGGCTCTCAGCTTCCACTTTCAAGTGCAACAAGGTTCCTCCAAGAAGTCCTCTGCCAGGCTTTGTTTCTGCCTTTCCACTGCCTTATGCCATGCATGGTTAATACCAAGTATCTGGCACTTCAGGAGCACGGGCCAAAGCCAAGACACACCTGGACCTTGAAAAACATCTGGAGGGGCACAGCTGCATGGAACACTCGAGGCTACACAGACAAGAGGAACTCTGGCACAGTACCATCACCACCACACAGCACTGAATGGTTACACAGCAGTAGTCTCATTGATGAGTCCAACCAGATTCCAATCCATTCTGCAAAACACTCTTATTTGGTTAAAAGAACTTGAGTGAGTGAAGAAGTGAGGAGACTTTCCTGTTGTTGGGGACTGCTCAGACAGCCAGTGGAACTCCAGATGTTGTTCACCTGAGCTACATTTGGACAAAACTGGCTGATTGGTTTGGATGAGTGGAAGCATCAAACGGGAAAAAAATAGGCTGGATGGCAGGGTAGCAAATGGACTTCAATCTGGTTGATGTCACATCATGGGCAGTGCAAAAACCATGTACAGTTGGCAGCTCTCCTTCCTGCTGCATTACGGAAAGCAGGGAGTCCTGGCTTGACTCATGTCACTCCTTGCACCAAGGAAGGGTGCTTGTGAGACACAGCCCATGGCAATAGGGAAGCTGTGGTGCAGACATAGCCAAAAATCCCTCAGCTGCCTTGAAAGTGCCCAGCGAGAGGGATTGAGAATCTTCCTGAGAAACACAGGAGGGCTGTGCTGGATGTTCTGGTGCCTACTGATCAGGCAACAACAGACTAAGTATTAAAGGCAAAGTCAATAATAGCCACTTTCAAAGTTGCTCAACATTTCCTCCTATTTTCAGTTTCTGAAATCTTTGCCAATTTTTACCCTCTTGGGCTTTTTGGGATTTTTTTTTTTCCCCACAGTAAGTGTCTGCCTCAGACTGATTTAATTACTTAAGGAAGAAGGAATTTCAGTCAAAACACTTCATTCATTTCTGAGATGAGGTTAGATGAAAATGTAGTGCTGCCCTGGCTGAAAAAATCCAGTGTCCTTTGCTTCCAGCAGCTTTTTCACTCTGAAGTGCAAGAGCTATCCTCTGGATAAAAATTACATTATATACAAAAATGGAATAATAAAAAAAAAGAAACATTCACACACGCTGAATAGAGATACTATCATTTTTAGCATCAAAATATTTCTGGAGATTCTGTCCCCATTTAGCACTGTTAGAGCACTCGCTGACTAATAAAGACTTGCTGAAAAAAGTCCCATGAAATTTATTTCAGTCAAGCTATCCTGCTTTGCTGAAGCAGGAGGGCTTTGTGGAGATATCACTTCCAATGATGTTTTGATCTGGAAAGTTTCTCAGTGTTTAAAAGCAGAAAGTCATGTCTGGTTGGAAAGAAAGGGGAGAAAAGAAGGATCTTTATCAGAAGTGCTAAGCCTTCTGATGAGAAAACATCAATTCAGCAGAATCTCACTTCTCAAAAAGCTGGAAAAGGTGCAAAATGTTGTTTGTGAAGTCTGACCAGCATTGTCCCCAGTAACTTAAACTTAGGTGACACAAGAGCAGATCTGAGGGAAAGAGGACAATGAGTGTACTGGGTTGGAGGAGGTGTCAGGAAGACTTCTTGGGAACAAGAAGCAATGGGGAAGAAAGAACCAGGACTGGGCGAAGTAGCAGAGAAAAGGTAATGAAAAGGAAGAGATGGGATCTGTAGCTGTGGCCTGCAAATCCTGGAGATGTTCAGTATAAGGGATTCACACAGTGTCCAGGAGGACAGACCAGGTGCAAAAACAGCTGTAAAACCCAAAGCAAAGTGCAAGTCAGCCTCACACGCTGGTCAACAGCACAGTGCAACCTGCTATGCAGCTCTTACTCCATCTTACTTGACTCATTTGTCAACAAGTGAATGGTGTTTGCTTGGTAGACATGAGACCTTCCAGTCCACAAATCATGCGGATAGGAAGACTTTTTAAACAGTTTCTGGAAGCCTAGGAAATGGCTCCATGAAAAAAGATTCATATCAGGGTTGAGAAATACCACAGAAGTAGCCTCCAGTGCTGCTTTGTGCTGCCCTTCTTTGTGTACAGTGGTTATGGTCACAAGCAAATGCATCTCTGAGAACCACGAGCCCCCAGCTCAGTCTTCCACCAAAAACATGTGGAGTTGCAGACTGCAGCTCCCTGCATACTCAGCACAAGTGGGCCCAGAGGCTGGCCTCTTCCTGCTAATGCCATCATCTCCGGCTCTGGGGTGTTATTTCCCTGGGAATGGAGTGGATGTGGCAGCATCCCCAGACACACCTTGCACTTCCCGCAAAAGGTTTCTGCAAGAGCCCTGGAAAACCATGGGAAAAGGAACAGCAGTGCCTCTGGCAATGCCAGAAGCATACATGCCTCAAGGAGGAAGCAGGTCAGGAAGAAGATGTTGCAGAATTTGTACCATGGATGGAGGTAGCAGCATAACAGGAAAGACAGAGTGGGTTTCTCAGTATAACTATATTCATATATTGTGCTGACTTGAGCCACGAGCCACTCAAGACCAGAGGAAAGATATTTACTCCTTCTGGGGAGTAAAATAAAACTGCTGCATACTGATTGGAAGTTTGAATGGAGATTCGATTTAAAGGACATATATAGAGAAGGCATTCAGGTAGAATGAATACATTCACAAACTAGACCAAGCCTACTGGAACAAGAGCTACCAGAATCTTCCACACTATCCAACCTCAGCAGGCCAAAACTGCCCTCCCCACCTCAAGCCTACAAGGCCTCTGCAGGCTTTGTGACACATCTCAAAAATTCCCCTGCCAGCTAGAAGCCATCTCACACACACACCATGAGATAAGCAGAGACATGCACTCTTCTCAAGGAGGGGAGGAGAAAGCAATGTCAGCTAGCTAGGCACTGCTTTAAGTAGTGTGATACTGGAAATCAGAATAATGTATCATTGTATCCTGGGACCCTCTCTGTGCCCCTAGGACTCACTCTATCGCTTGGAGGACTTTGTGATCATCTTAAAAGGAACACGAGCCCCAATTATTATGAGCTTTCACTGTTTCCAGTGTTATATGCTACACATACTGTACAGTATTATAGAAATCTTTTAATCTAAGTAATTGCATATAATTTGCCTCTACATTCTCCTGAGGGACTTATTTGCTCTCTGGAAAGACAGTACATTTGACTCAAAATACCTTAAGTACAGTCAATGCACCTAACCTGTAGTGCCTGCACAGGGCACAGAATATACTAAGCCCAAATCCTTAAAATACCAGACCGGCTCTGAAATGTCAGCTACAGATTGAATTGCTAGTAAAAACAGAATATGACCTGACACCTTATTTAAAGGCACACTGCTTAGATACCACAGTGAGGATAAATCTATAAATACTTAGGTAGATGTTTAGAGGCATGTATTCAAAACAGTGTGTTGATAAAGCTATTAGTTAATTAATGGTGGAGTATGAATTTGCATAAGAATCCAGAAATTGTTTCACTTAGAACCTTACAAGCAAAAAAGGACTTAAAGAAGACTAGTGACGTATATTTTAACATCAAACTAACTTTTACTGAACAAATACTTTGCTTTCAAAAGAAATGGAAGTCCAGGAATTCATAATTATGCATCAATTTCAAATATGGGTTCCAGACAGATGTCCTCAGCATGAATTACAGGTCTACACCTCATCCAGAAAGAACAAAAGCAGAAGACCCACAGGATACCTACTCATACTGTTCATTCCTCTGGTTAAGTGGAAGAAAACAAAAAAAAGAAAGACATTTCAGCTTGGTTAAACAGACTTGGGCAAAGGACAGCACTCTTAGAACCAAAGCCCAAGTTTCTCACTCAATCGCTTCCTAAAGCCCACACCAAAGCATTGAATTCACAGCAGTGAAATTCTTGAAGGTCCACTGATGGCAGGTCAAACATCTAACCTATGATGACTTTATAAACTTCGGTTACCAATCTCTCTTGGGAGGAGGGTAGTAAAACTACACAAGTTTTGAGACTTACTCTGTACAGAGTAAAAGTGGGTCTGGTATCACTTTGCATTACAGTGCTAGTCACAGTGGATTTGCCCCATGCTCTATCAAATATCCCTGTCTCCATAGCTTTTCAGCTCCTTTCCTCAATTGGTGATGAGCAACAGAGAACTGAAAATAGATGGCAGATGTGTGGCAAGATGTCAGTAATATGACAGAGCCACAACTTGTCACTGATGCAAAGAGAAGCCCATCAGCCTTGCAAAAGAATTCTTTGCAGTGACACTACTTATAACATCTTGTAGGAAGTTCATAACAAGACAGTGACATGAGCAGCAATATAAGCAGTGTTTATTCTTACATCCAAAAACTGCAAAGGACTGCTCAAATGGTTAGACCTACAAACAAATTCCAGCACCTGAGTGCATGATTCCAATATTAGACCAAAGAGCCTGAGTTCTCATGCATCCAAATTCATAACTTAGTGTTTTTGACCAAATCCAAAGCCACCAGAAACTTGCCATGTTGAGCAGCAGTTGGCATCACTAAGTACTTCAGAACAGAGGAGGGATATGACTGGCCACTGCCATAGCAGCCTGCTTCCTACTCAACAGGTGAGTCATTAGGGGTCTCACCCAGATAAGAGGATTTCAACCTGAATTTCCTGAGCAAGTACCCTAAATTTTTTAACTCCAGTGTCTGTATGACCCAGACGCTGTCCCTTGGCTGCAGGCATTGCATTTGGTATGGGGCAAGTGAATATCAGCTGGTACAGGAAGAGGCTTGCTTTCCATTCCCATGGTTCAGGCAGCTTTGTGTAAAGAGGAGACGGAAGCTTCTGTCAGTGGCCCAGTGAATGTGTTACTGCTATGTAAAGCTTCTAAGAACATCTTATCTATTTATGACATCCATTTAGCCTGTAAATCTCACCCGAATGTTGGTGACTAAAACAGGCCAGATGAATCATACTCCAGAAATGCCCAGTTCTTCCCACTGACTGTAAAGGACGCCTAGACTGTAAAGCTCAGATATGCACACCAACACTGAGGATGGCCAAACTAAGATTAATTCCACCAAAGGCAACTTAATTACTCAGCTTCTATTTAGATGGCCAGCTAGCATCCACATCAGAGGAAGCAGACTAAGATTTAAGCATGCCAACACCCCGAGATCACCCAAGGACATGAGAGACAATGACTATCTTTATTTTCGTTCTCGTGTTACGCCAAATAAATCATTAATGCCCAGCAACTCTGCAAGTACTGCTGTAATACCCAGAATCAAAGAATCCTAGAATGCACTGGACTGGAAGGGACCTCCAGAGGTCATCTAGTCCAACCTCGCCTGCAGTAAGATCTAGATCCCAACTAGATCAAGTTGCTCAGAGCCCCATCAAGCCTGACTTTGAATGTCTTCAGGTAGAGAGTCTCCAGCACCTCCATTAGCAACCTATTCCAGCATTCCACCACCCTCATAGTAAAGAGCATTCTCCTGATGTCCAAAGGATAGCAGCAAATGTTTATTACTCCATTTGACAACTCACAAAAGACACTGAAGAACACTAACAAAATTTAATCGTGGAAATGAAAAAAATAAAGCTTCACTAAGATGTCCATCAGCTGTGGCTCCAAAAATGTTGTCTAGCAGAAGCCACCAACAGTCAAAATTCAACCACCAAGTGACATTGCATACTATAATAAGAAAAGAATTATCATCTAAATACTATTTCTTGTAGTGATTAATGGAGGACAGTCATTTATCACTTTAGTTTAAAAAGCACAAATCCAATCAAATGATCTGCTAAAACGCACCTCTGGGCAACAAAACAGAGTTGATATGAGAGCTAGTAGCATAACATAACAGCTGACAGCATAGCCTTTAACAGTACATGCATGATGGTTACACTTAAGCAATTGTGAAATGCATTTTGCCAACCATAGTGTTTTATTTCTCTTATCCAAAGTCCCAGGAGCAGATGGGATGAGATGATGGTCATTCCTAGACCTCATTATCTACAAAGAGTATAAAGCAAGCCTGGACACTGGTCTACATTGGAATCTTTTTCTGTCCCTATTCAGCCACCACCAGTCTCCTTAAGTTTCCAGTTCAGATTTTGTCATGCTTCCATGGATTGTGCCTGTATAAGATTTTTCTTAAAAACATCATAGGTTACTGTGATTATCTTTCTACTACTCTTAAGCCTGACCCCCGTTTTGAAGCCTAACCTTATTTTCCATACCTTTCAAGTTCATGCAAGGTTTCCTGTTTGATACCCATACATCAAAATTTCATATTGTTGGCTGTGGTTTCAATAAATTATTTAGAAGGTCTGAATATTACTGCAGTGTTCAGATTTTCAGAAGACTTTGGTAAATCCCTTTATTCTGCTGTCCTCTAAAAACAAAACTGCTCAATGCACAACTAACAATAGCATTAAAAGTCTAGCTTGGAAGAGAGCAAGTATAATTATCTAGTGGGAGTTTATTGTAATAACTGAACATTTGCAAAGAACTTTTGTCTTCATTTTATCTAAGGAAGCAAGCCAGCTAAAACCAGGCTGTTGAACATGTTTACCTTAGGCTAAAAGAATACAAATCCTCTTATAGACATGTGAATTATGACTATGATAAGCAAATATCACAAAATGCATGAGTTCTAGTGATACTGGAGAATAAGGAAGAATCAAGTCAAAATACACAAAGTGTGCTCATCTCTAATATAGTATAGCCCCAGATAAAGGCAATAGGTCTGTCTTTTCCTAAACATCCTTAAAAAATTCCTTATACCTTGTATCCTGCAACGGCATTATCTATTTTGAAATTCACTCCCAATATCCTGTCCCAAAGACACTCCACAATATTTTTCCAGTATTCCCTGCCCTTCATGCTGACAGTAACACAGCCTTAAATTTTACTACATTAAGCAGTATGGTATATGATGCTGCTGCCTTTCTATTGAGCCCCCATAATCACTTTGACCATTCTTTACGTAAGTCATCAAGCCATGACAACAACATTTCTTCATCATCAGCCTCAGAACTTCCTCCTTGACATGAATTATTCCACACAAGCTGGCATGCTTTCATAGTTTAGATCACAAACAAGAGTAAGCAATAAAGTTTTACTTCATTTATCTTTAATATAATTGTGCTTATCTTCCTTAAACCAGATCTCAGGATTACTTAATGGACTGCTGTAGTAAGAGACCCCAAGTAACCTGGAGCCTTGCAGTCTAAGTATGCAGGGTGTCCAATTGAGCATCTGTGCATTAGGCGCACATGTATTTTAATACTAGACCGGGGATTTATCTGGCTGGACCCAAGCATGCAGAACATTCTCCTCCTCACCCACACCACTCATCTCAGAGTCCTTCCTAAATAACAGATCTGCCCAGCAAAGTCAGAAGTGTATGTATTGCAGCCTGTCCAGCCCTAATTAGACACCAAGTCAGGCTCTGGAAGAGTTGGCATAGTCCCCTGGGGAGCAAGGGAGTCAGGGTGCACAAGAGTCCTGATTAGAAGGGCAGAAAGTAAAAAAAAAAGTACAGAAGACTCAAATACACTGACAGTTGCTGAACACCATGAGCAGGAGGAGAACCAAAATACACAATGCTGATTATTGCATTCAAATTTGTGATTTAATTTACTATGTATGATTGTGACAGAGGGATAATTAATTGACACAGGACTTTTAAAAATTAATATCTTTTATTAATTTTGGTATTCAAAACTCTCACAACCCCCAACCACTAAATTTAATAACAACTGGTACTTCGTACATTCATGGAAAGCATTACATAAAGGATAAACTAGATCTAGAGCAATGCTATATTATTGCTAGTTATTTAAGTCAATTGAACTGAAAAAGAAAGTTCTTGAGGTCAATATACCACTTGCCCACTAGATGGAGTCAGGAAGCTCCTTTCTGCCTATGGCAGAAGGCAATTGGTAAATTACAAGGGGCTTTAAGTATTTACTCACAAAACATTATTTCCTGGCTCACGGGGCTAGCTAAAGCTTCAGGCATTACCCAAATACTTTCATGGGGTTCTGTTGGTGTTTCCTTAGCCACTGAGGCTTCTGATTCTCAGGCATTCATATATATACAGATAAGCAGGTAACACAGTGTGCCTTTGCCATGCTTATGCTTCCGCCATTATCTGTACCTGTATTGCCAGTAATGCCTTATTATTATTATATAGCGATATAAGCTATAGTCCACCCTGGAACCATTTCGAGTCTTTCCAGGAGCAACTTGGATAGCCTTAATGCAATTAGCAGTGTGAGATACACATCCACTGAGACACCTTGCAAGATGTCTGCCTGCGCCTGCTGGAGCAACCTGTATCTTCTGAAGATGAGAAGTCCTGAAAGCAACACAGATCATGAAAAAGCCTGTAACAGGTCAGAAACAGCCTGCCCCCCTCTCCTTCACCCAGCAGCCTGTGGAGCCTGGGGTGGATTAGTCTTAGCCACAGCCGCAGCAGCAGCAACCAGACCAACCAGAAACCCTGCAAGTGTTCTAGGTCCTTCCAATTTATTGATAACCCCGCAAGATGGGAGAAGTAATACTTGTGAGTAAACCTAAAGCTTTGCATATTACCTAGATTCTGCCCTAAGCAGAAAGGGGGCCTGAGTTCCATCTAGTGGTCAAGTGGTACTATTGACCATAAGAAATCTCTTCCAGTGTTTATTAGTCACAGTTTAATAGATTGTTTATGCATATTAATAGTCACTACTAGATCTAGATGCCATTTTTGTAATCGTTCCAGGACTGTTACAATCAAACCAGTGGAAAAGTTTGGATATAAAAAATTAATAAACAATATTAATTTTGGAAAACCATCTCACATTAATTAATCACAACCTCTCCATCATGCCATCTTGACATCAGACTTTCAGGTGTAGGCAGGATGTCTTGCAATGTGCATGGAGGCACTTAGAGACGCTTTCTGGCAAACTCAAGGCAGGCAGTTTCCAAGCAGTTCAGGATGCAGCAAGGCAGTGAGGCAGAATCCTGCCATAAGCAGAGAACAATAACAGCAGCGGGCATCAGCAGGCAAGCACAAATACAAGGGCAGAGAACGTTGTGTTACCTACTCATCTCTTTTTACCAATGTAGCCCAAGACTAACGGGCCTTTGGACACAGAATAGCCAATCAGAATGGCAGTTAGCCAAGCTTGACCATATTGGGTGAAGCCATAGGCTTGCTTTACCCAAATTTGGGAAGAACATAGATATTGCACGAGACAAGCACAAGCCAAGTGTTTACCACAGGATGTAAACAGGAGCAAGACAAGTCTGGGCAAGCCAGGGGACTTAGACTCAGTGGCTCCAGGTTCTCTGTCCTCTTTCCTGTGGTTACTTCTCCCCACAACAGAAGGAGGGAGAGCAGAAAAACGTCTGGGCAGGCCAGGACATGTTCAGGCCTATTTTGGCCTATTTAGGCCCACCATGACAATGATTCATGCAACAAAATAATTCTAATTCATTATGATCTCACATTTAGTTGGTGCAGAATGCTGCATAAAGGTAGGCAACCCCCACCTATAAAATGGAACAGATAGTCTATAGATTATTTGACATTTTAAGTTAAAGTAAACAGGATGGAGCAAATGAGGATTCATATGGGGAAAACAACAGCATTTGTACTGAAGTATCATTTATTCAGATTTCTGGCATAAGTGACTGAACTTTAACAAGTATTAACACAAAGAATTAGACCATACATGGCATATTAATATTGCAAGGTCTGATCAATGAGAATTACTTATTTCTAAAGGTTCAAATCAGCACAACATGGAAAAGAATCTGACAAATTAAAACCAAACATTCACTAATCCCTTGACATTTAAAAACACACCCACTTTTCATTAAGTCAAAGTGATGAAAATAACATGGTCAAGAAATCGAATTCCTGAAGCACAAGCAGTATTAAACCTTAGTGGCATCTTGTTTGTCTCATCTTTATGGATATGTGGCTAAGTGGGTCAGAGGCAGAGATGGTCACAGCAACACAATGCACACACTTATCCTTTACAGTGCACTTCTTTATGGTGTGGTCTGTAAAGACTGAGTAATTGATGGCTACCTCTCTAAGGGCATCACTGTAGGTGTTTCATTTTATGGTAAATGGTTTGTTCTTTGTGTTAGCTTTCCTATAATGGTCAACTACTGAGCAAGAAAAAGCAAGGGCTGGAAAAGTGGGGCTATGGCAGGTTATGAATAAAAAACTCTTGGCAGAGCTCTTAGGGAAAACCCACAATGTACCTTCTCACTATTTTGCTTGGGAAAAGGCTTGGACATGAAGATAAGAGGTCCCTTCCAAAATCCTCTTTCTTGATGCTTTCTAATAGGTGCTTTTTCNCCAATGAAACACAACCCAAAGAGCAAAACCCCACCACAAAAAAAAAAAAAAAAAAAAAAAAATAAAAAATCTGAGCCCAGCATTCAGATAAAGCAACTAGCTAAGCCATGCACACATACATACAAAAAAAATCTACTGCAGCACAATGGCTTCTTTTGGATGAACTTGTCATTGTCATCATCTAATTCTCAAATGGTCACTTTCTGCTCTTAAAAATAAAATGTAAAAAAAAGGAACAGGATGGTTCTCATTTCTGGTGTGCACAACTAGCCCAGATAATAAAAGCACAAGTCTCCCATCCAAAGAACAGACTTCTAACAACTCAGTTGATGTCCTCTTTCCATGTTGACATTCCTTCTGTTCTGTACATCCCAGAGAAGGAGATAAGTATGCACAGCCATGCTGCTGCTATGACTCATATCTTGTTAGAACAGAAACAAGCACTTGGCTCTCTGGAAAAAAAAAGTCCTGCAGCTGCCTGCACTGGTTTGCTGTGAGCTTACAGCTCCCTGGGCTGTACTGCTGTGCCACAGAGGTCTTCATATCCCATCGGAGACAATTACCAAGATGTACCTCCAGAGTAAGTGATGTTCTGCATATCATAGGAGGGTGACAAGGGCTAAGACGCTAAGAATGCCAAGCCTGTCTCAATGCAACCTTGACAGTTAGCATGCAAGGAATTAACCAGGCAACTTCATGTGGCAGTGATATTACTCAGAACAGCTATGCCTTAGGCAGAGATAGGAGTCATCTAGGTGGAACAGAGCTACTGCATACCTCATATATGAGGGCTTTGCTGTTGGGAACACAAAACTCGTGCCTTGAAAGCAGAGGATTTGAAGAGGACTGCAACAAATGTGGCAAATGGGTGGGATGTCACATGGGATCTTCTCTAAGTCGACAAACTCTTTCTGGTATCAAAAATTTCCATTCTTTCATGTCAGTTTGAAAAGTCTTAAAAATAATAGTTACGTCATGGGAAAGTCAGCTGCCTGATAAACTAAAAACTACCACAGCCCTTCCCCTAGAGAGGAGGTGGTTAGTAACAGAACGAACTATATTAATTGCCACAAAAACTTTAAGTAGTATCCCTAACAAGAAGTTAAATTAGCCAAGAGCCATAACAACTGGCAGATCTGTGACAGAAAACAGATGAAGAGGTATTTATCTTTTCTTCTTCAGTTTGTCAATGAAAACTCAAGAGTTTGCTAAACAAGACTCTTCCATAAATATTAGCAGTATATAGTGCAATGAAAATATTATTTGAACATTTATGATCTCAACTGTGAAAAGATGGAATGAGGAGATAAGACTGAAATGCTTAAAATTTCATAAATAGTAAAACATTGTATTTTTTTCAATGGAAATGAAAGACTCTGATCTTCCCAAATATCATTCCAAACCTATTTCAGTTAATTTTTTCAAACTGTAATGAAAGTTTATTTTTTATTTGCATCAACATTTAAATGCAATTGCCCAATGATTTTGGGCTGAGTGCTCACTTCTCTACGCTTAAAATGTTACTGTCTGGTCAATAGATATAGCCCACTGAGAGTGTAAATGCAGTAGTATCCCTACCACAGGCTTTGTGGTACTAGACACCAAAACAATGCAACTTAATCTTGACATGACAAAGAACAAGCTGCCCAGGGAAAGCTGTGCGTGCCCTGCTTCTGGAAGTGTTCAAGGCCAGGCTGGACAGGGCCTTAAACAAACTGGTCTAGTGGAAGGTGTTCCAGCCCATGGCAGGGAGTCTGGGACTAGATGATGTTTGAGATTCCTTTCAAGACAAGCCTTCCTATGATTATGTTAAATTATTTTTAAAATATAAAATAAAATTCACTCTATTCAAACTCCCCCTTAAAAAAATACAAATTTGTTTCCCTAATTAAAAAAAAAAGTGTAAAGAAAAATGGAAGATTTTTCCCAAGAAAATTTTTCATTCTGCAAAAGTTGCATTTCCTATTATAAATCATTCCTAGTGGAAGTGGTTTCAGTTTGTTTTCTAGAGAGCAAAGGTATGCTTTGCCTCTGGGTCTATTGTAATGACTCCTCATGAGTTTCTTTTTCCTCTTTAACATCTGACATTTTTTTCTTATTGCCAGCACTGCAATAAACATGAGCAAACAGATTTCCTCTGAGCTCACGTGTAAAAGTACCTTGGACAATGTACTCATTTTGGTGTTTATATCATCCTGTTGAAAACAGGGATAACTTGTCCTGGAAAACAAAGTCAAAATGAAATCGAGCTCTATTAGCCAAAGCCTCTGAGCAGAGTAGCATACAGCTGCATGACTTGCCTCTGTTCAAGATGCAATCTCCCTGCAAAACTCCTGGCAAAGGGTCATATTATATGATTTATGTTGGTTTAGACTTCCACTTTCTCACCCAATGACAACTTACAAGGACTGGAACCACATTCCTCATCCTTGTAATAAGATGAGTGAAGGGTATGCAGCATTCTCTCCATCACATTCCCAGAGTTCAAAGGTGAGAAGAAACACATGCTACAGACAGAGTACATCTAAATACCTCAGAAAGCAAGACAGAGAAATATCCTGCAGATTTAATTCTAGCACCCTTGGAACTAGTATTTATGGATGCACATGAGTGTATCAACCTATAGCATTTTTGTGCTCATTATCTTCTCCACTAAACTTCACTTTTGCTTTTTGCGGCAACCAAAATTGCACATCATGCTATAGACAAGCACTCTTGAAAAGGGGAAAAAACATTGCATCAAAGCAAGATCTCTACCTTGGACCACAGCAAATTGCTTGGCTGCCCTGTTATTATACTCAAGACATTCTCAGGCAGCTGGGCCTCATTACAGGCAATGGAGCTTTAGCCATTAACTTCAGAGAGATCAGGATAAAGCACTAAATGCAATGAAGAGAATTTAAAGCACATTAAGCAAGAAAATGAAACCGTACAGAGCACTGCTAATGCTGTATGCTAAGCATGCTTCCTGTCAAGTGCTGGGAGGCCACATATGCCTTGAGATAGACACTCCTATGTTTTGTTTTTCTTGCAGCCTGGTGGAGCATTGCCCTGGCAAAGGTCTTGCCATGCTACAGCAGAACCAACAGCTAAAAGATGAGGTCCAAACTCCTTCCTTGTTGTGCTTGTCTCAGTGGAGGCAACATTTCCAAACAGACAAGTGTCGCAGAAAGCAGCTTTTGGGGGAAGAAAAAATGCGGTCAGGAGTTTGCAGGTTTAAGTTATGCCACTTTGTTTGGTGTAACTTTTAACAGCACTGGTACAGTAAATGGGAAGGTGAATGACATGGGCATTAGTGTCCCCAGGACTTGCTTAGTTCCAATCCTCCCCCAAAACATTCCTGCCTTTTGAACGAAAAGAAAATTCCAGTTTTCAGTCTGCCTTCTGCTGAACTATTTTTGTGAAAAGTACACTTGAACTTTAAAGCTAAGTTAGACTTCCAGTGGTTAACTCTGAAGTAGATTTTATGAAAGAATGAACAATAAGAGTGGAAGGTCCAAGTATTAATATTAACCCCTAATAAAAGGAATTATATGTAAACCATTCCTAGAAATAAAAGATGAGTACCTGGTCCTACTGCTGGAAGAAGCACATGGATTAGATTATATCCAATCAGGCAAAATACAGACATTAAACATTTATGAACAGATCTGATATATTCTGAATTAATCAGTTCTGTGCATTTAAAAGTTTTAATATTTAATGCTGATACCTCAGTCCTGCAGAAATATTAAACTTCCATGAAGTGCTTTAAAAGGAGTAGCTGGAGATTTGGCTGCAGCTTCTGTCCTGGGCTTTGTTTTGTGGAGAACCATGATTATGATGCATTGAACTACAACTGAAATTCCTCATATTTTCACCACAGATGAAACAGGAATAAGGACAGTAATAATGAAAATAATTATTAAGCCAGGGGTAAGTACATGTACAATCTGATTAAGTCTCCCAGGCATGATGGATTACTCATGAAGGCTTACTAATATCATACTTCCACAAAATCTCTCAGATGAGTGTAAAAAGCTAAAGGCATTTTAGATATAGAGTATCAGTGTTAGTGTGTGAGTACAGTAAACCTTTTCCAAAGGACCAGTTACGGTAAGCAAAAAATACAGAGATATATTTCTCTGCTCACAAAATTCCCTCACTTGAAAAACCAAGCACTCTAAAATTTGTCTTCACCTCTGTCAGTAATGGTAATTTTAAATACAGTCTGGAAGAACTGCTACATTAATTTGTGAGAGCTTTAAAACAATGCTCTAAAAACATACTAGAGGAAAATAAGGCATTTACAAGAATTCTGGTTATGTATGATTATTACAATGTATGCTTTGATCATAAACATTTGAGACTCTCTGGTTTATTGCTTCCAAATAAAGTGAAAATTCCTGGATTAACACTACAAAACCACGGTACTACCAAATTGTTGAAATTTGGTGAATCCTGTAAAAAGCCAAGCAGTGTAAATGAGCACCTGCTTTATTTCACATCACTTTGACAATCAGATTCTGCAACACCTGAACTCCTGTCCATTTCTGCCACATTCCAGTCAGCCTAAACTCAATATATGGTTATCATTCTACATTGTTTTGCCTGCATTTTCATTATAAATGGCCCAGAACTGAAATTACCATACTGCAGACCTAACACTACTGGTTAAGTTCCAAGAGCAGCATAGCTATGGCACATAGTCTATCACTGAAGTGTGTGCAGGTCATTAGTCAAGAGACAGCCTGCCCCCATCATCAGTTATTGTTAAAAAAACTCAGTAAAACATCCCCAAAATCCACAAACAAGAAACAAAACCACACCAAAAAACCAAAACAAAAAACCCCCACACCTAACCAAAACAAAACAAAACAAAAAAACAAAACAAAAAAAACCCCAAAAACCACCAACCCCACCCACAAGAGCAGAACCAGAAAAACATCTCAAACTTCTTTCAGTTTCTTTATGAGGAAAAATAAGCAGCATCCTTTAACATCCTTCACTTTCAGCAACCACATCACAAATGCTCATACATGGCAGATGAAACAGAGAAGCTCCACTTTAGTCCTTGCACCTATTTGTGCCCCTGCTAACCCACAATTAAACCCAGAGACCTCAAACAACCAAAGCTTCCACACAAGAAACCCTGTCCCAGATACTGTCCTTTGCTGATTTCACAATATTACTGGTAACTGAACTAAAATTAGCAATTCTGTCCTCTAAATGAGATTCTTGTAAGCAGCAGGCAGGCTCCTCCATAGAGTCAGTTAAAACAAAAGGAGGCCCTTTATTCCCAATGCTGAACATCACTGCCTGAGAGCAGACACACACACATCAACCAGTAGTGCTGGCAGTTGCTTTGTGTTTCTATGAAAAACAAAGGAAAAATTATGGGAAAGTTAAGAGAAAGCCCATGAAAGAAAATACAAGGACACAATCTGAACCATGCTGAGCACAGCCATGAGATTAACACGCTTCTTTGGCTACAGGAAAAGCCAAAGAAGCGCCTCCACGGTTGCTCAAGGAAATCATTCAGCAACCATCTCTTTTCTGCATGTACAAGGAAATGAGAATTCATTAGAGTAAGGAGTTTGTCAAAGGAAAAATAGGAGATAGCAATTTCATCCTCCTCAAATGTGCTGGTTTAAATTTAATTGGAATATTTTAATAAGAGAAATTAGATTATAGGCTGAGAGGAAAACATTGGTGATGTCTTCTTCACTCATAGGTTTGCTGACAGATACAAAAGCTAGAACAGAAATATCTATAGATAAGACAAAGCTACTCAGGTCTGAGCTCTCAGCTATTGGTCTCTCCCTTCCCTTGCCTTCCATCTGAATCTCTGTAACCCAGCTAATCAATTCCACCTTCCCCTCCCCCTGGCCAATCTTCCCTGTTTACCTGGCACAAAATACAGATACTGGGATAAGATCAGGTGGTTGGTTGTGGGGGGAGGTGGAAGGGTGGTTGGGAACCCCTCTTGGGGACTCTGATCTCTGGGTTGGGTGAGGTGTTTCTGTATTACCTTTTGACTGTCTAAGTCTGTAAATATTTGTAATACATTGTAAATATCTGTTTGTATATTGTGCTGAGCTGTAAATATAAAGTTTCATTCTTTAACTTCCAGCCGACTGAGTCTAGCCTGGGTGATTTGAGAAGTGGGGTGGGGAGTGCAGATAACTCCCAAACCACCACATCATACTAGAGTAGATTTATGTTGGATGTTAGGAACAAGTTCTTTGCCATGAGAGTAGTAGAACACTGGAACAGGTAGTTCAGGCCCCATCCCTGAAGATACTCAAGGTGAGGATCAGTGAGGCTCTGCACAGCCTGATCTAGTTGAGGATGCCCCTGCTTACTGCAGAAGGGGTTGGATCAGATGACCTTTGGAGGTTTTTTATTCCAAATCACTCTATGATTCTACAAAATATGGAAGTAAATACCACATATGGAGCACAACAAATCATACCTGTTTTTCTAGTAATTTATACATAACTATGCATCTTACTTGTAAACCAAATTCCTTCAAACTTATCACAGATCTAACCATGTAAGGGAGGAAACCTGTAGGTCCCGACAGGAAATTTGTGAATTACACATATGCAGAACCAAGTGGAAAACTGCATGAGTTTATAACACTGATTCAAAACCTGATTTTTCAGCAAGTGTTTCAAATCAACCAGTAATTATAAAATTGCCATATGTGCCTGCCAAACACCTGTGCACCATTTAAACAAAAGCAAACCTTGAATAAACTTTGATCAAAAAGGTAAAGTTGTTGGAAAGAGCCATTTGGAATAAAACTCTGCTCCAGCAACAGCTAAAGCACTGTGCAGTTGCTTCTGTGTTATGGGGGGTCAAGGAAATAATACCAGCAGTGTAATTATAAAGCATATTGGAAAGGCAGGTGCTGCAGTCCATTGTTATGCTAAAAAACTCCTAGCAATCATCTATAGCATTTGCAGCTGTCTGTCTTTTACCAATGTATAATAATCACCCATTTGATTAGCAAATGTAACCACCTGCAGTTAGCTGGTTTACCAGTTTAGCTACCTCTAAGGATGAAATGCCTTTAAAAACCTACACAAGTTAGTGCCAAAATTTAAATGCACTTTAAAAGTTTCATACAGAAATACTGTTTGAAATGGCTGTAGAATTATATGCACTCTAGCATGAGTGCTCAGAAAGTGGTTTTGCAAAACTTGGAAGTGTACTAAAAATGGCCTCAACAAATTTTAGAATGCCAGGTAGCTCAGTCAGTGTTCTATGAAGGATAATAATTATGACTGTGTCTTTATTAGTAAATACATCCATCACAATACAGGTACCTGGGCTCCTTAGAGAACACATTTAAATACACACAGCCATTAGATATGGCCAAGTTCGCATCCTCTCTTTTCCCCCTTAGTCTTCCTTTTTTTTTTTTCCCTCTCTGATGATTGTAGCCTTCTGTCTTATCTGAAAAATCTGTTTCTCTTCAGTATTCTTCACCTGGGCCTGTAAAACTCCACTCAGCCACTTGGCCAGGGCGATTTGACAGCTGAGTAAAACATTATTAATTTTTTCATTAACATAAGTGTGTACATTTAGCCTGTATGTAGGGCTAAATCCTAGCAGCTAGTGGAATCTGGAAAAGAAGACAAGAATTTGAAATTAAAATGGATTTCATGCAATAGCCAAACTGCTACCAATGTCAACGCAAATTATACAAAATTATAGTCAACCCAGCAGGCACAACACCCCAGAAAGCAGTCTTCAAGAACAGGAAAAAAAAATAAAAGGAGCCTAAAAAGCCCAAGAGTAGGTTCTCCTCCATACAGCAAACTTTCTCCTTATACTGTGATGCTTATGGCCTAGGATACACCTGTGAGCCAATCCCAAAATTGGCCTGAGATCCTATCCCAGCAAAATCAAGACAATAAATTATCGTGGTAAAGGATGAGGAAGGCAGATTATCTACATGATCTGCCAAATTGTCCGCTTTCATCAGCAGATCATTTCCCTGCTCACAGCGAACACAGGAGTTGTCTCTGCAGCCCACCATTGCAAATTCAAAGCTCTGGCACTGCCTGCAGCCAGGGCCGAGACACCTACCTGTTTGCAGGGGAGCGCTGCCTGGGGTGCCACATTTCTTTTGCTAACAGCTTCTGCCCTGGCTGATGGGAGGTACAAAGAATACAAAACGCCCTGGGACTCCTGCACTTACAGATCTGGCTGTACCAGATGTTGCTGGTACTTCACCTGTCAGCCTGATGCCAGGATCTTCTAGAAGTCCTCTGCATGAATTAAATCCTCTTTCCTCAACTCACGATCCAAAGAAGAGGAAGCCCTCAGCATGATAGCAGAAGTCTTGTGCTTCTTTTTAACACTTTGAGATGCTTTATTACTTCCTTGTCCACTGAGTTCTAGGTCTCACCAAACTCCTTCCTACTGGGTAGATTATGGAGTGCCTCACAGATTGTAGCACAGTTGAAAGAAAGCAATGAGATAAAGTTATTATATGTTAATTACTCTGTTTTCAGTTTCTGCTGCAGAGGGCATGATTCTTGGGTGCAGAAGTGATCAACGTAGTGTGCCTTGCTGTGTTGACTTTATCACAGTGCCTTCGGGCAAAAGCTAAAGAGCTTAATTTCTTCAACCTTTAAATGGTGATGTATCACACCCAGCATTCATTTTGTATTTGCAACAAAGCCTCTGTAGATTTAAGCTGCTGTGGTTTTTTTTTCCATTTAAATTTGTGATGTTTCTAAGGCATCTGAATTTAAATGTAACGCACATTTTTCTGTGCTAAACTGAGACACTGCAAAAAATCTCATTGAGGTGAATGGGGAATTATTCTCTTTACAGAAAACACTACACCTTTGGGAAGCTGATTTCAGGGTGCGCTCAGTGATCAAAGCAAAACATAACAGCAGTTGAAAGAGCTCTTATGCAAGAAGAGCAGAGGTCTGCTACAAACACCTTAGCAGCCACACAGTATGCAAAGGCAGGAGAAATCAGGGACTACACTTCATAAACTGTTTGGTAACTTCAGGGCCCTAAGCGTTTGAGCCTCCATCTGGAAAAATCTAAAATCTGAATTTTGCAAAGAATTTGAGCACCAGGATTTCAAATAGTTACATCTGCGCTTATGTGTGCCGGAAACCTTTGAATGTGTCATCAGCCCACATAATGGGCATTTAAAATCTGGGGCAGTGTTCAGCAGCATGCACTTCAAGACTGGCATCTTGGAAGCGGAGAGCAGTCCTTGCAGAAACAGAGAAGGCAGCTGAATCACAGCTTTATGAAAGGTTAAAGCAGAAATGAACAACCGCATACAGAGGTGCTCAGCACTATGCAAGAGCCAAGCAGAAGAGCTCTCTCTGTCCAACCCAGCAACCTCCATGGCTGGGCTATGGGGTCCAGGGCTGTGGATGTGATCCCTTTGGCTCATGGCTAGTCTCTTTGCCACCTCTGCCATTTTATGAGCTTTCTCCAGCATATTCTTCTTTATAATTGAAAAATACCTTTAAAGTTTAATGGACAGTAAATATATCTGTATTAATTTCACCAATAATGGTACATTTAAAGCAAGAGTTTACCAATGCATATTTGCCATTTGAAATGTAATCGTAATGTAAGGAAATGCAAATTTATGCCTTAAATGTTAAACTGTCCATGTAACATGGACAACTATGTATGGAATAGTTTGGTAATGAGTGATAGCAAAATGCCATTAAGAAAAGATCCTGGACTTATTATGTTTTAGGTTCTGTGGATTTCAATTCATGTGTAAATCTTACTGACTCTGATTGGTTCAATAAAATCTGGAAGGCTACTTGTGTAATCCATTATTGCAAAGGCAGAGCGGAAGTCTGCTAAGAAACAGAAATTTTGCAAATACTTAAGTTTTTAAGAGGGAACTCGGGATTTTTTTTTTTTTTAACTTCAGAATTTTGGGGAGTTCTTTAAAGGAAAGCAAGGAGCAGACAAGTAGATGCTCCAAGCATTTGAACTTCTTGGCACCTTTTCCAGCCTGTCTTCTCATTGAATCAACATCATTCTCTTTTCCTGCTTTCTCTTCCTGAGTAAACAGCTTTCTTGCCCACCAAGAGGAGGGAGCCTGGAGAAGCCCTGAGCCCCTAGAGCCAAGCTGCATGCCAGGATGGCAGGTGAGCAGACACAGCACATGAGCAGCTCTTGGCACTACACAAGCCTCCAGCAGCAGCTAGGACAAAGGTTTGTTAAAGAGCTGCTCGCTCACTATGAAACACCTTCTGAAGGCATTTTTAAACACCTCTACAAAACTGGAATTTGAAATGTATCTCATCTTTGCACTCGCTGAAAATAAGTTGATGTGTCAGTTGGACGCTGGCATCAACCATTTTTGGATGATTGGTTTCAAATCCTCTAATCAGCTTACAGTCCAAATAATTGAGCTGTGTGTTGGGGAAAGCCCTTTGAGGCATGAGTGAAGACATCCTCCCTCCAGCCCTGGAGCAAAACTGTAGCTGTCATTTCCAGCCCCCTTCATTGACTGCACCTTTGTGTGACAGCCAGTTGGAAGCTGCTTCATTTCCCCATGAGTATCCTGACCCCCATCTCCCTACTGCATGTGTAGCTAACAGAATCACAGGGTGCCTTTATTTTTCTAAGAAATATTTTTGTAGCATACATGTAGATTTGAAGCTAAGATTCAGATAGACTTTTTGATTCTATTTTATTGAAAATTATAACCCTCACTAAACTACTCCTACCAGCCACTCTACAAAACAACAGGAGACACACTATGATCCTCATAGAGGAAGCCTAACTCAGAAGTGATATAAATAGCAAGCAAAATATATACATTAGTATGGGCTACAGTAATGGATGCAGAGCGAGATTTTCTACTTGGACAGGCAGCCCATAATGGGCTTTAAAATAAGGGTGGCATCCTGTGGGGTGATTTCATATCAAGCTGTCGTTGCTTAAAGTGAACAAATTACTGCTTGCCAATAAGAATGATAGAGCTGCCAGCTTCAGCACTCCCTTTCTGGCCATCCAACCTGGTACAAAGCTCCCTCAGGAGGGTGAAATGGCAGTTTGCAACAGAAAAAAAAAAAAAAGACACTGACAAAGTTTGCCCATTCCCCTGTCTTTATTGTCCAGGACAGTTGCCCTCTCTATTCCCCTTTCACAGCCCTCCCTTGTTTCCAACAGCTAAAGAAGGAAAGGGTCAGGAGCTCTATTTTCCTGTTCTCCCAGAAATTATCATGTCCTGCATTTTGTATTTTCCCTTTATTGTCTTCCTTTTATTATCTTCCCTTATTTCCTAGTTCAGTGTAATTACATATTGGGACATCAAACAGTGAGGCAGGGATTGCTTTTGAAGGCTTTTTTAATTAGCTTTTCTATTGTGTCTTCTAATACCTCCTCTGGCTTTAGACTTACTTTTTTCTGTTCACAATCTCCTGAACATATGGTGGTAAATATGCAGCATGCTGTGAGCTTCACCTGGAGTCTACTTACAATATATCTGCAATGTAAATAACAGACTTCATGTCAGTCAATTAATCACACACCAGTGGTTGGCACAGGGCAGGCAGACTGCAGCAAGAGAAATTGGAAACTGGTGACTTGATCAGTGTCGGACTTCAACTACTAAATAGTACCTAAGCCAGCATGCTTCTGCAATATCACTGCTTTTGCTTTAAAATACTCCTGTTACAATTGCATCAGACATTGTTTGATATCATAACAACTCAATTTAGGACAAAATTCTGCACTCACTAGGATCACTTTGATAACAATTCATCTATTGGACAGAATGTGACCCAAATGCAAATTTTGTACTAAAAACAAAGTGATGCCAGAATGTTGTGCAAAATTTAAATACCACCATTCCGGTAAAAGTGTTTGTTGTTTTTTTTTTTTTAACTAATTCAGATTAATTACTTTACAGATGTGTCTTATTCCTGGGTTTGCAACAATTGCATATTGAACAAGACAAAGTGCTTTGTTTACCTGATTCACTTTACTTAACTCAAGAGATTCATAAGGATATCATAAATTATAGTCACAAACAAGTATTATATGTTGTTTGTTTGTTTGTTTTCTAAAATGGCTCTCTACTTCAGTAGAGCTTTTCTAATTTGAAGATCTCAAAAGTATTTTCTGTAAAAATCCTTTGTCACTCATATGGAAGACAAATGAAAATATAGAAATAAATAATCTCATATTTAAACACGCTTGGGTGAACCTAATAGAATTTTCCCAGTGACAATGAACATCTCATCACAGGCAAAGAAATAACCTGGTTATGGCTGATATTCCCCCATACCTCACTGTACTCGACCCTGGACATGTCTCTACCAGACCCAGCAAGATATTTTGACACACGTCTGGCTTCAGGCAAGGGGACAAACAAGTGGTTTCAGCCACCTTTACCCATCTTACAGTGCACCAGTTTGGCCCTACCAATCTCCAGAAGGTTTATGTTATTGCTTTCATCCTATTTCTTCTGGGACTTTATTCCCACAGGGATCACTAAACCCTTCCTTTCCAGCTGCAGAGGGTAAGCCACATCTTGAGTACTGTGTTCAGTTTTGGAGCCTTCACTACCAAAAAGACATTGAGGTGCTGCAGCAGGTCCAGAGAAGGGTAACAAAGTTGGTGAGGGCACTGGAGAACAGGTTTTGTGAGGAATCGCTGAGGGAACTGAGATTGTTTAGTCTAGGGAAAAGGAGTCTGCGGAGATACCTCCTCACTCTACAGCTACATGAAGGGAGGTTGTAACAAGGTGGGTGCTGGTCTCTTCTCCCTAGTAACAAGTGATAGGACAAGAGGAAATGGCCTCAGATTACGCCAGGAGAAGTTTAAATGGGATACTATAAGAAACTTCTTCACTGAATGGGTTATCAGACACTGAGAAGGTGGTTGAATCCCTATCTCTGGAGGTGTTTAAAAGATGTACAGATGTGTTGCTAAGGAACATGTTTTAGCCTCAGAGTAGAGTTGGTAGAGTTAGAGAATTAGCTTAAAGGTCTTTTCCAACCCAAGCCATTCTATGATGCTATAGCCCCAGGAAGGACTAGGCTGGACATTGAGCCTCCAGCCCCAAAGAAGGGACAGGCAAACCTGTGTCCCCAGCTAGTCCTCAAGGGGCACTTGCAGCTCTTTCCCATGGCAGCAGCCAGCTCATTGGGGAAGTAAGGTCACAAATCCTGGGTATCTCAGCCCAAGCTAGACCAAATCTCTCCTTCCAAAGCAACAGTTTCAAGCAGGTGGACATGCTACCTGCAGTCAGAGAGGCTCAGGAAGGCTGGTGCCCTTCTACATGCTGTCCTGAGAAACCAGTGGAAAAGCCAATACTCTACCTATCTGAGTGTCCATAGCTTTCTTTGATTTGCCCTCCAAGTTGTGAGCTTTTAACTTTGACCTGCACAGCATTTTTGTTGCCTGCATGATACTTTGCACTTCTGGCATATCCCTGGGCTCTTGAGGAGTCAGCCCATATCCAGCTCACAGCCGGACCAGGGCTGTGGGTTAACAGCAGCTCCAGCTCTACCTTGGGACAGACCAGTTACTTCAAACTCCAGCACCTGCTGGATTCAGTTAAGGGCCTTTGTTCTTTGGACAGGGGTTGACCAGGGAGCAACGCTTGAGTCAGAAAGAAAGGCAAGCCTCAAGGCAGAAGACCTTATAATATTTCTAAGTTAATTTATAATCGTAATGCTTTTATTCTTTCATGGCAAAGTAAGTAAGATGGTGTTGTGATTAAGATGCAGAATACCTAATTTGAGAGCTGCAAAAAAAAAAAAAAAAAAAAAAGGAAAACAAGGAGTGCCATCTATCAGGAAGANNAAAAAAAAAAAAAAAAAAAAAAAAAAAAAAGGAAATCAAGGAGTGCCATCTATCAGGAAGATAACTCTAAAAGAATCAAGTCTCCCCCCATCCTCACTATAAATCTCTCTTTGAGAAGAACTATTAGATTATAAAGAACAAGACTTTTTTTTTAATTAAAAAAAAAAAAGGAGACACGTTAAACACTACCTAACAATCTCCATGACATGAGCACAAAAGTCTTAAATTCCATGTCATAAATTCAATACCATCAAAAGATTCAGCTACTGTGTCCTCAGAAATGGTAGCATGTAAATCAAGCAGGATATTAAAAGACACTGAAATCTTTAATATGTCTTAAATATGTTAAATTCATAAATCTGACTCAAAGAAATATCACAGAGGCACTATCAACATTTTTTTCCCCATTCTGTCACTTTTTCTATAGATATGCCACGTTTTCTGCAATTAAAAGGTGGCCCAAACATTTACAGAAAACGGAGGAGCCAGAAAACTTCCCTTGTGGACAGGACTGCGTGCAACCATTATGCCTACTCCAATAAACACACCTAAAGAGGCCAAGATTAATGCCTGCATATGTTTAAATTACCACTTTCACAGAGATTAGATTGAAGGCAACCCACCTACTCCCAGAGGCGGCACACACTGATTATTCCATACAGGTATTTTCATGGGGAAAATACCTTGTTCAAAAGCACTAAATGTTGTGATACTGGCATAAATAAAATCCTTTCCTTTTAGTTTCACATTTAGGGCACATAAGCCTTTATTTTCTGTTTAAATGTACTAATCTTCTTAACGGTATAATCAAGCCTCTAATATATAATATTATCAGTTTATATTTAGAAGGAATAACTGTCACGTTAGTGCTGATGGACATATCTCTCCATTCATCTGACTGAATTACCCCGCATAAATCCCTTTCCTTAATTCATTTTTGCAGAGACAGAAAGCAGCTTTATTTTTATTTTTTTTTAAAAGCAAATCATACAGTTGCAAGATATTTATAGTTAATATGTTAAAAATCCTGCTTCAAGATTGAGAAACGTTTCTTTCTTCCCCCATCTCTCATAGGGAAATGTTCCAGATTGTAGCTTCTTAAATAACACAGGATTTTTCAGGCTGCAAATTCAATGAAAGGTATCCCTACAGTGAACAAGTCCCAAAAGCGTTAAGTTTGCATCCTTGACAGCTTTGTGTTCCTGGAAAATAAAAAGGAGCCTGAGCCATTTGGTGCATTTAAGTAAGCATTTTATTTAAGCATATCACAGGATTCTTCTTTTATTTGAAGAAGAACTGGGAGATCTTCTAGTAATTCCTAGTTCCTGCCCAATATAGCACCAGCTTTGTAGCACATAAAATGTGCCCCCACCAACCCAAACCAAGCCAGATATTAAAGTGGGACAGTTGGGCTGTCTTTTGGTGTATGATTGGAGTTATGTTGGGCCTGCCACAAGACAGACAGTAAGCGTAACACACAGCCACTAAGTACCCAGGATCTTGACATGTATACTGAGAGCTCTGCCACCCCCACTTACATATATTTGCTCACGGCACCTCTTCTGATTCTGTAGAGCACTTTAAATTGTTAGCCACCCAATATGTATAACTATTTACCCCAGAAGTTACCTGATTGTCTGCAACAGGAAAGAGCCAGAAGGAACAGAACAGACAGGTACGTGACAAAACACATTGTGAAATATGCTTTTAAGTCTACAAGAGATATATTATTATATTTTCATTATATTGAAATGGTTCAAGAGGAATAGAGGAAATGTGATCTGGTATTATCATCCATGCCTGGTTTGCCTCAATGGTAAATACCTACAGAAGATACCAGCAAGTAAAACCCCAAAATAAAAATGTTGTCGAATTCTGGTCTGGCCAACCACAGTGGTGTCAATCTCTCCTTACACACAGCGTTCCTGATGTAAAAGAAAGCACAAAGAAGCTGGTTCTCCTCTAATTCAAATTCATTACAAACACTCTGCAGGCTAAACATAATAAACACACGTGAAATTCAGCAAAAGGGATGAGAAATGAACTGGCACACAACTGGAATGTTATCCAGATAATTTGACTGGGGCATTTTTTTCCCATCTGCCTACCAGTCTGAGGGGAAGTTACTAGACAAAGCTGTCTATTCAGCTGCATTCTCTAAGCTTAGCTCTTTGAAAAAGAGGAGGGAAATAATATGGTAAACTGAAAATCTGACTGGTCCTTCACATATGGGCATCCCTTCTACCTCACTTTTCTGCCACTGGAATTGGGTCTGCATTCCCCTACCCCAAGAGGAATGGAAATTACCCATCCTGACAAGGAGCAAATTTGTAACATTTTAAAGAAGAGAGTAGAGTTAAAGCTGCCCAAAGTTTTTGTCTTATCATTTGTATTACACAATACATCAAGGATATGCAAGGTTTGCTGGCACTGATCCTCTTTCACAGGACCCACAGTACCTCCTCTGCCCTGGAGTGTTTGAAGCTGGAGCACTCCAAGATGTCAGCCAGAACATGCAAATGTTGCTTATCAATGATTTGATCGGCTTAAAAATTCGAGGGGTGCTTACTAATGTCTGCAGGAATTCTGTATCTCATGGAAAATCTCATGCTCTAGAGAAAATACATCAGTTAGAAAAAAAAAGGTTCTCTGTTTGCATGGAGAGAATACTTGGTAACTGCCACAAGTGCAGCTGTCGTAGATCTGGAGCTAAAGGTTAACAGTTATGGTGCAGGTCACTCAGTAGTGTTTCTTAACAGTTAAGTGATGTGCAAGTGGAAGAAATATTGCACTGCAATTAATTTTACAGTGTGTTTTCTCAAATGGAAACTGTTGCATACAGCAGGAGAATCTACTCCCTGCCATAACCTCACTAACCAGAAAAAAAGGCACTTGGAGGGACTTGGGCTTCAGAGTTTTGGGCAAGGTACCAGAAAAAGAGTAGACAGAGTGTAATACACCACGACTGTGGCTCAAAGACACTTCAGAGTTTAAAAAAACAATTTATACTAAGAAAACAGCCAGATGCCATCACATTGGCTCCCATTCACTGATGAATGCCATTAAAGCTCCCTAACATCTGCTACCACTTGATGAAACAAAACTTAGATCTCTTTGAGTGAAAAGGTCCGCAGATGCTCAATGGAGTAATCTGGGCTGCCTGAGACTGGGGAGGGACCACTGCTGCCAGCCCCAGCCAAAACCACATTTTTTCATCTCAGTTGGTTGAGGCAATTTCTGTAAACATCAGAGCTACATTGTAACTCCATTATACTCCATAACTGCATTAGTTATAGGCTGAAGGAAAAGCAGGGCAATGAAGAACAAGTTGGATCATTTCCTTAAATTAAATAAACCTGCACCTCTCACAGCCTATTTCCACATCTGCTCTGAGTAATTAACTTCTATTTGAGGTTGACAACTCTGTAAATATTGTTCCTTGAAAAAAGGACTACTTTAAGGACATGAAGACCTATTTTTCTAGTTAAAGGAATCCAAATTCCACTGATGCGCTACAACAGATTTTTCAAGTTTGGAAGAAGAAATATCCTTTAACTGTAAATATCCAGAAGGAGACAAGTGACAGATTTCTTCCACCTTTTTTACTGAACACTGAATAAGGGAAAATATTTTTGCTAAAAAAGAAAACTAAACAATGACTAGATGTAAAGGAAACTGTGGTCAGACTATGCATCAGAAGCCACAGAACAATCACAGGTATTATTGTAGAAGATAAGAGTCTGTTACCTTGGAAATGTCAGTATTGCTACCAACTGCATTTCAGTGCCTCAAAGAGCAAATTATTCTTCTGTAATTTATTTTGGGAACAAATGCAAGGAGAGTGGTGGGGGTGACTTGTCTGAATCAGATCTGTTCAGTGGCCGGAAATTAAATGGTCAACTTGTCAGAAGTAGAACTGTTCAATTTTTGGTTCAGTGACCGAAATGAAAAAAAAAAGAAAAAGACAGTAAAAGAGATCAGATTGGGTAACATAAAAGAAGTACTGAGGGGTTTAGCACCAAAAAAAAAAAAAAAAGTCCAGTTAGATCAATATGAAAATCTTCAATGAACCCAAAAAAATAGGTAAATAATTTTGTTCAAGCAGAAAAGTTTAATTTTGTTTTCTGATTATGAGGCTACTATTTTTTTTTTCTTTTTTTCACAGTAAGTTTCACAATTAAGATACTTTTTCAAAAGAAAAAAAAAAACCACTTTGCTTTGAAAATATAAGCAAGGTATTTCAAATGCTTCCCTTTCCCCCATTTCCCATTTACCAAAGTGTTTTCAAATACATTATTAGTCTTCATACTTCACAAAACCAGAATTTTGGTTGAATCGGTTCTAAAGTCCTGTGTTCACAGGATCACAGGATTTCAGGGGTTGGAAGGGACCCAAAGAAGTCACTGAGTCCAACCCCCCTCCCAGAGCAGGACCAGACTATCTATCACAGATCACAGAGAAACACATTCAGATAGGCCTTAAAAGTCTCCAGAGAAGGAGACTCCACAACCTCCCTGGACAGCCTGTTCTAGTGTTCTGTGACCCTTATAGTAAAGAAGTTCTCCCTTGTGTTGAGGTGGAACCTCCTGTGCTGCAGCTTACATCCATTGCTCCTTGTCCTATCCCAGGGAGCAAGTGAGCAGAGCCTGTCTCCCCTCACTCCTGACACCCAGCCCTCAGATATTTATAAACATTTATTAAACCCCCTCCCAGTCTTCTCTTCTCCAGACTAAAAAGCCCCAGGTCCCTCAGCCTCTCCTCATCAGGCAGTGTTCCATTCCCCTAATCATCCTTGAAGCCCTCCACTGGACTCTCTCCAGCAGATCCCTCTGTTGCATGCAAGAATCCTGTTAGCTTGAAAACCTGCCCAATGAGGTATTAGTGATCAGCAAGTCAACTATAATAATTGGAAAGAATGAAAACTTTTACCAGAGATATTTAATATTTGTACTAATTAAAATGAGATTCTGAAGGCTGCAGTCTTTGGGCCAGAGACAGAATTGCTCTACAAAAACGTTTACCAGTGTAGTTTACCCAGAAGTCTTCTCTTCTGACATACTAGGAACTTTTTTTGCACCACTTTGTGGTATTCCATTTTGGTACACGCCATCCCCACAAACTGCTGCCCTGCAAGGCTGGACAGAACTTTTTAGCTCTTTTGTGTCTCTCTGCACTTTTTTGGAATCAATAATCATTTCAGCTAGTGTCCCAAAGAATGTGTCTAATTCTGGATGGAGGGTTGGTTTTTTCTACCAATGTATTTCCCCTGTGAGATAGAAACAGTGAAAAGGTTATTTGTGGCCTGGAAACCACAGCCTGTTTAGCCAGAAGATAAATATTATCTATATTTCTTGTTCTTTCCTATCTATTGTATTATCCTAGGAAGCAGCGGGAAAAGTGGAAGGCAAACGGCAGAGACCTTGCCAAGCTCCATGACATGATAAATGACTTCTCACATCCCAGGGCCTGACACAAGGAGAGGCCAGAGAGGGTCGTGCTGCTGTTTTCAGATCACCTTCTCATTGTTTTAATTTCTAGCGTGGAAGAGCTCCCTCACGCAAGACCCAGACGGGCAGGTCCAGGTCTGCCATGAAGTGTTCCTCTGCAAAAGAACAGGCAACTGACACAGGAAAGCTGATTTTCTGTGTCCTTTCTAACTCATTTATGAATATTTTATCAGACATGTTGAATATTGTGACCACAAATCACCTTTCAGCCACACAGAGAAAAATATTCCCAGATTTCTCTAAGTCTTCTGGCCAGGGACGGTTGTGTGCTCTCTCCTTTCCCTTTTCCTTCCCTCCTGTCTGCTATGATGGGCACAGCACATGGACAGATCATCAGCTTTCATGATCTCCCCATGCATTCCTGTGGAGCATCATACGTACACTACCCATGGACAAACAACACACAAATCCCTTCAAACTCAAACTGGGATGAGCCAGGAACCATCTGCAAATGTGATACAGCAAGATAAGGAGGAACAGAAGAGCATTTGCTCCCAGATATGTGCCTGTGCATGAAAGGGAGCTTGCTTGATGGATTTCTCTATATTGACTGGGGGTTTTCTGCTTTCCCAATTTTTGATCCTCTAACTGCACTGTATAAAATTACATTGGAAGAGTGGAAGGAAGGAAAGAGTGAGGCCCTCAATACTGTCATTTTCACCATCTGGACCACTCTGTGTAGAAACACGTGACAGCCAGCTACTGGAAGGGGACAAAGGATGGTGTGCCAGTGTCCATCCACCCATGGCAGCAAGGAACAATGAGCAGACAGCAGGAACTGAGGTTGGCTGACAGACCCTTTTCTTATCTTACAGCTCTGTCAGATCACACCCATGTGTTTACAAAACTATTCTTCAAGCAGACATAAGGAAGAATAAATAGCTCTGGTTAGTCTGAGACAATCATAATTTTGCTAAGCATGGTGCAAGGGCTCTTTGCATTTCAGCTCTGCCTGGTTTATAACTCAATCACCTCAACCCTCAGGTTTCTGCCTCAGGAGAAGACACAGTGATAGTTTTACACATTACCTCACAACACCTAGTGAACTCTACACCCAGAAGGCTGGGCTTAATAAGATTTTTCTCCAGGCATCTCAATCAAGTACTCTGAGCTGTCTTCTACAACTGCACTCTTCTCTGAGCAAGCAGAGAGGAGGAAAGGAGGAGGGGACAGAGCTGAAGACATGATAGGCCACCATACATCTGATGTCCTTCCCTGCTGGCATATGGCCCTTCATCAAGTCGGTGGGGACAGGCTGTCCCTCAGGTTGGCACATCATCTTCCTCTCAAGAAGTGGGCCAAGGCATCCCTTCAGAAAAGGTCTGTGGGAAGCATCAGTCATGCACCATACCTCATATGGTGTTTGTCACCCTGAGAACATGGGAAACTGGAGAAGCACTTGGACACAGCACCGAAGCACTTACGCAGTTTGGAGAGAAGCCTACATCACAATTTTAGGAAGAAGACCAATGGAGAAGCCCAAAAATATGGTTTTTGGGTTTTTTTTTTAAAAAAAAAAAAAACAAACACACAAAAAACCCACCTCAGGTTCAAGCTTGCATGTGAAGGGAGATGGATTTGTTACCTGTTGTCACTTGGGGCTCTTGCAGGTTGAACTTCAGCAGGTGTAGTCTGGGAAAGGACCATTGATTTCACCTCCCACGGAGATGCTTGTGAAACTCTTGCAACCAATAGTAATATCAAAGTGCCTAGAGAGGAGAAGGGAACAGCCTCCTGTTTTGTATCCAGGATGAAAAAATGTGGCAAGAGGAACCTTGCAAAGACTGTGTAAAACAGCTTCTGCTTTGCCACAAAAGCCTTTGGGTGAGTGTCTGAACTCCTCACCTGCTCTCCTGCGACTTTCACAGGCCATTCTCCTCCAGTTCCCCCAGACACCTCCTCCTTTCTAGACCAAGGTATTCATGTAAAGAGAATCGTCATGAGAAAACATTATGAGGGAGCAGCCAGGAATGTCCTCATTCCCCAGGAAGACCAGGGATTCCACTGGAGTGGAGGAGAAGACAGCCTTGTGGAGATGGCCACTGGTGTGTAAAATCCACATACACCAAGAAATCTCCCTAAACAGAAAACCATGCTGACAGCAGCAGGACAAGAGTGAATAGCCAACATCTACAGCAAAGGAAATCTGGAGTGACACAGGTGATGCTTGAGCTGGTGAGATGATGCACAAGTCCACAGGTGCCTCTGCCTGAAGCTAAGCTGAACCCAGCTGCTAGGGAAGCAGTGTCGTGCTCAGGAGGCATCAGCTGCTCCAGATGGTTGCAGAAGATGATGGCAGGAAGCCTGTGGCCTTGTGCCCGGCTGTTGGATGCTTTCTCAACGGATGCCCTGGCTAGGACCTCTGCAGCTGCAGAAGGACAAAGTAATGCCTGGTCCTGGGCTGTGGAATAAACAAGCACAAACCCTAGTACCCCTCACAAACTCTGTTTTTCCCACTCAAAGTAGCACACACACCTCTCTGGCATTGCCTTATTTAAGGCAAATGTTCTAGTGAGAGATATATTAAAACAAACAAAAAATATCCCCCATAGGGGGCACCTGGGGAATGTCCCACAGGCATGGACCAGGGAGCTCTCTGCCTCCATGGATCACTGTCCATTGGCACAACTTAGTCCATGGCACACAAACTGTGACACATGTTATGACTTTCACCTGGGAAGTGGCAGGGAAACAAAGACAGACAACCTGGCTAGGAAGAAGGCATCATCTGACAAACTGGAAAGGTCTTTTCCACAAGCGGTTTGGGCTTTGATAGATGTTGGAAGTTGCACTGCCAGAGTTTGTCCCATATTTATCCTAGATCCTAGTCACAACTAAGCGGGCAAAAGTGTGAATGACACAAACATTTCAGATACGTATTTGCACTCTGTACACCTTTCATACCCAATGAAAAAGGAGGAAATGTTAACACAAAGAAAGGAAGCACGCTAAAAAGACTGTACCTCTCATCAGAGACTATTGACATTCTCTTAACAAGGGCCTGTCTGAAAGGCTGCTTATTCTTAGAGGTAAGACAGTGCCATTTCCTTCCCTAACCGTGCATCAAACACTCATGGCAAACCTGAACCATAGCTGTAGGGCTTGAGACATAACAGAAACGAAAGCTGAATCTGAATCCCTCTCAGTCATATCACCGCGGCTGTTATCAGAACAACAATCATGCTTCAAACAGGGAATGTACAAATACTGTATTATTGCACCATCATAAAATACTGCGGTACTTTGCCTTTAAAAATACAGATCAAGGGAACAATAAGGAAAATGAGAAATGCTGACAGTCTGACCCCATTTTACCTAATGAACCAACATGTGTTGGGTGGAATAATCAATGTGGGAAACACTGGAGAAACATGCTACTTGCCACCACAGCACAGTAACCTACTTATAAATCATTTCCTTGTCACCTTAGGTCTTGAGGTATCAAGTTTATATCTTGTTTTATACGTACGTATTCATATTTATTTACTGCTACACATTTTCTATAAGAAAAATATTTGTCTTAAATTTCTACCTAAAAGCTGCTAGCATGGAGAGCTTTTGGCAATTAATTCCACAGATAAATTATACATAGTTTAAAAAAAAAAAAAAAAAAAAAAAAAAATCTGTCCTTTAAACTCAGAAAGCAGAGAATAAGTGTAAAACCCCCACTGAAACAGAATTTTGTACCCTTTCACCATGTACGGGTTTCCTTTCTTCCTGGACTTCAGTGCTGGGTGACACGCTGTGGGAAAGGTCTACGCGCACATGCCAGCTCTCACAGGGAGCTCTGAGCCTCTGTTGCTGAACTCACTGAGGCAGAGATCACTTTTTTTAATGTATACAGACGTGCCCCACGCAGACACATAGTATCCACAATGCCGTTTCTGTCCTGCTGTCAGATGTCACCTGACAAATGTGGGTCAGGCTGGCATGTCGTGCTTTGATTTCTGCTATTTGGGGCAATCAAGTCTCCTTTGCAGGGGGGAGCAGCCACTTGCTGAGGGGAGAAAGGATTTAACCAGAGATTACATCTCTTCAGCAATTTGCAAGAAAGGCTCATTTAGGTCTTTGTGGGCCATCTACAGCCTTTCATCAATCCCATGCCTGACCACTTCTTTGGCTGTACCATCTGCTGACCACTGATTTGGCCCACGAATTAGAACAATGACAGCTGAACCCGTTAAAATTTAACATATTCCCCAACAAAATATGGTTTGGAAGAGGCTGTCAGCTGTGACCTTGCCTACCTTTTTCTTTTGTGGCTGGCATCCTTCATTGGTTTCTGGTCAAGAGACCTTAAAAGCACAAGTTTACAAAACATGCAAAGACACACCACATGAACCCAAGGTCCAGACAAGAGCTTCGGGAATATAGACAATCCATTGACCAACATCAAGTTTTAGGAAGTCACATTCACTCCTTAAACTCAGACCTGGCAAATTCAAACAGTCCACATAAAGAAAAAGTCAAGGTATTCAGAAATCAGCCTTGCTTTTGCAAATTTCAGTTTATGCAAGAAAAATCCTAAATAAAGCAGAGCACAGTCACAGTGCACTCTGGGGGCTTTGGAGGATGAGAACATTTTGATTTTTAAACCCTTATGCATCCTCCAAATATTGTTTAGGATCTCAAAGATGAAATTTGAAAACCAAGGATCTTCCCCATTCTTAATAACTCCCTCTCCATTGCTACCTATTGTCAGTCTCACATTTTTAATTTAAGTGTCTCTTAAGAGTTATAGAATAATTCCCGGACTAAGTGGACTCCCATAACCACATATTTCCATACATCTCTTTAATTGAAAACAAAAAAGTGATGAAAGCCTCCATCATTCCAAAGATCCGAACAAGGTATAAGTGAATAAAAGGAAGTTTTTGAGGGGAATACCCTGTGAAAGACTCAAGAAGCTGATGTCCTTCTCAGGCTGATGCTTGAAATCATGGGCCAAAATCTCCTCTTTATTACCAATGAACTATCATTGACCTCATCTCCTGTGCACTCTACTTCTGCTGGCTCACTAAAAACTTCCTACACTTTGCCACACCTGACAGATAAAGTATCTATAACTCAGCTATAATCCTGCTTATACATCAAGCAGCATCACTGCTTACTCCTCAGGTATTTTCTCTCTTCCTCTCCCTCACATTGGACTCCAACTTTTTTTTTTTTTTTTAATGTTTTAATCATCTGTTCAATAAGAGTTTGCAACGAAAATGCCCACTAGATCAAGTAGGTACCAGAAAGTAACGAAAATGAAAACAGGCATTAGGTCACAAACTGTATTTCTTAAATACAGTGATTAATAACAAAGATTGAATTGGCCAGACTTAAACAAGTTTTTGTCCAGGCTGAAAGAGTGCATAACCACCTCTTAAAATAGTTGAGAATTTTTTTACATCCTATCAAAGCAATGCGTTCAGACAATATACAGCATATCTAAGAATAGTAACAGTCATTGATGGAAACTGATAACATTTGGGGACTNGGGGGGGTGGAGAGAACAATGAAGAGTGAAATAGAAACTCAAGTCTCATTAAAGAAAACTATTTTAAGGGTAGAATGATGTGTGTTAACATCAATCATGGGAAATCAGTTCAAAGTTGTTCCTAAAAGATCTAAATTTGAAACCTTGGGAAAAATGCTCTGTTTGCAGTGACAGCAAAAAGGGATAAGAAAATACACAGTGCAAAGGTAATCCATTCATATTGTTTTAAACACTACAAATCCGACTGTTCATTTTTAGGTTTCTGTGATTAAGGGCAGTGAAAACTCAGTATTCAGTCAAGTTTATCCTCTTTGCTGTATGCATTCCCCACATACTTATGTGTCTGTAAATTATGGCAAGTGCTCTCAGCACCAAAGGCACATTGACATGTGTAATCAAAATTGACTGCAGATTGGAAATAAACCCAGAAGAATTTGTATACAAATGTTCAATATATAGTGTTGCTGCCTTTTTTTTTTTTTCCCCTGATGACAGTGTATTCTGTTCTGTACATCACATTGGAGAACCCAGGAGAAAACCAAAACAGGATCATTGCTGTCTACCAGAAAAGCTATGAACAAGCTAAGTGGGCCCTGATGCAGCTCTGCAAACATGCAACCACTACTTGGCTGGAGGGAAGCTGAGCAGGTGCCTACATTAAACCAGTGCACACTTTGTCAGTTTGCATTTGAGCCAGTGCTTAAGCACTTTGCCAGCTCAAGGGCTTAATTAAATTTGAAATAAGCTCATTCAAGGAATAAAAGTCTGCCAAAGGTAATAAAATTGTTTACCGATTTATCAAGTCTGTCCTGTATATAAACAAGTCTATTTATATGCAGCATAGGTCTGGTCCTATTCAATCAGTGAGTGCATTTTAAAATATTTACTGATTGCAGGAATAGAGCCAGCTCTGGAGTGGTTTTTAAGGGTTAGGGGAGAAGTGCTAAATTGCAAAGTATCTAATTCAACTGCGCAAAGTCAGGAATATTACTGCCTTCATTTTACATAGGAAATTCGGAGACATGGAGGAATAAAGTGCAGATTCAGCGTCAGAGAAGCCACTTGCAGAAGGTCCTGTGCTCGCTTGGTTCCCAGGCAAGTGTCTTTTGCACCAAACATTGTCCTTCTCCCAGAGATCAGCCTAAGAGACAGTTGGGTACACAGCAGAGAGCCAGAGTCACAGGTCCACTGGCTGTGAATTATCTAAACAGATTAACAGAATCTTTTCTCATCCAGCCCTTGGTTCAGGGTTTCATCCAATTCATTCATCTTTAAACCTGATGCTCTTGGATGCTGCTGTCACCTGTCTCTGTTGAATGATGGAGCAGTGAGTGTGAAACGAGGCCTCACTGGAACTTGCAAAGAGTCAGAGCAGGGTATTTTCACATGCTCTCTGAGCAGCTGAATTTGCATTGTGCCTGTGTAAACCTCCCTTTCTCTTGTGCTTCTGTACTGCATCTTAGAGGTCCACCTCTGTCCCCCCACAAGACCATATTGCTTCAAATTATTTCTTCGGATTGCATACTTTGATGTGCGTGGAGTTTTTTTCTTGTGCTATATGTAACACTGATAATTGTTATATTTTTAAATATTTAAATGAGATATTTTTAAATATCTGAGCAAGTGAGTATGCTTAGCTCAAGGGTATGCCTGCTGTGTTGTACATAGCAAACTGGCAGGGCTTCTTGCCTTGTTTCAGCACAAGTGTGTGTGTGTGTAACCCTTGCACAGGACCGAAAAAAATCACCATTGCCAGTGAGAGGAGAGATGAGTTGGCTCACCCTGGGCTGTCCCTATGCCTTGTGATGCATAAACATACTTTCCGAGTTCAGTCTGTGGATTTTCCCCTCTCTTCGTAAGAATTATTAGTACGACCCTTAGAATGCGCCCAGTTTCTTTACGCTTTCTTGACCCTGTGGCTTTAAAGGGTACTCTGCACAGCCCGGCGGCAGCCCCGGGGGCAGATGTCGGCCCCTGACAGAGAGATGCTGCGGCTGAGCCGCGCCGACATCGCCAGCTGCTGAAGAAAAGTGTAACCGACTTCAGACGGGAAAACCGGACCAGCGGAACCAGCGGGAAAGGTGCAAAGGCCACCAGTTTACCGAGCGCGCCGGGCCGCAGCCGTGAGGGAATGCGCAGGGTGATGATTCCGGGGCGCGCAGTGCCGAGGAAGCGGCGCAGAGACATCAGCGGCCCCCCCAAAAAAGATACGGGCGCCCCAGGAGAGAAGGCAGCCCGAAAAAAACCCCGAGGCACAGACGTATATTCAAAGCCGCAGCGTTTCATTCTGTCAGATGAGAATCAGTGGCGGAAAGCCAACTCCCGGCTACCTGAAAGCTGGAGAGGCTTTCGGCAGGCTGGTATTTTAAAATTCAAAACCTAGTTTTAGACACCAGAGGCGTAAGACAAGCTCCGGAGAAACACCTCCCCCCTTGCTTTTCAGCCGGACTGCCCTGCCCTCAGGCCCCTGCCCGCAGCCCCCCCTTTCACGAGGTGCCTTGCCCACAGCTCCCTACGCCCAGCCCTGCCCGCAGCTCTCCCCACCCGCCACAAACCCCCTCTCCACAGTAACAGGGCTTAGATACCGTCTGGGGACTGGAAAATACGCTCGCAGCGGGACAAGGGAGTGCTTCTGTTATATATGCATCTGAGCCACATTTTTAAAAATCTAGCGCTTAGATTTGGGGATGGAAATCCCCCCCTCTGCACATGTGTGGTTCAGCAGGTTGAACACAATTTAACGGATCTGAGTGTGCACTGTGGGCTGGAAGACACAGAGCTCTAAGGGGGAAAAAAAATCATCTGGTAAAGTCGTGTAATTTACACATGTGGTTTCCTGAAAAGAACACCAATATTTTAAAAGCAAAAGTTCCCTATTAATTGGGTAAAACTATATTGTTAAAGGTTATACAGAGACAAAAGCTCCAGGACCCCGGAGATCGTGTGAAATAAATAGTTGATGTGGTTTGGGTAATTTTTCTGTCTTTATGGTTAAAAAAAAAACAAACAATCAGCATCTTCACATAATGATTCAATTATTTACCTAAAACTTCAATTCTGAGCTGGAATCTATCAAAATCAGAAGTTTAACCCTGTCTGTAGCAAAGGATCATTACACGGTTATCTGTTTCTGAGAAAGGTGTTTTAAATAAATGTTTTGGGTTTTTTTTTCTGAGGTTTTATTACTTACTACAGAATTAACTGTTACTGTGTAGCACCGCAAAACCTCTGGCAGACACAAAGAGAGAGGAAGGATTAGTAAATATGCCTTTAAGCGGTCTTCCACGTTTACGAACTAAAAAAATATTTAACACATGGAAGTTTTCTGCGCAGAGAAATGGTGACAAGACCGTTCAACAAAACAGCAGCTGGCTTACAGGGGCACTCCGCAACGGAAAGCGGTTTTCCACAGCAGCCGACCCGCCTGCGAGGCCACCGTCAGCCCTGGGCTACCTCTCACCCAATACATCACTGAAGTAAAGACCCTACTTTGTGCGAACAACTCTGCCTCCTCTGCTTACTCTCCTCAGCCTAGGCGTTTGCCACGAGCAGGTTTATTTTTTAATTCTGGGCACGATCTTTCAAAGCCACCTGTGAGTGCCTGACCCACCGCTCTTGCCCGTGGCTCCTGTATCCCCTCCGCGGGGTGCCACAGACTGGCTGCCCCAGCCAAGGCTGCCTCCGGGCTCTTTGCGAGGATACATCGCGCTGGCCCGCGAGTGGCAGTCACCAGCTGCGGGGCCGCACAGACACTGAGAGAAGGGTGTGATAGGCTCGATACAAGCCGAGTCCGAATGACACTGAAGTAGGAAAGGGAGAGCGTTCCAGCAGCTTAGGAGGTGCTAGATCCGACTCTGGGCCAGTTAAGGAGAGAGGACTCGGGATTTACTCTGGCTCTGGGCTGCGCCTCGCAGGAGCCGCACCGGGGCAGGTACAAGCGGCGCTGCGACGGGAGCGGTGGAGGCGGTCCCCATGCCTGGGGCAGGTGAAGACGCGGTCCCGCACAGTAGGGGCGCCCTGAGGAGCCCTTCGTCGTGGCAGGTGACCTGGGGCACGGCACATGGTTTCCCCGTTCTGGGCGCCCACCCACCCCGCCCTTGCCCTGTGCGGCTGCGGGACTGGGCGGTCACTCGCCTGCCCGAGGCCAGGGGACACGCAGCGCCGGGCACGGCAGGCGCCTGCACCTACCGTGGTACTCCTGGCCGGGCACGTAAGCGGCGGGGCTGCCCGCGATGTGGAGGGCGATGAGTCCCTCGCCCTGCTCGCCGTCGCCCTCCAGCTCGCCGTGGTGGGTGCAGAGAAAGAAGAAGGGAGAGAAGGGGGCGCGGGGAGCGGCCGCCCGGCCTGCCGCCAGCAGGGCAGCC
>VWZI01020953.1:151284-173441 GCA_013396835.1 Psilopogon haemacephalus | reverse complement strand
CGCGGCCCGCGGGAGTTCGTGGGGAGGCGGGCGCCGGGCGCGGAGCTGAGAGTGGCGCGGGCAGGGGCGGCCCCTCCGCACCCTCCGAAGTCTGCGCCGTCCCCGCCTGCCGCTGCCGGGGTGCGGGGCACGGAGCTAGGAGTGCGAGGGCTGGGAATAATTTATTTCCCCCGGTGTCGAGGTGGGAGGGAGGGGAAGGTCCCTCCCCTCCTCCTCTGCCTCCTCCTCCTTCGCCGCCGCCCGCTTCTCCCGCTCTTCGCTCTGCACGCCGGTGTGCGGTGCTGCCGCTGCGGGGACGAGGGTTGCGTGCTGGGCTCTGCTACCTGCCCTTTGTTTGCGTCCGGGTTCCTGCCCCTGCCTTGTCCCTGATCCTGTGTTCGCACTCCAGCTTCTGCCTCTGGTTCCGCTCTTTGCCCCTAGCCCTTGCCAACGTCCTTTTCCTGCCCCTGGACCCCGCCCTAACACCTGAGTCGCTGCCCCTGCTCCCTGCGTTCTCCCATGTCTCCATCCCTCGGTCCCAACTGAGACGTGCATAAGCTCTCTGCTTCTATCCACCCTTTTGCCTCATTTCTCTGTCCCTCTGCTCCAGCCCCTGTCGTTTTGGACACCTGGCCGGTTGTCCTCATCCCTCTGGCCAGCGCTGGTTGCCTGCCCCAGCCCTTATCCTTTCAGCCCTGCCCCTCTCCCCAGATCTGCCTCTGCTGTACCTGCACCCACTGCTGGGGAAAAAGGAGGGTTTTTAACTTAAACTTTCTCCACTACCATCTTCAAAATAATACACATGCACGTAACACTCAGCTGAAGGGAAGCCCTGCAGCTCACGGAGGTCAGTGTGTGAGCTCCTGGGAAGGGCATGTCCTGCAAAGGGGTTTCAGCTCTCTCAGTCTGTGCCCAGGCCCTTCGTGCCAGAAAGAGCAGCAAACCAAGTGGGGACCAGGAGGGGAACACAAAACACTGGCAAGTAAAATAATTCATTAAAGAATACATTTCTGAACAAAGCAGGCCTGGCAGAAGGCCTACAGCATCAGAAGATGTGAGCAATTCTACCGGGGTTTGAAACACCCATCATGCTGCTGCTGGACTCCAACCAGTGCTCACAGAGAAACTGGGTGAGCAGTAGTGACATGATGTAATCAGAAAGGAGATCCTACCTGCCAGCATTTTTTAAGTGCAAAGCTGGCATGGTCCAGGGGCTCCCTCCTGGATTGGTTTCAGTGCCAGAGTGAAAGGTTCCCTCCATGGAGGCGAGAGCCATGTGGACGGCACCATGCAGCTGCACTACACTTGTGCAGGCTGCTTTGCTGGCCCACCTCCCACCCAGCTGACAGAGAGCCCACGCACAGTGGCCCAAGGGACATCCTCGCCATCTGCCCAACCTGCCTTTTCTACTAGTTCTGCATCAAGCTCAAGTTCACCACCTCCAGCAAAACTTTGCTGCATTTTCCCATCTTACCCTTGCTAGAAATGGAGCTAAATCACATTGTTTGTTGGTTTGAATGGAGAAATGCACTGCACCATGATCCTTCTGTAAAGAAGAAAGGGACTGGTGGTACATAGTGTAGGGGATGGGGCAATTCCCACTGCTGCTTCGGCTGGCAGAAGTCCCTGGCCACTGCCCTGGAAACAGCTCCACAGTAGCCACCAAGGAGTCAGTCTGGCTCCAAGCAAGGCTTCCTTTTTAGCTACCTTATTTAGTTTTCATCTTTGGATGTATTTGTTTGGTTTGGTGTTTTGTTTACTTTTTTTTTTTTTTTCTTTTTTAGCATCTGTGCCTCCTCTATAAATTTCAATGCTTTGTGAAAGTGATAGACTAATAATACAATTTCCTCGTGCCAAAAATCCTGTGCAGGCAATATTTGTGCAAGTTTGCTGGCAAAACCACTGCCAATGGGACGTGTTCTCCTTCGTGTACTCCTACTTCCTTCCACTAAGGGCTCGCCAGTGAGGCTAGATCATGCCAGAGGAGCTTCAGCTGGGCAAATGCAACTCAGCTCGTGTCCCCTCTGCCCAGCATCCATGGAAAGTCAGCCAGTCAGTCTGGGGGGCTGCCAGACATAGCCAGCTCTCTTATTTTTTAAAAAAAGGAGATGGCAAGGGAAGGGAGCCATGGGCTCCCACTGCTGCAGGAGGAGGGGATGCTATCTGCCTCTGCCAGGGTGCCACCGTACCGGTTGCCAGCAATGCCTTTTCATTTTTTTCTCCAAGAGATAATTCCCTAAATAAGCTTGGGAGCGTAGGGGTAGCTAATCTGCCAGCAGATTTCAGCACTTACACTAGTGCTCCCTGAAGTCACTGGGATTTGGATAGGGCCCTTCCTGATGAATTTTAGGCAATTTTCTTTGTTTCCAGCTGCTTAGTATCCAGAGCAGCCAGGACTGTTAGTGCAGCCAGCCCACTCCTAAGGACATTCAGTAAACCAAGGCCAAAAAGGTAATGGCTCCACTTGTGCCATTACCTTAACAATGGAAGCCTTGTGCCTCTCCTTAGTCACCTCCTTCCACTATTTCTTTATGCTACACCTCTCACTCCTTTCTCCTTTGTTTCTTACACTTTCACAAGACCTCTAACCTCATCTTCATAGGTCAGGGTAAGGAAATCCCACTTTCATGGCCTGCCACCGTACCCAGGCTTTGTTGATGGGGAATCTAGCAGAGACCCTGGACTGCTGATATTCAAGGACACAGAAGTCAAAGGGATAATTTGGGATCTCAAACCCTGCTTCTTGTGTCCACCAGCTATAGACACCGAGCAGACATTTAGTCCAGACAAAACACCTGCCTCCTTGGAGTCTAACCATCTATGCCAAAATGTTCTTCATTTCAGGCTTATTTTTGCATAGAAGAGCAATACAAACTGTGCCTATCAGCAAAGCAGGGGACCCAATGTATTGCAAACCCCACAATTTTGTGTATTCTTACAACAGCAGTAAAACATTTTCTGAGTACATTTGCAGGGAGCCAAGGCTATATGACCAAGTCCTGTGCATCAGAGGAATCAAATGATGCTTCCAGACACTGCCAGTCTTTGCCTAAAGGAAAATTGCTTCCTGGTCCCAGCTCCAGTGCAATCTCACTCATATGAGCATGATTTACCCATAAATCACACCAAACCTCACTTGTGCTGAAAGATTTTGTTCTGATTAAGAACACAAGCATGTCACATTCATCTCCTGCCCCTGCCTCTGAGCAACCTCTAGCATGGCTGGGCAGGAAGGAAGCCTTGAGCCAGGTTGTCCCTGCCAGTTTGCAGGATGTCACCAGCCACATGCAAGCATGTGCCAGTCCTCATGTGAGATTCTACGTTGGCTTCATATCCCCTTGCTGCTCTGGGTAAACACAGTACCTGGTTTTGAAGATGAGGGGTTTATGCAATGTCTTCCGCTAGCATTTCTCGTGTTCCCATTAACTGCAAGGCAAAGACATTATTATTAATAACAATAAACAACCTTATTTAAGAAATCTAGGACCAATTTGAAGATGAGGGGTTTATGCAATGTCTTCTGCTAGCATTTCTCATTCTCTCATTGGCAGCAAGGCTAAGACATTAATATTATTATTAATAACAATAAACCAGCTTATTTAAGAAAAAAATTCTAAGACCAGTATATGCCTGCAGAAAAATAATAGCTTGCAAAAATCATAATGAACTCTACTTTCACATTCCTCTGATCCAGGAGTTCCTGTGAGTTACAACTATGCCCTGTTAAAGGCAAGAACATCTAAGGCTGCAGGATGGAGATTAACACAGGCTTTCACCACTCGTGCAGTATTTTTCTAACAGAAAACAACAGGGAGTATATCAAGATGAGAAATGAGTAAAGACTTGTCTGCAAAAGAAAATGAAATAGGTGGAATGTAAATAATTACTTAGGAGGTACAGGCCCCTTCCAGGCATGGGGGGTGGGGGTGGAAATCACAGCACAGATGGACGTGGCTGCAGTCCATATTTATGGAAGTGATTACACAGGCAGTGGAGCTGCTCACTTCATTCAGGGAGAGAGCTCACACCCAAAAGCAGAACTGAAAAACACTTTAACAGGTGAGTAGCTGCTCTATTAATGTGGCCACAGCAGACCATTTTGCAAGGGTCAAGGTAGGCTGGGGAGCTATTAAGTAACATCAAGCAATAAGGAGCTTTGCCCAAACTCCTTGGGTCTGGGTAAACCCTTTCATAGAAGATTGTAGGAAAAACACTCTTGACACTGTCACTGTGTAGAGAGTCCTAACGAAAATCTTGTCCATAGCTTTTAACAACTTTCTACGCCAAAAATTAAGGAAACTGCCTACACTTTCAACATGATCATAAGACATGAGACAGCTATGGAGCACCAGGTTGCAAGTACCATTTATTCATTGTGGTATAGCATGTAACATCTGAAAACAGGACAAGTTCAAACAACTTGGATTTTCTCATACTGATAAAGACTATAAAGTGAACTTCCCGAGGTGAGATCTTTCCATCAAGTGTCTGTTTTCTACCCATCCATGCAAGCATGCAGTGTTTTTGCTGTATGTATTTCCTCTTGACCCACAGACACAGAAAGCAAACCTGTGTTTTTTTTGCCTTTTGAAAGATTTTGGTAAGAAAGACAGACCAATGGCTAGAGGAGAATGATGAAAGATGTGCAGAAGAAATACTCCTTGCAGCTGATACAGGGAACAAACTGTCCATAAACCCTTGAAGAAGCATTGCCACATTACTGGCAGTGGTGGTATCCCTGGGCCCAGCAGGTACCATAACTCAGACATGTCTTGTCATCCTGAGATATAAGAGATGAGTTCTACTGTGCAGCAGCTGGTCTTCTGGAGATGGGGAATATACATGCAGCGTATTTGGCAAATGCTCACACTGAAACCACAGCACACAACCAAATTAAGATACCTGGGGCAAGTGTCCCATNAGCAAACAAATATACAAAAAACCCTGAAAAATAACACCAACCCCAAACAAACACCCAAAAAAAAAAAAAAAGAGGTGAAATTCTTCTGCCCGCCTCAACATGTCTGCAGTCTGGAAAGCCTTTCCTCAAATATCACACCGTGTATGGGGTCTCTTCATAAATCCAATGAAGGAAATAAATGGGGAGGATGGGTGTGGCCATGCCAAAGTGTGAGGAAAGTCTCTTGGGGCTATCAGTGAAGTTGAAGCTACAGTCAGTGAAGTTTGGCTTCAGCAAAATTGAAGCATCTGCCCTGCAAATGCTGAACAGGAGAGACAAAAGCAATTAGCAGCTAATCGATCTTACTTCTTCCAAAACAAAGTCTTCTGTTCATGGAGCCTCCTTGTTTTCTTCTCCTATTTCTGCAGGAACTTACCAGAGTGGCCTGGCACTCTGGAGCTGCCTTGATCATGCTAAATAACCCTTTGGGATGAATCCCTTTTTTGTTCGCAGGACTTGCCACAGTCAGATAATAATGCAGTCCTGCCTTGCCAGTTACATGACCTTTGCTCTTAAACAGAGCCCAAGCCATTTCTAAACAAAGGCCTAAATGTGAAATTGTAGGCATCTTCCATGCCTATGTTATTACGAGATATAATTTTTTTTCTTGGGTATGAACAATAGCAGCTGTTTGGCTGCTCCCTTTTGCAGTGGGCTAGTACAACATGCATCTTCTGTAAGCTGACATCTCATGATTTCTTCTGAAAACAGAGTATTTAACTGTACACACTTTCATTCAAATGGGTTTAAATTTCTGCTTATTGCTTATTAACTTTAATGAGGTATGAATATAAAAGAAAATATTAAAAGGTGTTTTCTTTTTCAGAAAGGCATTTCTTCACAGGCAATGTTGATGCTATCAAATAGGTAAGCCTAAACCTGTACATTCACTATTAATCTTGCAGCCATTAAGGAAGAATATAAGATGAAAAGATTTCCAATCCAGGGAACAAGTATTAACAACTTTGTCATGTCTGGCTTAATAACAGAATTTAAGGGTGAATACTTCCAAAGGGTTGAAAGTTTTTATGCTTTGATGCCTTGTACATTTTATTTGTATGAAATTGCTTTAAAGCTTTAAATCTCCTATAGCAAATAAGCTATGCTCATGCTTAAAATAGAGGGTGGTGGGAGGGACTTTGAGCTTAAAATTATTCTATTCTTCTATTATGCTTAAAAACCAAGTTTGCTGAAGGCAAATACACAACAATCATTAAGGTTCTTGCTTTTATACATTCCTAATATAGGTGATGTTTCCTTCAAGGTATGACTTTGGCTGCAGTGCAGGTTTAGGAAAATGCTTTTTGCCGTTTTCCATCCACCATTCTGCTGTGCCCTATTAGCACCACCTGAGGAGTGTACATAAGTGTATTTGAGGAAAACCTTCTAGGCTCTGATCATTTACAATTCTAATGTTCAGTCTTGTTTTGTAAATCTGATTTTCAACATACTTTAATTAAACGTCTTATAGAAAGAGGCATCTCCTGCAACAGGTATTGGTGCCCATGGCTGTTGTTTCCTACTATCCCTTCACTGCTCTGGATTTCTGTGAAGAAATGCTGGGTTGTTTACCCATGCTACATCTGCAAACTCAAGTTTCCAAGGCTTTCATTAACTTGCAAATATTTATCGTGGGTAGCCTTTATCTGAAGAATTTTTTGAAATGTCAGTGGCCACAAAAGAAACACTTAGCCCATTTAACAAACTAATTTATCTCTCTACTTCACTATTTCAGCTTGAGTAACCCCAAGGACCTAAGGTACACAGGGTTAACATGACAGGACAATTTTAACAGTTTACTTTGCAGAGGAAAGTGGGATGTAAGTCCTGAGGAAGTCTATAAAAAATATTCCCTCTCATTTAATGATTGCTAAGCATGCAGAGGCCTGGAAATTTGTTTACTGCATTTAAAACATATCTAAAATATATAACTCATGTGATTTAGTGTCAGTGGACTTGTGTATGGAGATCCAAGATTCAACACTTTTATCTAATGAACACAAATGCAGCCCATAGGGCTGCAAGAATTTTGCAAGGATGTAGTTTGTTTGTCAACTGCTACCACAGAAAGTTCCTAGGCTCTAGGTGCAAATATAGTTGAAGCACAAACTGAATGGTAGCTGCATCAAAGCTGTTTAAAATATCCACAAATTTATCCAAACCCTAAGACAGGAGCCCTACTGATAGGCTGGGGTGTATAGGAGGAGGGTGTCCTCAGGCAGTGACTAGGCTGCAGCATCTGTCCTGCTATTCCCACGTTCCCTGACCTGCAGCCCAGTGCAGCACATTCACCAGGGTGTCAAAGCTCATAACTTATGTGAGACCCTGCCTCTGGGGTGACCAAATGCTCAGATTTATTTTTCAGCTCATCAGCATAGGGGTTAAATTGTTGGCTGCCCTCAGTGACTGAGTCACTGCATTTATGCACTAAACTAAGTTTCCTTTTTGTTTTCCTTTCTTCTCTTGAAGTGAGAGTGGGACCTGGCTCTGGCTTTTGGCAGAAGTGCGCTCCTCATGGTGGCCCAGCAGCAGATACTGGCTGAGCACTGAGAGAGACACACAGCAGGTGAAGATAAGGGTATTTTTCACAGTCCTGTATGACAGTTAGAGAACGTGAAGTGACCACGTGTGGGCCCTCATGGTGCCTGGTGGTTAGTGACTGGCTTCACATGTAACAGGCAGACAAGCATCATCAACAACTGCAACCTATGGAGGTGTGCACTGGGCAAAAACTGCCTTTGTCATGGCTTCAGGGACCTTCAGTCTGGGCACAGGAGACCCAGACCTGAAGGTAACAACATGAGTGTAATGACACATGGGTGATGTGAAAAGCCTGATGCCAGTGTAAAAAAAACTGATTAGAAGACAATCCAGTAATCACTTCCTTCTTCTTCTCATCACTTCATTATTAAAAATATCTCATCAGAGCCTTACTTCTCCAAAACTGCCAAGTCATTTAATTAATTTCATCTGCTTGTAAGTTGTAAAATGAGTTGCTTTTCAGAGCAAGCCCTATCAAAGAAGTATGTCAGGACAATAAAACAAGGGGCCAGCACACAGTAACCATGTGAATGTAGTAATGATGTTAGGAATGGCACCTCCACTTTGGTTTTGACCCATAAAATGACTTTTTAAATGAAAATAAGACTGTTTGAAAATTCAGACTTATAGGTTAACTTTTTAAAGGTATTAATTTGTATTAGCAGTAAAGCAAAGCATTAGGATAAGCCAGAATATTATAGAATAAGCAGATATTTTTCATTATTCCTAATCCTCCACCAGAAGTTTAAAACTCATCACTTATGAGTCAAATATTGCTCCCAGTTCCTTTTAAGAAGGTCACAGGGTGATTGTCAATTAGAATCACTTGTATGACATGAAGTATAAACGCAACCACAGCATTTTTGTCCTCAAGAGGAATGATGGTTACACTGCTAAGGAGCAACATGGTGATTGCAAGAAAACTGCCCATCTCTGCCCCTGGATTCTCCTGAGCAATGTCCCTTCATGTCTCAGTGCCATCTGTTTCAACGGGAGACCATATTGAGTGGCCCAGCACAGGCAGCAGGCCCAGACTGTGGCTGTACTAACTTACTGATTGCATTGGCACTGAGTTCCAAGTCTGCTTCACCAGCTTTTAAGTGAAAGGACCTCCCGACATCATTCCTCTGCCTAGTATGGGCTCTACTGGAGACCACTCCAGATCAGAGATTTTTCACTGAGCTACAATATCATTCTGTAAGGTTTTCAAGATTTCCAGTGCCCAAAACTCTATTGCTCTGCTCTCTCTTCAGAATGAGTAAGGACACTTTTAAAAATGATCTGACTTATATCAAATACCTTCAGTTTTAATACAATTGTCATTCCCCTAACCATGTTGGACTTTTCTCTACCAGTGTTAAATACCAGAGCTGAGTCACAGCAGAGGTATCACCCTTGAATGCACATCAGTTATGAAGAAGGCTTGCCTTATCCATCTCTTCAATAGACTGAGCAGATCAACATCTCTAAGTCCCACTGAGCTCCCTGCTCAGCTGTCCATGCTCTCCAGAGAGCGGCATCCCCAGCAGGTGCAGGTCCTTCCATTTCTTGTGTGACATGATGCACAGTAATGTGAAAAGATGCCATGCTCATAGAACTGAACAGGATCTTGGAGAGCTGCCACAGATGGGAGAGGATGAAACTGTCAAATTGGTGTCTTAAAATACACTGCAGGGTCATCATGTGTTGACTTGTAACAGGTTTTACGATTTCTGACGAGAGTTTGTAGAGTCAAACAAAAGTCTAAGGTGTACCTGTAAATCCCTGCTCATCTTTGTATTTTTTCTGTTTTCTCAAAGTTTGCCTGAAGCCACCTAGAATGCCTCAGCCCCACAGTGGTCTTTGGCAGCTCCAGTGCAGCCCCACTCTTATCAATACACGTCCATACAGGAACTTCTGTCAGTCAATGTGCCAGTCTTAGATTGCCTTTCCTACAATAAAAATACATTACAAGCCTGGGTGCCTGTGTATCTGTTTAGCATTTGGCCCATTGGCAAGGGGGCAAAGCAATGCCTACAAACGAGCTTGTTTTCACCAAAAGATGTGGCAGAAGACACAAAGCTGGCTGCTTCACCCCGGCATAGACTCACCATGACTGGTGGCGAGGGGCAGCCTTTCTGCTCTATTCCTGTGTAAAACCACTGTGCTGCTGGGCACCTGCTACCCTGGGAGGTCTCCCACAGCCCTTGGGGATCTACAGGGCTATGGGAGGAGGGCCCCAGGTGTCTCTTTGAGAGAATCGATCACAGGAGTTACTCTCAGCTTCAGTTTGCCTACTAAATGTCAGTACTTCAAACCCTATCCTTGCTGCCCTTTAGAAAGAGGAAGTGTGAACCACAGGAGGAAAGCCTCTGTCCTGCCCTTTGTCCATGTACCATCGTGGTGGCTGCTGTACCACGATCCTCTCCCTGTGGCAACTCAGCTATCTGGAAGGAATCCTCAAGGGTTTGGTCTTTTTTTTTTCTTTTCCCTTCAAAATCCTTCCTGAAAGGGTGTGTACCACAGGAGAATATACCACTGGCTCCTGTCCCTAAGGAGAAGGCAGGTGATGTGTTCAAATTGACCTGGGGAGAGTAGAGTTGGCAGCTTAACAGCTTAAATATCCTCCACCTCCTGCTCTCAGGCGGGGCTGGGGTCATGGCGTTGTCTCTGCTGCTTCGTGGTCACAACACAGCTTTATCAGCCATTGCAGGGGGCTCAGGGCACTGCTCCTGGCAACACTATCTGTCTAATTTCTTGGCCTTCCCCTTGCTCCTCCTTCCAAGAAGATAAGAGGAAAGAAGTTATCTTTGGTAGCTGCACACACAGGCTGAATTCCTCACCACAGAGCTGGAAATCCTGGGTTTCCAGGCATGGGTGCTGCTCTCACTCTGTCGTAGCCGCAGCTGCACAGGCAGCCCCGCCCCAGGGCTGCTGCTGGGCTCTGCTCTGCAACCACCTCACCAACCACCTCTCCATCCTCCTCACCGAATGGCCTGCACAGCACCTGGAACTGAGAGAGAGAGCTTTTTATTGAAGGAGAAGGTACTGCAGCAGTACCACCACCGGTGTGATCGAGAACCGATCACCGTGGCTTTGGTTTGCAGGAGGAGGTGGAACTGCAGCACAGCCTGTAGCTGCCTCTGCCTTCCCCCTGCTACAGAGGCACATCTGCTGCTCTCATGCAGCTGAACACCCATGTCCCACCTCCCAGAGACCTAGGAAGCAGGCAGGGGAGTATTTTTCCAGTGGGACTGGAGTAGCAGTGAGGACACTCACTTTTGAGCAGTCTGGCTCAAAATCTAAGGATATTTGTCAAGTGGACTAGGAATGGAAGAAGATAGAGAAATGCAAAGTATGATTTTATTTTCTTCTTCTTTTTTTCTCCTCCCTTTCCCTTTCTTTGGCAAATCACCCAGAAAAGTTGTAGAAAGAGACAGAAATGCCAAAACGTGAACTGTCTACTGTTGGCTCCTGGAACTAAACATTGTTACAAGCCATAGAATGCTGTGGTCACTTTTCCTGGAAGTGAGAAGGGCATCACCTTGTCCTGGGAAGGGGGTTGGAGGAGAAAGAGTGGTTCAGATGAATCTCTGGAAAGGAAGTGAAGGTAGTGCCTTTAGACATGCTTGACACAGAGTAAAGCAACATGCAATTTCACAGAAAAATCATTGCTGGAGGAAGTTAATGAGGCTTCAGAGACACTTGTGACATTCAACAGGTTACAATAGTTTGTTGTGGGTTATTATGACTCCTACTCCTGAGGAAAGATCCTCTGGGCATGAGTCATAGAGACCCTGCCTGGCTGTGTTATTCTGTTCCACGGCACCCTATTGTCTATTATATTTTCTTCCTCATGCACCAAAAATGCAGACTTTCAAGTATGCAATTCCTGACATTCAACACATGCAGCAAGGACTGAACCATGAGGACTGCAGTTTGCTCCTGAGTTTTTTTGTCATTTTCATTGTTTTGAGCAAAAATAGCAGCTTTTGAGCAAGATGCCTCTGTTTGACTTACTGTTAGCTTGTGCTTAGTAAGCCAAGCCTGTTGCTAATCGAATTAACACAAAGATCAGAAAGATTTGACTTTTTGGGTGGGTAGTAGTGAGGTTACAATATTTGGCTTGTCCCTTTTTCGAAGACCATTGGCCAACAAAATACAATCTTGGGGGAAGACATGCCTGTGTGCATTGATATAGCAGCTAAAGCAAATCCCTCCGGAGTAGCTCATGTAGCTCCTGTCCTTCCTTGTCCCCATGCTGCTGCTCATGCTCCTCTGAGCAACAAACCAGAGCAGATTCAGCACCTGCATCTTTGCTGCTCCACCCTTGTGCCTCAGCTTGAGCTGATATTTTCTGTTGCTGACACCATCAGAGCTCCTGTAACCTCTGGCAGGCAGGTGGGAGACAGCTCCATCTTCAGCTGCTGTTGCTGTTTGCTTCACTGCCCCTGGGCCGATGCCCTGAGGAGCTGAAGCTCCATTTGCAGCCAGAGCAAGGAGAGGAAAGTCAGCAATTCACCTTCCTCATATTCTTTGGGGATTGAACAACAAAGGCAACAACAGATTTAATACAGTTATGTGCTAAGGGAGCTGGATTTTGGAAACCACATATGCAATAACTCACTGGCCAGTACTGGGAGCTATTGATGGCATCTTTACTCACTACAGTCAGCTGAGCTAAATTCCCTGAACAGCTACTTCCCAGCCACAATCACCACTTTATTTCTTCACATTTTCACACACTTCACCCACCGAGAGGATGTTACCAGCCGCCTTCATGCTGCTGGGTAGAGGATGCTCCCAGGTGGCAGAGCAGTGCTGTATCTCATTCCTGCCCTCCGTCACAGTGACACACATAACGAAACCATTGATGAATTGTATTCTTTCTGCAGGCTGCTGGGTTTGTGAAGGATCAAAGTAAAAGTAAATTTTCATAACTCTGGGTGCTTAAGGACAGTAATAAATAACAGCAGGACTGTGGCTGCCTACAGCCTCTGTACCTGGGGACAATGCTTTCCTCAAATGCAAGTGAAAAATGTTATTCATGTTTTATACAAAGGAAAACTTGCAACCAAGCCAATAGATAATATTTTGCCTTCTATATGCTCAATGTATTGAAACAAAAGCTATTTTAATAATAGTTCATTCGGTTGAAATCTGCACCATAGACTCTCATATGCGTCTCTAAAGCTGAAGGGGAGCAAGGGAATGCAGGTGACTACTGCTGTGAGAGAAGTCTTCTGAGCTCAGGACTATGACTGGAGATACATTAATGCTCTTGTGCACTGGTAACATCATGGCCTAGCAAAATTCCTTAATGGGTGAGTAAGGCATCCAGCTATTTTAAGCCCCTACACAGGCTGAAGCATTGAAACAGTACCAGGCTTGTTGTGCTGTGACTTGAAGCAGCAGAATGTCTTTGTCTTCCCACTTCATTTTGGCTGAAATATCTGCTGCTGTGAAGCAAGATAATGGGGAGCATCAGCCCCCAGAATACATGTGCAGCCTTTGGAGCTTGGACAGGTTGGCTCAGAGCATGCTCAGAGGACACCACATGCTGCAGGGTGACCTGGTGACCCACTGACCAATGTGGGAAGTTGAAGTCTACGGAGAAACTGGAAAGGAGGACTTTGTTCTTTGTCTGAAATAGTGTTTTTCCCACTGTGATTAAACTGCACTGCAGCTCATTAACTATTCAGGTGTTGTCCGCCTCTTTAGAGAAGGAAACACAAGATGACAGACTATTTAACAAGTTCATTTTGAGCACAAAATGTGTTTAAGGCAGGAAGAAATATTACTTCATGCAAAACTTGGGTCGGTGTAATTGCAGGTCTGACTGCTTCAAAGATGAAAAGCCTCTTTCTTAATTGAAGGCAAATGTAGCAGAAATAATGTTTAGAAAAGAGGTGCAGGTAGGTACACACCAGGGAGTACAATTTTAATATCCTGAGTACAAGATTTTTTAAGTCTTTGTCTGACCCTGCATTAACACACTTGGTTACATTTCATCTGCCACATTCATCTTTGTCGGTTTCTTTTCCCCCCCTGTAATTTGTTTGCCTGTGTTTGCTTGTGTTTGCCTTTAGGGCTGATGCTCCTGGTCCACTCTATACCTCCCCACAGCCCCAGTGCTGACCCTGTGAACATCATACAATGAGGTCAGCTTAAACCTCCATGGGCAAAACCACTCACGGTTTCACTGGACTCTGCCAGTGTGGGTATATGTTTGGTGCCAGGAAGACACACCTTGTGGGCCAGCTTCTGAACACCTGCCCTTAAAAATAACCCATGACAATGGAAGGTCTTTAATTAAGAAGGCCATAGGTAATTGCCGACAAGCTCTGAAGTTCAGGGTAAATCCACGCCCTATGCTCCTGTCATTCCTGGCTGCGGGCTCAGGGAGGTCCCAGGTCTGGGATCTATCCTGGACACATCTCAATCCTGTTCCAGGATGACATATTGCTGTGGACCACTATTAGGCTGGGCCAAGTTTCTACAGAAGCCAGAATCCCCCTGTGAGGTGCTCTCACTACCTCTTTTCTTTTAGGCATGCCCTATCACATGAGTATGAGCCCTAGGACTGTGCTAAGTCATAAAGCCTTTCCTCTGTGCTCTCCAGGCTGGGTGGCAAGGGGTGCTCACTCTAATTCTTTGCTAAAAAAAAAAATTAAAAAANAAAAAAGGATAAGAAATTTCAAGATCTTATTACTACTTATGAAGTAATAATAACAGGAGGGGACATGGGATGAAGATCCTTCAGTTTGTGATTTTCCCATCCAGGCTTTCAAGCCAAGCCAATGGGCTCCAGAGGAGCCAGGCAGACACCTCATCACTGAACCGTGGAACTTGTATGAGAACTGTAGATCTTCTGGTAATTTTTGAGTATTGACCTACATCCACGCAGGACAGCTGCCAGGATAGGTGGGTTTCAGAAGGCGAGCAACAAGGAAAAGAAAGGAGCTAGGAGTTTGGGTAACCTCAACCACCCATGGCCTATTTTCATTCAACAACCACAAAACACCACTGTTAAATGTGGTCAAACCAAGAGCTGCTGCCCAGACTGGGTCTTGTTGGCCTGCTCAACATCTCCACCCTCTACACTCATCTACCAACTTGGGCTGCACTCTTTTGCTGAACTCCAGAGAGGGGCCATGAGCACCCCACAAACTTTGTCAGAAAGTACTTGAGAAGTTGGACACCTGCTGATTAGCTGTAATATTCCTTGTTAGAAGCACTGGATTTCGTGCTGTTTACTAAGTCTCATGTACCTCTTGATTCAATGTTTTGTAAATTTAGCTCTCTCCAGCTTCAGCTGATGTGTGGATGCAGACGCTTTTGGATGCTATTTATGCTACAAGTGAGAAATGACTTGATAATTTATGGGTTGTAAACCCAAAGTTGTACAGGTTTTTACCTCAGGGAGAGAATAAATACACGTCTCATTTTAACACATTTTAGACAATGTGCTCCTTTTTAATGGCTTCCTTTGATTTTACTCTGAAATATGTAGACACCTCCTCCTAGGATTCTCATATGAGAGTTTCACGCTGTTCTGTCAGGTTGCATATTTTCCCCCTGAATTTCTTAGGGAAGATCTCGCTTATCCGAGTTACGAAGACGTTAATGTTGTGTTGTCACTGTGAACAAGGAGTTTAGGAAAAGGTTTTATATTGATTAAGAAGTGAAAGGGTTGGAGAATATTTACTGGATTGGCAATGTGAGACTTAGAGATGTTTAAAACTGATCAGAATGCATTTCCTTATTACAGATGTTGAAATTAGAGTATGCTTTTACCTACAAGTGAAACAACTTGCACCTGAAGCTGTGAAGTGTAGCTGGGGCTATGTGCATGCTCCTGGTCCATCTATCCTGGAATAGATACAAATGTACAGTGAAAGCAGAATAGAATGGTGAAGGATATACATTGGTGCATTGGGTAAGGAATGTTTAGACAATGACATTTGACATTATAGTTCAAGGATGGAAAAGGTTTATTGATCTGTGAGTTAAATGGTGACCCTGGTTTCACCCCTTGCTAATGCTCTGTAGGCTGTGCTTAAAAACTATACCATAGCGAGTCCTTAGGCTCAGATAAATGTAAATCTCTCCCCTGGAAGATCACAGAGGAGCAGAAGCCTGAAGGAGATGCTTAGCTCCACCACCTGTCTATATTTTCAATAGATTAGGGTCAGATTTGTAGGGTTCTTCCACCTTCAGTTTCCTGATAACATCATTTATTTTGATCTATAATGACCTCCCAGACCAATATTTGTAAACAGTGACTGAAGCCATGAGTCAACATCATCTCAAAATGCAGGATGTCAAACTGGACAGGAAGGTTTATTGTGTTACTGGGTTCAGCTTTCCATCACTAAAGTAATTATTAAACCCAGGGTAAACAGGACTTTGATCTTGTGTATCTTCAAACAATTTGCAACAGCCAATTTTACAAAATTGTAATTTTGAAAAGCCATTCTCCATAGAAATTCATTGTGTCATCCTCTAAAGTGTCCACTGCAAGGTTTAGCAAAGTAAACTAGCCTGTAGAAAAGGTGCCAGTGTGGGGTGCTGTGTGAGGAGCTGTGGGATCGTCTTTAATTCCTAGCCAAGGGGAGTGCAAGATGTTAATCTCCCAGAGGAGACAGCAATTCACTCACATCAATGCTACTGACTAGTGAGAAAAGGTGGCTGTGGCCAGGGCAAAAGTGGATGTGTAAAAGGAGAAGCTGTGCATTGTAAGAACACAGCAAGACCTCTCTCTTTTTAAAAAATATTGTTCCTATCTCTCCTTTTGGTCATGGGAAAACTAAGCACCTTTCCTCTAGGGTCTTCTACAAGGTCAGCTTCATAATGGCCAAATACCATCTGCCTTCCTTTGCCATATCCCTTCCTGCAAGAGAATCAGAGAATGCTAGGGGTTGGAAGTGATCTCCAGAGATCATTCAGTCCAACTCTCCCTGCCAAAGCAGGATCACCTGGGGCAGGCCACACAGGAACACATCCAGGTGGGTTTGGATATTCTCCAGAGAAGGAGACTCCACAACCTCTCTGGGCAGTCTGCTCCAGGGATTCAGCATCATCATGCCAAAGAAGTTTTCCCTCGTGCTGAGATGAAACTTCCTGGGTTCCAGTTCACACCTCTTGTTCCTTGTCCTGTCACTGGGCACTACCAAAAAGAACCTGTCACCTTCATCTTGACACCCATCTCTCAGCTATTTATAGACACTGATCAGATGCCTCTCAGACTTTTCTTTCCCCATCTACACAGCCCAAGTCTTTCAGTCTTTCTTCACAGAAGAGATGTTCAGGTCCTCTGTTGGACTCTCTCCAGCATACCTGAACTGGAGAGCCTAATACTGGACACACCAGGGCAGAGCAGAGAGGGAGGAGAGCTTCCCTAGAAAGGTGCTGAAGTGCCCAGTGAAAGAGGTGAGCATCTATGAGATAGACACTAAGTCTTCCCTTAAGGCACCGATTCCCAAAATGTCATCCGTGACCTGAGTCAGGTACTGGAGGTTTGTGTTTACACATGGGTGAAGGTAAGGAAATTAGGGGGAAATAAGCAAAGTCAGGGAAGAAAGGAAATATGGGAGAAGAAGTCAATCTGTGTGAATTCAGGTGATCTTCTGCTCAAATTAACCCAGTATCAGAGGTAGGAAGAGACTCCCTGCAGAGGTGCACTAACTCACCTGTCCTGGGAAAAGCTCATGCTTGAAGTGTAAGAACTCATCACCAAGAAAAAGGTAGATGGGACATTTTGGTAACCATCTTACTTTCCAGGGCAAGTCTGTGATTATGAAGTGCCTTGTGTTTTGGACAGCTGAGTCCTGTGGCTGATCAAGAAATGCTGTGAGGGTGTGTTGCCATTTAAGCTTTCCCAGAGCCTACAAGCCCATTGGAACAGGATTTAGGATACCTTCTCTCTCCCCTTCTCCCCATATTGGAAAAGTTAGGCAGGAGAGTAAAAAGGGTAAAACAACCAAAGACCAGCCCTGCACTGATTTGGAAGTGAAAAGGTAATTTTAACAAAAAATAAAATGTATTTAAGGAAGGTTACAGAGGTACAAGGAAAGGGAATAGATACAGATACAAAACCAGGTTGGATGGCAATGGATTATCTGTATAAAAATGGATTCTCCTTGGATGCAGGCCCCAACACGAGGTAGCAGGTCTGGCCACGTGGTTAGCTGGCGACATGGTTAACAGGAGCAGCAGCAGCAAGGAGATGTTGCAGAGGCAAAGGCAGGAGCAAGAGAGAGAGAGAGGGAGAGACCTCAGGCCATTGACTGTCTCTTAAATAGGATTGTGGACAGGAAGTGAGAGTGCAATAAATTTTGACCCGGGGAGTCCTCCACCCCTGCCCACCTGGGGTTAGGTTCCCAGTCCATTCCCCCACCCCAGGATGGGCTTGACCTAGAACAGGGTGAGGTATGGCCATAGCTTGGCAGTCAGCAGCAGTTCCTCTAGGATGCTCATAAAGGACCAAAGCAAGTCTGTATGCACACATTCATGGTATGGAAGCACAGGAAGTTCAAAGAAGGATAACCCAATTTGTTCGTTTACAGTTCTACTTAATTAAAGAAATTCTTTCTATGATTTCATTATGGAAATAATTTTCAATGTGATGGAATAAAATTATGTTTCCCCCACTAATAAAATTTCATGGAGGCATGCAATTATACAGCTCCTGTGTTTGGGTTGTAAGATATACTGCACAGTGGTGTGTCTTATGACTATGTAAATTTAAAGCCCTAAATATTTCATACTAGCTGTAAAGTAACACAATATAATCACAAAGTATGCCCTGGCTGGAAAGGATGGGCTAGGTGTGAAGATGAAAACACATCTGTTTGCCTGGCACTGTCAGTTGGCTGTTACTTGTCTACCTTTCTTGGGATCTGGTGGGTAATTTATGGCAGATTTTGCTGCTATCCTTTGCTGTTCATCCTTGTAGGTGCATTCATTAATGTATCCACAAACCACCCTGCTCTTCTGTGCCTGGAGGGTCTCTTGGAGGAGAACGCCATAGCCCAGGACCCTCCAGCAGACAGCCCCAAGACCCAGAAGGGGATCCCCTGAATCAGGGCTGAAGTACAGCTGGTGGCTTGAAATAACAACCAAACTGCTGTGAAGTAAAGGTCCTCTTATTTATAGTAACAAAGAAAGTATCTGCAGATGGGCAGATATCTGCAGAGAAAATCTGCAAAGGAATAGCAGGTGAAGCCTCAGCATGCTGGCTAGGCTGCTGCCTAATAGCTTCTTTATCGTCTCCAGCAAATGGGGATCTACAGCGGTGTCATTTATTGTTGATGACTGATAATAGGATTACTGCTCCCACATCCAAGAAGCATGGCACCCCAAATTGCATCATTTCATGCTGAAGGAAAGACGTTATTATCACATCCTGACCGTGCACTGCTCAGCCAGTTATCTGTGCAGGACTCAGCTTAGAGCTGAGACGTTGTAGGATATTATCATGTTTTATGAAATTCAGGCTGCTGCGGCTATAAATCAAGAGGACAACTTGTATGGTGGCTGGTTCTCCTTGAAACAGCATCTCTGAGAAGGGGCTCTATTGTCTAAAAGATTAGAGTGTGATTTTAACAAAAATAATCATTGCCAATGGATTTAAACCTCGTGAAAAGGGCAGGCTTTATAACTTTGGTGTTCTTTGTTTACCAATTTAATATGTACGGCTGCAGCATAAACTTGTCCACAACTCAAAGCCCCTCCTTTGTGAGACTGAGGGGATAATTAATTTTAAACAGTATTTCCATCTATAGACACTGTCTAGAAGAGTGAAAGCTGTGCCACTGGCCAAATGCAAGGACCATTTGTCTACATGGAAACAGCAGGGATGCATATATTTAGGATGTGCTTTTTGGGGGGTCACCTATGCTGATCCTAATGGTTTGTGGCTACCAAAGCACATCCTTCCCTGTCCCTCCCTAACCAAATTGGAGACATGGGGAAAACAAGCTCTCTAGTTTTAAAGCTGTTGTTCTTTGGCTCAGAGGGGAGAGATGAGTTCCAGAACTGGCACGAAGCAAATGGTTAAGCACACAGCACAGGGCAGCTACAGGAAGAGAGAACCAGATCCACTGGCAAGGGGAGATAACTCACCAACTCTTGTGGGACTGAGGCCTCTTATGGAGGGGAGCAGTGGAGGCTTGGAGACCCTTCTCTGGGGTTTCATTCACAGCCTGTGAGGACAAGGAGTGCGGAGTCTGTGGGTGCCCAAAAGAGCTAGCACTTGCACCAAGCACTGCCTCTTTACTGGCACAGCTCTCTTGTGTTCCTTCACCAGAATGAGTGAAAACTGCATTTCTTTGGCATAAGAGAAACTACAATTGGAGGAGAAACACCACATTGAAGAACCATGAAGCCATGAAAGCACTGCTAAATGTAACAGCCAGAGTACTGGTCCCTGAATACCAAAGGTGAGAAAAAAAAGAACCCCTTTGCTCAGCTCTGTGCACTCAGTCTGAGCTTTCCAGTCTGCTCCAGTTAGAGCCTGAGCAGTAGCCATCTCTAGTGGGCTGCTGACTATGAACATTTGAGCAGGTATCTTGTCTCCTCTTGCTGACAGGAACCTGTATTATTCACAGGCAACTAAACCAGTACATGCAAAGGAGATTGGGGTCAAACATTAAGACATATTTATATATAACTGAGCTGTGAGAAGGTCAATTCCATTTCCAGGGATCAAGATGCAGAAGTGGGCTCTCCTGTCATTAACCTCATGTGGACCTAGAGCCCCCTCCAAATCCCATTTAAGACCTAGTCTTTGGATCTGCCCTCAAATACTCTTAATCCTTAGAATTTAAGAACTTATAATGAGAAATTAAAGCTCAAATTCCATCAACAATGAGCCAGTTCTCATGATGGCCAAATACATGCAGTAGCTGACCCTGGGAAGTTAGGCTGCAGCAGCAGGTTTTCCTATAGACTTTTCACCTGCACTATTGCTTCATCTCTTCACCAAGAATGTGGTCAGCTAATTGAAGATATCAGCTTCTGCATGCCCCCAAGCTTTCTATTTCACACTGTTCTTAAAACAGACCCGAGGGGAAATGGCAGGTTGCAAGCTTGAAGCAGGCTACAAAAATCTGTGCATGATTCTCCTTGGGATTTCCAGCAAACAAACGGAAAAGGAGCTACTGGATACACTTGGGAAAATGATGTTGTTTATTGTTTAGGGTTCGCTCCATATACACATGGGCAAGGAAAAAAAGTTCTACAATATCCAAAAAGTAAGGATGATACTCCATCCTCTTGGAGAGGTACAGGGGGCTCCAAGTGCAGACATTAAAGTAATCATTTTGCAACCAAGTTGTGCTGGTCACCAGTTAAGGCTTTAAAATGCCCACCAACTATACAGGCTTGTAGTGCTTCAGGAGGTCATTGCCTCTGAGAGGTGTTGCCACTTCATTATATATTTCGATTGTTCAAAATCCCAGGATGCTGAAGATACGCTTTCTTCTGCCTGAAAGAACGCCTGAGACTTGAGTGAGGGAGCGAATGTATGGCTTGTGCTGCTCATGAATAAAAGATGCTTGCAGCTAAGCAATCTAGAGTGCTCCTCTCTTAGGGGATTAATGCTATTCATCAGAAATTTTTAAAGAATAATTTTTAGAGACTTAAAAAAAAATTATATAAATAGGAGGAATCCAATTATTTGAGTAACGGTGAAGGGTTTTAGTGGAGTGGTTGGTGGGGAGGGAACCGGGGAGAATGTCAGGCCTTGTTGCCATTGTGGGGGATGCCTCAGCGCTGTCACTTACCCCAGGCAGAGGCAAGCTCTGCACAGCAAAACATTGCCAAGTCCCCCCATGCATCTTGCTGGCAGGCACACCACTGTGGACAGGCACAGCAAACCACCCTGTGGCAGAAGCTAGGCTGAAAATGTGAGCTCTTCTAAGGAGGCTCAGGGTGTTGCTCTGACACTAAGTCAAAGGAGTCAAGCGAATGGTCAAACACAGCAACACTTAAACTTGTCCTCTGTCACCTGGAGTGCTCAGTGCTCACTTGGACTCCTCACTATCCTGGACTGTGCAAAAGGGTGACCCTTCTTGCTGGAGGAGACTTCCTGCCCCTGCCTTCAGTAAGTCATGGGGATATTCCAGTCACCACTGGACTCCCAGGTGCAGCCTCAGAAGCTGCCAGAGGCATAAAATGCCTATGCACTGACTCCTCAGCAAACAGCCAGATGGGCATCATAAGAACCATCCTAAAGGATTTATCAGGAAAAGGTTTTGTCCAGGATGGGAAGCAACACAAGTGTAAAACGCTCTGCTCAAGTGTATCTCCGAGACTGGCACCCACGCCGGGCTTCTGTGCACGATTCTGAAATACTGGCGACAGTCAGTCAAGACACCAAGAGAAGGAGAACGTGCTGCATATGCTGTCACAGGCAGCTCCTGGCAGCACTGCAATTGCATCTGCCTCTCCACAACAGTCAGGCTAGACACTGAAATCTCTGCCCACACTGTCCACCTTGGACACAGAGCTCCCGAAGGACTGAAAGTTGCTTGTAAAGAAGAACCGTGCAGCTCCAGCTCAGGAACACATGAATCAATTTAATCTAGCTTCCTCCCAACACCAAGGACCTTCTAAGATTGCGAATGTTTCAAAGACATGTTGAGATGCTGCCAGTTTAGCTGAGGAAAAAGCCACAAGCTTTTTTTTTTTTTTT
>VWZI01020953.1:90952-151257 GCA_013396835.1 Psilopogon haemacephalus | reverse complement strand
TTTTTTGTTGACAATCAGATGGTTTGGCTGGGGCTGTGATGGACGTCCCTCTGCATGTCCCAAAGCCTCAGTGGCACAACCAGGTACAACCAGTTGAAGTGTTCACCCTTTCTGGAGAGCCTCTGTACATAACCCACCAGGAATGGCTCCGTAGATGGTAAGAACAAAAGGTAGTCCTCTGTGTGACCGTGGGAGTTTTAACATCTAGATGATCACCTCTTCATCTTATAGTCCAATTTTTTTTTTGTTTGTTTTCTGCTTTTGAAAAGATTTGTTGTTTTTCTAACTTGGCAGCGAACAATCAGATTTATTTTGTGAAAGGTCACAAAGAACCACAGGCCTGAAAACAGGGGAACGAGAAATACTCTCAAATGCTGTGGCTCTGTCTGCAGAGTTAGCAAGCATCAGATTGCAATTATAGTTTAAGCATCTGTTAATTTTATTGCAAGAAAAGCATCAACATGTGTGCAGTGTTTCTGGGTTCTAAAAAGCAAGGTAAATGTACCTAAAATGGAGAGGTGATGTATACGTGAAAAGATAGTTTGATCCATGCAACAAAATGAACCGTATGCAAATGATTAGCTAATTATATAGAACAAAGTTTTACCATAAACAATTTTATGTGCTCACACAGAGAATCTGTAATCCCACTGAGGAACATTCAGTCTACCTATAATGAATGAGGGGTTTTAGAATGAGAAACCCTTTCATGTTTGAGCCAATAAATACCGAAAATATGAAGATTAAAAGTACTGGACAAAACACTGGAGTACACATAATAGCCAAATGAAATAATCACATTTGTACTTAAGGAATAAAGTAGTCAGCAAACTTCATTTTCCCTAGAAATTGCATTAAATTGGTAATTTTTTCGGCCACATTTTTTACTTAAAAGACTGCGTGAGCTTTTGTACTGTTGCCAGGCTGATTTTTTGTTTATATACAGATTCTTGCCATGGAGATATGTCCCTGACATGAAGGCATCCAGTATAGGAAATGACATGCAATGCCTTATTCTTCTAGTTTAATTAATGCTCTGACAACTTGGCAATAAGGCTACAGTGAAGAAAAGGTCTCTGCAGGGAACTGCAGGTTGTGAGCAGTTAGAAAGCTGTCAAAATTTTACTATATATCTATAGTAACATAGCGAACATCCAAAGATTTCTGGAAGGCATTTGTAGAAAAGAATTCAAAAGAAAGAAGGTTAGCATAAAAGTTATGTTCCTTAACCTACTGGAAATAAAAGAATGACTGTTTCAAAGCTGGGCTTGGAACTGGGTGTGCACCCTGTGCCGACTTACTTGTTTCATACAGGAAGAAATTCCAGTTTTTAACAAGCAAGGACTGCTTGACACAAAGAGTGGGAAGGATTAGCCCAATCCTTGTTGAGGCTGGTTATCTGCTGTGATTTAAGCCCGCTGAAGGAAAGGTAGAGCCATGCCACACAGCAATCCATCTAACCATTCTGGATCCTTGTGACTGAACCTGGTAGCCCAGGTCTTCTGCTCCACAGACTTCTTGTCCTCCTCAGCTGAAAGTTCAACAGCACATTGGCATGAGAGCAGGAAAAGGTCTCCTCTCTCTTACTGATTCAGTATCTTTTTAAGCATCAGAAATGGCATCCCCAAAAGAGACTACAACAGCTCTAAAGGCAGCCTGCCCAGACTTTGGACTGTAAGAATCGCATGTATGATCCATGTCCTATCATTTGATACTCATGATTTTAACTGTGCTCATCACCATCCTCACTTTTCCAGGAAAGGAAATTGAGAAGGGAAGAGCAAGCCTTACTCAGTGTCACCTGACTTCCTCCAATATCTCCATATCTTTTTGGTTGTGAACATGCAGAGGTAGTGCTGTCTTCTCTGATGGATGAGCTATTCTTTAGCTGATGGAAAGCAGCTGTCTGTATTCCCATACTTAATTGCCTTCCACACCAAAAAATCATGAAGCTGTGCCATCCTCAGAAAACATAAACCAGCCAGATGTTTATGTATCTTCCTGAAATCAGGGCTGTTTTCTCCTATAGGGTGAAGGCTTCCAAGTCATGGGGAAGTTTGTAGTTGTGACAGACAACTCATCACAGAGCAATTTAAATTTCCAGTCCCACTTCCCCGCTTTTTATTTCAGCGAAGAGAGGTATTTCTGCAAACACATCACAAATTAATCAACTGAATCAGCTTCAGTCTCTTCAGCAGTATGGTGGTCAAAGAAGGTCCACAGAAGAAAGGTTACCACCAAAATACTTGCAACTGTACAGAAGAATAAAGATACAGAGGTAACAGCTAGTTTAGTTCAGGGCTATTGCTGGCATAAGCACCAGAGACTACAATAGAGACTATCTGGGTTTTTTTTCCCCTGGTAAGAACTCCAGCTACTCACAATTTTGCCAAAGATGGTATTTTTTCTATAGTGCATATGCCTGCAATAGTAGTTTCCGTTTTGAGGGTATAGGAATTTCAGTAAGACCTGGTTAATTGTATCACTGAAAACCACAGCCAGTATTTTCTCTTAAAATGTTGACACAAAAAGTGGGATCATTCCAATGAAAAGCTCTGTCACCTTTGTGATTTGGAAAAAATATTTACAATTACATCAGGAGGAGCAAAAGGAAAAGTGGAACCAAGTTTAGTCAGGTTAGGTATATAGTCATAATTAAAAGCAAAATTTCCAATCCAGCCTGCTTTTATTTTAAGGGCGGATGACGAGCAACAGAGGTATTGCTAAGGAGAAAACTGCAGAAAGTAACTGTGACTATTTGCACACACATTGATTGTACCTTTCTTATAACAAATCAAAAGACCTCATCCCACTCTGGAAATCGGATGAGATCATGTTTAAAATCTTCTAAACTATTAGAAACCAACGTGCTCAGGATACATCTGTAACAATACTGCCAGGTATGTTCTACACAAGTGAAGAGCAACCCTGAAGAAGGTATTTAAGGTTCCTGCATGTGCCCTAAGGCCAGGCTATGCCAAGCTAAGGAGCCCACGTTGACAGGAGAGGAACTGCCGTTCCCAGGAGCCACGCATTTGCATCAACAGAGCAACTCTGCACTTGTCTTTTTCTTCTCATGTTCATTGGAATTCCAAAATCTCAACATGACACTGCTCCCAGAAGTTTGAGCTACTATTTGTTGCTTATAATGATTTGTATCCTTACGGAATAATCACAAATGGCACAGAAACTCTGAGAAAATGGAAAAGGTATTTGGCCACGTGATTAGCATTCCAGAACTGCTGTGAACTGCATGTGAGTAACAACATTTGCTTACCTTGTAGATATTTCACTTACATCACATCTTTATTTTTCAGTTGTTGCTAAAGACCTTACAGCCTGCAAAGTGGAACAACTGCTCTCTGCTGTTCAGAGTCCTACATTCCTGCTGGGAATCCTGCCGGTCCACACTGCTCTCCTAGCATGGCCAGCTGCTCCAGTTTCTAGGGGTGCAGATAGCACTTGAATGGTCTTGGCAAAACTACATGGTGGATACTGGGAGAACATAACTAGTAGTAAAAATGAATGTCTTCTCACATGTGTTAAACATGCTGTAGAGAAGCACCAGAACGTGACAGTGCTCAAGTAGTCGATATACTTCAGCTCCCACAATAGATAGGAGTATTGTTATGGTAAGAAACAGCAGGTTCTGGGGGAATCAGAGTAATGTAAATCACTATCAAAAAAAACCCCAAAACATCTCCTTCTGTATCACATGTGGATGCACTCTTGGAAGCCTTTAAAAAAGAAAATCTCCATTTCATAAGTGTGAAAATGCAGCTGTGGATGAAGTCAGAGCTATTCAAGAGTGCTAACTTCTTTGCAACTGATGATAGCTACATTTCTTTCTTCATTACTTTCATCTTCTAAAAAGAAGTTCCAGCTACTGTCGATGTTCATATCAGCCAATGGAGACATTCACCATAAGTCCATATTTTTTACAGTGATTTGTGACTCAAGAATTGTAAGAAAAAATCTCTGGTATTACTGCTGCAGTAAAGTGCTGAGGAATTTGTCCTTAGTCAAACAACTGTTCTAAAAACCACCTGTAGAAGGGGTGAAACTCTGAGGAAGCCATGCCTCATGCATGAAAACAGGGTCTCAGAACAGAGTACTTCTAGGGTACTTACTAAGAAATTCAGCAGTAATTTATAAACTTTTTGACATGGATATATAGAAATATTTCTAGTTTGTCAGAATAAATCCTAGTATTCGTCATCAGCATAGCTATAGCCTACATCAATCATCCACACCTCAGTCACCTTGTTCATTCTCATACTCTGCTGATTCAGCTTTAAATTTTATATCACCAATAGGAATCTTCCCAAAAGGTTACAAAAGTGCACTCAATGTAAGGACAGTAGTTCTGTCTAATGGATCCTCACTTAATACTCTCCAGTACAGAGATTGACTTCTTCAGTTAATATAATTTCAGTGAATCAACTACATTCTACAAAAATCTGTATCCTCACCCTTTTGGATTTACATTTGAAACAGTCATCAGGCCAGTAAGGAAGAAATTACACTGGGAAAAAAAAAAAAAAAAAGCAGCAGCATGTTTTCTTAGTACTTATTTTTTAAGACCCTTATTTTGGGTCTTCTATACTTGGTGCTCCAAATTTTTGGCTAGGTAGATGTGAGGGTCTGGTCTGCTATGTGGCGTTGATGGCGTTACTGGAAAAGGAACACATTTCACACTGTGCCCAAAGGGATGTTTTCAGAAGTTGCAGTCTAAACTAGAAGTTACATGGCTGATTCTGTTACTTGTTCAAAACATTGCCAAGACATATGCTACTTATCAAGCCTCAAATATGACATATTTAGTGTTTTCCACCACCTGTCTAGCATCTATAGGAAATCAAGTCTTGAATGGGCTCTGGTTCTCATAGTTTTCTAGAAAAGCTATGGCAACGCTGAATATAAAAATCATCGATATATTCATGAGGTCATTTCTAATAACCAATTTAACATTAAAACGAGCAATACAGTGTGTTTAAATAGGTACTGTTGTGAGTAGCTACCTGCATTTATGCATCCATAAAGTTGAAAAAATAAAGTTCTGAAATTAATTTAACTATACAATCCTGGGCTTAGGCCAGTTTGCTATTATACTAGAACAAAAGACCTGTCATTATGCTTGATTCTTTTTCTGTCTGTAACCTTTGAATCTTCACCTCCTATGATACCCCATCACAAGCAACATTAGAAATATTCCTGAAATGTTTGTGCACCAAGCCAACTGGTAAAGATTTCTTTCCCATTAGGAAGACATAAATGTTGCCTGAAAATGTCTCTGACATGACCAAATCTATTGTGCATCCATCTTTATATTCAGATATAGGGTTACCTGTAAGCTCTCTTTGATGATCTCTTTCTATTCTCTTAATGTGGGTATGTGGAACTATTTTTGAGCATTGGTGATGTTTTGGGCAGGTTGAGTGTTAACACACACACACAACCTGCTACTGAAAGCAAAACAAAGCTTTAAGAAGAGCTTTTTACTTCTGCTTGGTAGGTGCTAATGTTTTCAGTCATCCTGACTACCACTAAGCAGCAGCTTCACAGGCTAGCACTGCCCTCCCCCAGCAGTACTGCCCTGCCTCACTTTGCTGGAAGCTGCAAACAAGTCTGGTGGCAGAGTTTTTATAGTTTTTGTGACTCAAGAGTTGAAGCACTTCATAAATTAGTCTCAGTCCCATCGTGTTTCAGACTGAATGTCACAAAAATTTATAACGTATTGCTGTTGCTTCACATGGATTTGTTATGCACACATCAAATCCTTCTTTAGCTTTCAGCCCTAGGTAGTCATACAGGAGATTCACAAGTGCTGAACTCAGCCCAGCACTATGTCAAAAAGGGCAAGACACTGTAAAATTTACTCAACAGTTCACCTTATGTACATTTTTATTAGTGAAAAGCAGATAGTAAACATTTTGAAACAGGTTACATATTTGCATCTAACCACTTCAGTAAGTGTGACAAATGTTGCCACCTTATGGACAGGTGCAGGGTTTGGTTGAGCTCAGCAGCAGGAAGGAAAAGGGATCATGGAGATGACTCAATTGCTGTCCTTTCACACCCTCCTGAGGGGGAAGTTACAGCTTGGCCAGAAAGATGCTTTTGTCACTCAAATCACCCGGAACTTGTTCATTTGGGTCTGAATCCAGAAGCCCACAACTGGGGAAAAAAAAAAGAAAAAGAAGAAAAAAAAAGTTAAAAAGAAGAAGCTACACCTGTTCAGGGTCTTTGACCATCTCCACTATCAGAGCTAGGCAGGGAAAGAATGAGGAATTTTTTTCTTGGAAGAAAACACACATAATAGTCAACACCAGACATAGCACGGTCTTGAACAAACAGTAAAAGGCCAGCATAAAGAAGTAAAACCTTTGAGTAGGCAGTGGGACCTGGAGCTTTTCCAGAGGGTGACAGAAATCTTTGGATTCATGAAGAAAATAATCCTAAATTGTTGTAGGGGATTATAATAGCCCACAAAAGCAGCAGCAGCCGCCAAATGTAATTGTAGCGTAGTCTACCACATATTCCTAAGATGAAGTTTTATGTTATAACGCCACACTGATTCTTTACCATTCCACTTCTCTTGGGCAACTACTGCAGGAATATTCTGTCTTTTGTTGAATTTATCCCTTTCTGATGAAAGGCAGCTGTGCCATCCCTCTATAGGGCAGATACTGTTATAAGAGCCATTACGCGGTGTGTATCTTAAAGTACATTCACTCCAAACAACATAATAATTAGCACTTAACCAGGTAAGTGTAAAAGGACTGAAAAAAAAAAAAAGTTTAAACAAAAAGAAAACCTTTCAAGCTGGACGTGGACTTAAAACTTTAAGAACCAGAAACTTCTCAAACTAAAGCTTTGTAAAAGGAGCTTCACAGTCGGTATTTATGAATGGTCTGAAAAAAGACAGTATGATGATTACTTGGGAGTTTCCAGTCATTGTGCTCTCCATATAAGACTGTAACTATCTCGCTAATATGACTGAAGAAAAAGGAGGACTTAAACCAGCTTGATTTTAAAGGTGTTTGTATGTTTATTACATTTTGTTACTCCACTCTCCTAAAATGGTGGCCTCAGGAAAAGCTGCTTTGGCAGACAACTGCAAAGATTCCCGTGGAGAGGAAGTGAAAAGACTGGGCATACAAACAAGGGCTGCTGCCATGTTCAAAGCACTGGGGAGAGTTCATAGAGCAAAATGCAGTCCTAAGTAAACGTGTTTCAGGCAATTTCAGTGTTAAGATAACATCATTAAGAGTAGAACAGATTGTGCTCAAACCCTGCTGTTTATAATTAACACATTGCTTCCAAATACTCCAGGGTCCCTGGTAAATAGTCCTCTGCTCAGATCCACCCAGACCAATCAGAGTATTTTCATCAGGTTCCATGCTGGGCCAGCACCTGTTTGGACAAATCCAAAATAGCCAAAATACTCTTCTTTCTGGCTAGCTAAGGAGAGAGATGAACACAGCTTGCCTTAGTCATTGTCAGTGTCCATATGGCTGTGGAGCTTGTTTTCACAAGAAATCGTACAAATACTTGATTATGTCGAAGTTCACGGTCCTGTAAACAACAACAGTGTATTAGGGCAAATCTCAACAGTGCTAAGACTGTAACCTGTGTGCAGGCAGCACAAACTGCACATTCTCACAATCAAAATTGAGCAATATCCCCAAAAGAAATGCGATCAAGGATGAATGAAGTTTTATCTCCTAGGGTTATTAGAGCCCCTGTCTTCTCATCATTTAAACTTTGCACAGATTCTAAAAAAAAAAAAACAAACTAAAAAACCACATCTTTCTAGGAAAAGCTCTTAAGACTTTTCTTTCAATCATTAAGCCATAAAAATATAAATAACAGTTAAGATTGTATTTTCACGTGGCATACATGATATTCTAGTCAGTAATGCAAAGCTACAAATTTTTATGATACTGAATGTTTTCTTCATTTTCCAAACCACCTGTTTTAGCTTGCACTACACATTTCCTTCATCTGTACTCATTTGCAGTCTATGTTGTTTCAGTCTTGACACTAGTTGACCCATGTTCATAGCTAAATTTGAAAAATCCAAGAATGCCACTCAATGGGACAGAAGATTTTAAATGTATACTTTTGTACTTTAATAGCAAGAAGAAAGAAACAGAAGTAGAATAAAACATGTAATTAATTTTTTTTTTTTGTCTCTAAACTCATTCTGCTATACAATCTGACACTCAGACTTTGGAGTTTACTGCTTGAATACATAATGCAAATTACTGCATATAATCACAAGTATAAAAGTTTTTTTTAAAGGAATATTGAATGATGCAAAAATAACTGCTCATAAAATGTTAAGTGAAGATAACTGGCTGAATGTTTGATTTGTTAAGACTATAATCATTTAGTAGTCTCTGTTCATGCACCAGCCTGATACACACTTCTCAGAAAGTTTCTATAAAAGATCATATTGGGCAGAGAAAAAGTTCAGAAACCTGCAAGATATACTGTGTTTGAGACTACTTAGTAACACAGTTACAAAATTAAAGAACTTCACTGGCCCTGTTAGACTCCTATGGCACTGCATTGCTCAAGATAAGTGATTTACTTACAAGGCCTTCCATGGGAAAAAAAAAAAAATCACAGACAAGTGCTGTCTCTATCAACTAGATGAAACAGATGTTCTGTCCTAACAGAAGAGACTTTATGAAAAGATCAATTCCCTCCTTCAGCTACAGAGAATGTATTCATTTAGGTCTGAAATTCTCAAACAAGAAATAAAAAATTTCAAACAGCAACAAAATATCTAACATTACCTTCAGCTAACGTGTGGTAAAAGCCATGAGAACACGGCTGCAAACACTGAATATATGCAACATGTTGATCAGGGCCAGACATGAGGTGCTGTCGTACTGAGGCAGGGACCGTGCATGGCCACTGCTTATCACACTGAAAACCACCACGAAGAGGCAGAAGGTTTTAATTTTTTCCAAAAACACATGGCCTTTGTTTAAAAAATGTGAACTTCATTTCTGTTTAAAAAATACAGAAGTGAAATTGTAATTTGAACATCTCAATTGGAGGTGGGAAGGAAGAGAGCATAATTTTCTGTCCCACTCTTGGCACTCTTCATCTTTCCACGAGGAAATATGCTAGAGTAGCAAGGCTGAGATGGTAACAAGGTATCTGGTGATTTTAGTGACTAGCAAACTTAATTTAGTACTGCTACAGTAACAGAGAAAAAAGAACCTGGAGATGGACTGCTTGCTTAATGTATATTTCAGTTTAAGTGGTAAAGTAGTTCCTTCTCACACCAGTGGCTAAGAACTATAGGCAGCTGCAAGACTATAGCACAGCCAGAAACTCAAGTTTCTTAAAACACAAATGCTCATGCTTTCACCCTGTAGCTAGCTCCCTCAAGACAAGAGGGGAGCCCATTTATCATGGGTTCATGAAACCTTGTATCTTTACGGATTGTCCTCCTTAAAGATTTAATAAAGAGCGTGGGCTGGAAAAGATACTTAATAAAAGAAATGTAACAAAGGAACAAAGCAAAATTTAAAAAAAAAAAGGAACAGGAGAGAAGTAAAACAGGCCAACTTGAAAATACGCCATTTAAATGCAGTGCTTCCAAATTACTTAGTGGGGTGGGAAGAACAAACTGCTTTCTTCCTCGTAACATGAGCTGCATAGAACATGTCTTGGTCCTGTTTTCTGGCCGTATCTGCTTTGCAGCAACTTTAAAGGAGTCGATGAAACTTCTAAGGATGTTAAAGTTGCAAGGATTGTGAGTCCCCGAATTAAGTAACTTAATTTTTACAAAGCTTATGATCTTGTACCACTATTTACTACAGAAGCTGGGGACATTTGTACACAGAACGATCCATGTTGCTGAGTAGGTGGTACCAGTGAGAGGTTTTTTGTCATTCACAAGTGATTATTGCTGGGAACAGCAAAAGGACACAGTGATGTCATGAAGGTCTTGTCAGGGTGGTCCAGCCAGTCCAGAATGAGATGCAATTTCATTCTGTGTCTTCTGCAACTGCAAAATGGTGTGTCTGTGGATTTTACAGACAAGACTACTACTGGACATGTAATAGCTCAAGACAGCTACATGTGGCTAGAGATTATGGTAGAGTCTACACCAGAGGTAACAAAATGGAGGGATGCTTTAGAGCAGTGGTTTCCCATGAAGCCCCTGAACTTGATGTACAGTACTGCAATACACACTACCACCACACGGAAAGTTTCTTCAGAATAGGATCAGACTCTGCTTATTATAAGTTCCACACTTCTCATAAGACTACTCATTCACTCTTCCTTAGAAAACATCCATAGATTCCTGTCCTAGTCTGCAGACAGCTGTAGGTGGGGCAAACACTGAATTTGAAGTGTCCTTCAAGTGAGCTCATACAACAGTAAATGACCTGTAAATGCCTTACCGGGCAACAGCTCTGATGAAGTCCAGAGATACAGTACATTTATATCGTGGTCCATCAAGCTGGTCATTATTGCCAACCATGGATAACAGTTGGAGAGTCACAAGAGAGGTGATCTACAAACAAGAGACATGAGTAATGTTAGTCTTTTTTGCTAATGTGAACAGCAGTAGACAATTCTTTTTCTTTCCCCATCTGGCATAATTGACTGGAAAGTCATTCATAGTTGCTCACTGACTTTCACACAGCTCTGCATGTAGCAAACCCAGGAAGATAAAATCATTTTCACTGTTACATTCTCAGCACAGGCTAAACCCTTCATCTTTCATATCAAGAGTTAACTTGGATTTCTGATCAGAAAGAGAAAGGCAATGTGGAGAACAGGAATAACAGGCATGAGCTGAACATTTTCCAAATCTCTGCCCAACAACCAGGAAAAGCTTTGATTATCTTTCCTTTATATTCAAAGACCTAATCTTGAACTTTCACAAAGTTGGATGTTCTGGTGCCAGCTCATACTACATTTTGAATAGCTGGATGTATTACTTGACTCCAGATAAAAAAGAACTTGAAGACAAGGCTGAAGACTGTGTACTGGAAAAGAGCAGGGCCTGCAAGGAGACACACTCGCCTACAAACATACTTCCAGTGTCTTGAGAGAGCCACTGATTACTTCACCAAAATAGCACTGTTTCCACTGGTTTTGGTCCTCCAAATAATGGCTAAAGTGCCATTTTCCCTACCTCCTCTCAGCTCCCGGGGAAATAAATAAGTAAAAGCAGAAAACAAGAAAAAAATTTCCCTGGCTTTTGCTATAGATACCACTTACAACTCAAGGCAACAAGGTTCACTCTATGAAGAACTGCTATCTGGCCACAGCTCTATTTTTCAAAGAAACCACAACCCAGCCAAGCATGACCTAACCTTTGTGTAACAATAATAGCACAGTAAGGAATTTCTGAAGAATAAATGTATTAGGAAATAAGAGTGTGGGTTCAAACCTTCAAGGACACACACTACTATGAAACACAGCATCAAGATCTTACTTGTATCAATCAGTCACTAGGAGAAAATAAATCATAACTCAGTGATAAGCACAGATTTTGCTGAAATTTCAAATTTGTGACAGTGCTCACAGGAGGTAGGAATAATTACTGAAATCTTCTTTAAGTGGGTATAATATTAAAAAAATGACACTCATCTGTGAAGAATAGAAAAAATTATGATCATCAAGAATAAGGCAATTTTTAAAACAGTCTGTGCTTAACTGTCTCTTCTATGGAGTTAGACAACAATAGCTTGGATGTCATAATTCTGAAAAATCTTTGGAGTTTGGTTACAGAATACAAAGACAAACTCCACCTAATTCAGGTCTGTAAATTATATTAAAGTGTAGCACATGATTTAGAAAGTGTTAGCACTGACAGCACTGAAGAAAATTGAACTGTAAGGTAAGTGACTCCAAATCCTGGTCAAGAATCACTTTGAATATGAATCTCTGAAGTGGGATCAGCCTTGCACTTACTTTCTTAAAACACTCCTAAGTTTGGAGAAAATGTTTTCTACACTCCTCATTCAACAAAGCCCACGGTCAGTGAAGAAGCATGGGCCAACCTGGTGCAGCAAATGTGGGAGCAGCATGCTGGCAAATCACTTCTGCTGTGCATATTTGCAGAAGGAAAGGCTCCTGTGAGCTCCCAAGAAGCACAGCAAAAGCCTAGTTGGATCCATCTCAGTTTTATGTGGCATGTAAAACTGACCTTGCTGCTGCATTACAAATGCTCCAGTAACACTTCAACAACAAACTGTAACCATTTTCTTTTCCATTCAGCATCAAATTCTATGTGTGTAGCATAAGATCAGCAATGTAAAATTCCTTACTAAAGGCTGACTCCAAAAATCTGAAATGCATCAGATTGGACACTAAGTTTCATTAATGTTTTTTATTCAGGACAATAAAGATTCATTATACAGAATTACAAGACAAATAAAGTTCTATCATCACCAGACTAACACATACTTAGTAAACTGCAACCCTTGAGTCATTTGTTTCACAAATCCTCTGTTTATCTAGCTTTGTAAAAATGTCATCACAGGAAAGTGAGTGTTGTAACTGAGTCCTGATGATGAGACTGCTTAAAAAGACAAAAATAGAGACAACTGCCATTGGTAATTCATGGAGGGAAGAAAGAGTTTTATCTCTGAAAGTGCTCAGTAGAGACAAAGAGAGAACGACCATGTATCTAAGGGGAGTAATTAGAGACTAGATTCCCTACAGATAGCCAAATGTTAGATGCTAAAATATGTAACGTGAATCTTTGGGGCAGAATTCAAAATTTATTTACAGATTCCTAGCTTGTACATGGAGAGGAGCAGAGATCTCAAAGAAACAAATCCAAAACCCTGTACAGAGAGTGGGCAGCAGCCTTGAGCTTTGTTTCCACAGTTTTTGCAACAGGTTTAGGGAGAATCAAAACCATCAAGAGTTCTGTCACTGCAAAGCAATCACTTCACTTTTTCTCCTTTATACAATACAGCAGGATTCTCCTGTTGGTGAGTGAGCCACAGAACTGGGCAACAGGATTATTCTTCACAATACATTTTGTTGGAAGAAAATATTAAATTGTGGTAGATGTGGAATTAAGTTCCTCAAGTATTTTGTGTTGAATCTATTTGTTTTGACCCTATTAATATAAACAAGACTGACCTCACCAAATGCTTAAGAAGTCTTCCAGGATACGGAATGTTCAATTCCCTCTGGACACAAAGAGGTCTGAGAGCTTCTTTGCCGCACATCTAATGGCTAACTGGGGTGGAGGTAGCAAAACAAGAAAAAACTTTGTATGCTATTAAATCATCACCAGATCTAATGTTCCTTGTAATTGCTTCTAGAGATGAGCTATTTTACACAAAATTGCATTTTCCCTGCACCTACTTGTGACATTCACCTGGTAAAGCAGGATACAGTTAAACAAACTATTTATAACAGTATTTTCTAAATCACCAATTTTCATGTTAGTTTAACTCTTAGGGTCCAAGTGCCCCTACTTCAAAAGTTCAGGTGTTGTAACATTTTGGAGACAAACTGTTCTTAAATGAAAATACAGGAAAGTTTGAAACAGTTGGGAAAAAAATCTGAATACGATGTCCAACTAATTGTACTTCTTAGAAAAATAGACCCTCTTCCAAGCTTTTGCCTTTTTTTTCCCCCCAAACCATGGGTACAGTGGCTCCATTTCATTATCACAAACCTTGGGAAAAAAAAACATCTGGCAAGAACAGACAAGAAAGAAGCCAGAAAAACTGTGAGAGTGACATAGGAAAGAATATTTACTTGGAATCTGTTGAACAAAATAAATTACAGTGGGAAGACACATTCTAAATCTATGAATAAAATCAAAGTTAGATCTGCTAATGATCTAATACTGCCAAAAACATTGTAAGGAAAAAGTCCCCTTAGTTCCCTTTAGAGATGTGAGGAAACAGGTGTCACTGATAGGTTTGAAAGTAAGTACCGACTGACCTTCCTTTGAAATATATTTGTGTGAGAAACCTGCTACTGAAAGTTTGAGGACAAGGTGAGAATAGTCATAAAAACATAGCAGAGTGTTGCTGCAATTAGGAAATGAACACTCAGACTGCTCCTGGAGATTCACTGGTAACACATAGACACTGAAACCTCTGGAAAAACATGCAACTTATGAGCCATCCTCAAAAGCTACTTTTTTTCCCTATTAGCCTGAACTAACAGATGTGCCAAGCAGACAGAAAGTCCAGCTTTGTTAGCACATGGCAGCATGGAAGTGAGGATTTCAGAAGTAAGGGCTGTCTGCTGAGAAAGAACAGGCTCTTCTCAGGGGTGCAAACTTTGAACAGAATCAGGGCCCAAGACACAGGAAAACACATAATTAGTTTAGGTAAGCAATAACTGACTCACAAGAAAGAGTTTTGACAAAGTGCGTCACACAAATTCATAGGATAAAACTAGATGGAGAAAACGATGCTATTGAGAAGGGGGGGGAGGGGAAGGAAAAAAAAGAAGCAGTTTGCTCAGAGATGTGATTGTCATCTCACCAATAACACACTTTAAACTGAACTAAAGACTAATATTTACAAAAGACACCAGCAGGAATAATTTGAAACTAGCAGAGCCATAGTAGATGATCTGTGAGGCATTTTTCAGTCTTCGATTGTCTTGCCTAAGATGCAACGTTAGTTGTAACTTTTCAATCTGCCCTACTTTCACTCACAGCTTTTTGATTCTGAGCCTCAAACCTATGAAGAAATTTCCTCTCGATACTGTCAAACAACAGCAAACATCTATTTTTCCACAGCTACATGAAAATGTTTATGCACCTAGTGCATTGCAGCAAAATTGCCACACCTCTCAAAGCAAACATGCAGCTCACTGCTCTAATTCAAAACCCTCTGATGCCAAGAGTTACATTCATGGCACATGCTAAAACCACTGCTATGGTACAGAACAGTTTGAAAACCAGATGCCACATAAAAAATACATTTCAGTCAAAATTACTGCTGCAATACTCTCCTGGAGAGTGACCCTAGAACAAATCACATGAGAGTTTAAAAAAACAAAAAAAACAACAACAACAAAAAAACCCCGAAAAAATACTACTCAATCAAAATTGTAGCTAGAGTATGCTTAGTATGTCAGCCTTGTTAGAAAGCTCGTACAGAAAGACAACAATACGTTATAATTATTTATATTTAAGCCAGGGACTGTCCAAAATTGGTTTTATAAAAATTTCTAAAAAAAAATCAATGCTTTTCTGAACATTTAGATTTTAGAATCAGGGCACACCCTTCCAGAATGCAGCTTAAGTGTTCTTTACTATATGCCTTGGCTGGCTATTTTTGCCTTTTTTTTTTCTTTTTTACTCAACTTAAATTAATTCAACCCTTTTTCAAACCAGGTTATGAATGCAGTAAAATGTCTCTGGCTTTAACAGAGCCAGCAATGGACATGTGTATCTCAGCCACAGTCTCAATGATGGTCCACAGATAGCACTCCATGCCATTCACTTTGGTAATGAGCACAGTGGTGGACCACATAGGATGCTACACTGCATGACGTGCCTTGCAAGTCTTTTTCTTCTACAAATCACAGAATGGTTTGGGTTGGAAGCCACATTAAAGACTACCTAGTTCCAACCTATCATAAGAAGGGTCACTTTCCACTAGACCAGTTTGCTCAAATCCCCATCCAACCCAGCTTTAAACACTTACGGGAGTGGGGCAGCCACAACTTCTCTGGGCAACCTGTTCCATTGTCTCACTACCCTCATTGCTGAAGAATTTCTTCCTTGTATCCTGCCATCTATCAGTTTAAAGCCATTGCCCCTTGTCCTACCACTACCAGACTTGTAAAAACTCCCTCTCCAGCTATCCTGTAGGCATCCTTTAAGTACTGAAAGGCCACCTTAAGGTCTTGCCAGAGTCTTCTCCAGGCTGCACAACTCCAAATCTCTTAGCCTATCTCCATAAGAGACGTGCTCTAGCCCTCTGACCATCATGCTGGCCCTCCCCAGCCATGCTGTTTGCATTCAGCATCTGTCTGTATCCCATATTATTTTTTGCACATCTCTCACAGAAATGTGAATCCATTACTTGGTGCTGGCTCTCGGGGATCTCATGTGTTATCTCTGCATCTGTAACAGGCTACACCACACTCCCTATCTTAAAGCAATTTCTGCACATCTCATCAACGAGTTGACAACACTTTAACAGAAGACTTCATCAGATTGCGTCAAACAACTTAACACTAATTACTAACTTGAACAAACTTCCAAGACAAATGTGTTGACAAATTCCAGATGTGACACTAAATGTTTAATTACTATGGGGCAGGAGGGTGTGTGGGGAAGGAAATCAAGTGACTGCTTCTGCTGCCATTTATCCTTTAAAAACCAATGTTGCTTAGACTAACATCTTTCTTTTGTTTTTATACTAATTTAAGGATTTTAAAATGTTTGTTCTATCATGATGTTAGGGATGTTTAGCTGTTACTAGGAAGCACTCTAGAGAATGTTAGGGAAGGAGACTTGGACCCCATTCCCCCCAAAGAATTATCATGCAGTGGTCCTACTTTCGGTTTTGAGTACAATAAAGAACATACTGGATTGAGATCAGCTTGTGCCACTGAAGCCATCATGCCATATCTCCTCCTCCAGAATGCACTACATTTTATCATAAAACCAATTTCCTCCCCCCCCTGCCCAAGACAGTGACTCCCATGAAAGGCTTTTTCAGAATCTTGATACAGTCAAGACAGGAAAACTTTCTAAGTGATTTCATTCAATATACTCTTACATTCTAATCAAATATTTTTGTATTTGTTACTTTGCATATTTGTCTTCTTTCAAGGCAAATCTATAAGACTTACAGATTTAAACAAGTGGCCCTTTTGGCTTTTTCAGTGCTTCATCACGTTAGTGGTTTAATCATTTAGACAGCCAAAACTTCATCCTCTTCATTTGGTTTCTAAAAGACTGCTGCTCTGTTTTCAGAAGAAATGTTTATTTATGCTCAAGTATATGACCTTGAATCTCATGCTGTTAAACCCACTCTGTTTGTATCATACTCACAATCCTCAAGATATTTCTTGCATAACTCTTCACAGCAGAGAAGTTTACTAAGCCCAAGGCATACAACCCTGAATGTTACACTGTAGAACTCTTTCAGTTCTTTACTAGACAGGTCAGAATAGTTCTCATACTGCATTTTCCCCACTGTATGATCAGTGTTCACTACTTCTGTTTTATATCTCTCACTCTATTTTTCAAGACACTTTCTGTGTCTTGTTTACATTATTATTATGACAAGAATTGCTGTCTGTTTCATAGACTTAATTCAAGGCATACATGTAAATATTTTGCTTTTCTCCTGCAATTCACTTTGCTATGGTTTTACAATCTCAGGTACATGTATTTTCTTCCTCCAAGATGACACTTCCTCACCTTGCCCTAGAATTCTTAGAATCTGCTCTCTTTAATTACCGACCTCTCTTCTAGGGGTTTGATGTTCAATGACTCTAACTGGCTACAAAACTTGGTTCATCAGTGTACATCCTTTGCTCTCTCCCACGTACTTTCTCATTACCCTCTGTCCTTGTATCTCTTCCAAAACCCAGTGCTTTCCACAGAAACACTGTAGTTTTTAAAATAAGGACAAGATCTAGGAAACGACACAGGAAACNGAAAAAAAAAAAAAAAAAGCAAACCCAAACAAGAAACCCAGGAGGCAGTTCTTCATCCAGATCTTAGATAATCAGTGACACGCTCTGACACTGAAAATTCAGTATAGTGGCAGAGGTTTTTATGGAGCTATGAAAGTAACAGGTCACACTAATGGAAAGAAGTAACACACAAGCTGCTCAACACAAAGAACATCAACTTTGTGGCAAGCATTTTAGCCTTCTGAAACAACAAGAAGCTGTAAACATATCAGAGTAAACTTGTCCCCTTGCTTACCAGTCTTACATATCTCTTGCATGTCCAATATTAATCAAAAAGTCAGACAGTTTTACTGTCTTATAAGAAGCCAGATACTGAATAAGATGACTTTTGGTGTGACAAAATGTGGGTGATACAGAGTATATATCATCTGCATTGTCTGCGTTCTAGCACTTTGTGTTTCCCTTCCCAAGTGGCTGCAAGGACTTTCTTCAGTATTAATTGCTGTATTCTCTCCTTGAAACAAACAAAAAAAAAACCCCAACAAAAAGAAAGGAATGAAAAAAAACAGCTTCCCCCACCATGTGCCAGAAAACTTCTTTTAGGTATAAAATTGTTCCTGCCCACTCGCCATTACAATAATATTGCTTTTTAAAAGAATTTCAGTAATTTATTAATTTTAGAACTGTTATTAAAGGAATTTTTCAAAATACTAATTTGCTTTCTCTTCATTGTTTTTATTCAATATAGGAACTAGGAATAAGTCCATTATTTTCCTCTTTGCACATTTACTTCAGCATTAATCAATCTGTCTAAGGAGAAATATGAAAATAAAAGGCAATTCCCACAGTTTTTGCCTCTCTCTGCTCATTAATTTTAAAAGTATGAAAATCCTTGCAGAATGATGCATGGATAAATCACTATTTTAGTCAGTTCCCTCACTCTGAGGATCATTTAAAGCACTTCATGATGCCCTGAAAGGCATGCTAGAAATTTGCTTAGTGTGATCTTTTCTGAGAGGATCAAATTATTTTCTATACCTGAGGGATATATTTGGAAATCTCCAGAGAAATGTCTGAAGGCCGCAATTGATGGTCAAAGGGGAGTTTATTTTGGTCCTCCAAAACCAGTCAAAACCAAGGCATGAATGTACTTGCAACCTGTTCAAGTTGTGTACACATAATTTACTCCCTAATAACCTGGGAAATTCACTTCCAAGTAGGAGGGCTGCAGATAGGAGTTACAGACAGGTAATTGAAAAGCACCTGCCTTTCTATTTCATACTTTAAAATCAGAACAACTGAAGAGAGTAACAGATGGCCAAAGAAACACTTGGGGAATGATGTTTACAGTTAATTTGATTACTTAAGTCAGGTGCTTCAAAAAGTGGACACCAGACAAAGGCTGGCTATTTTTCAAGGCACAGGCAACAAGCAGCCAACAGAAGTATCCTTCTGCCACCCCCAGACTTATTTCTGCATCAGACGTTCCAGGTTCCAAGCGCTGTTTAGAAGATGATGAAGGCGACACAAAGATTGTTTTCCACAAGCAAACCTTTGTAAACTGACCAAGCGTACTACCTCGAATCCACAAATCCTTCATTTATAACAGTCCTGTCCCACAATGGCAGTATTTTTACATATTGTGAGACAATTTCTATCAAGAACAAAGTAACCTTAAAAATATTACCAAGCGCAGTGATATTGATATGACTTGATGCATTTAGAGAGGAACCCTAGATTTTTTATGCTATCTCAGTAAAATATAGAACTGTGTGCACAGAGCTGGTAGCTTCTATGGCTATATAAACGACTTCTATTTGCAAATACAATTTTGTATTAAAAAAAATAATTAAAACAATTAGGATTTTTAACCTGTCCTGAGGATAAAAATCAGTAATCTGTATATACCATGAGCAAAAATTATGAACCTAAAGGAGGTTTCTCATTATCAGCTGCTTAGAACTATTTTCTAAGACTAAACTACCTCGCTTTCTCCAAAAAGAAAAAATATTTTCAACACATCATAAATGCAGTCTTTTTTTTTTTTATTATTATAATTAAAGTGTTAAAAGAATATTGATCTAAATCATTTATAAAGAGGCAAGATATTAAGAATGTTTAATTAAAACAATCACTCCAGGAAGATTTGACCCAAATCCTTCTAAAACACAAACCACAAAGCTAGACATAAGGTAAAATACACTGCAGCCTGAGGTGGGAGTCTGCTCTGAAAAAATGACAATTTAAAGATACTTTTTGTTTTATATTGAGATTACTCAACCAAATTTTTAGACTCTCCACAAGACCACGATGCATCCCAACTACTCAGAAAGAGCACTGCAGAAGACTGCAATCAACACCATGTTCACTGTGACTATATAACAGTATGTGCGCTTTAGTGGTTCCACAATAGGAATAAGGAGTGACAAAAATAAAAATAGAAGCAGCTCTTTTCAGTCACTAGAGTATATAAGTACATCATAGTGGTACAAAACAAACACCTCTCCCAGCCCAATATGCTGTCTTTCAAAAACACCAGCGGAGGATGCTGAGAAAAGAACATTACAAAATTGTAAGCATGAGAAATTTCCCAACATACATGACTGGCTTCTGGTAATCTTTACCTTAGAGACTTCAGGAGTTTAGTATAAAATCATTCACACACATGGATCTAACCTGATGAAATATGACATTTCATGTTGTTCCTGTACTGTCAAACCAGTGCTAAAAAGAGCGTTGAATTGTGATGTTCATGCACCTAAGCAACACATCGGAGGACAAATTAGGTGGCTGTACATAAATGCAAAGCAATCAGAAACAATAATACTTGCCCAGCTCTCAGCAAAAGCTGCATATACAGCATTAAGTCATACTAGGGTTTATGCTATTAAGGAGAGGAGATGAAAAAAGTAAACTCTAATTGACTTTCTGAATTAGTTGGGTGAATTAATGAGGCAGGAATTTAAAATGTGTAGTTATCTTTTATTTATGAAGAGCCTCGCCCCTGAACTATATACAAACTAGTTAAATTTGGGTTCTAATTCAGTCGGGAAAAATCTTCACAAAGATGCTTATGGGCAATTTAGTAATTTAGGAGAATCAGAAAATTGGGAAAGTTTTAGCCACAGAATGTCATCACCTCACTTATAAATAGGCAGCCTGGAGCTCTAGGGAAAGTCTATTCCACTCACGGAGGTGGAATAGAATTTAGCAATAGTCCCCTGGCTCCTTTGCAGCAGTGTTGGAACTACTTGGCATGTTCCCATGAATAGTGGGGGTTTGTGGCAGATGCAAGTCCTTCCAGCAGGAAGTCAGGGTGCAGTGGTCCAAAAGCAGGAACTGAATGCTCTCTCTTCGATCTTCTCCGAGATGCTCCTCAAGGCTCGCCTCAAGGTCTGACTAGGCAATGCCCCTTCTGGTAAGCTTGAAGCACTGAAGTTTCCAGGTAGTTCAAGCCCAAAACATCAGGGCTACGTTGGCTTGAAGCACGAGGCAGTGCAGAACATGTTGTCCAAGCCAAGAGCAGTGAGGCAGAGCATGTTGTCTGAGTAGAGCACTGACTTCTTGAAACTTAGCTCCATTTATATTATTTGCCCGAGTGTAATGGCTCCTTTGGCCACAGAGATTCACCAATCAGAATGGCACTTTGCCAAACTGACCATATTAGGTGAAACCAGGGCAAGACACTAACAAGTGTATAAACACCTGTGGGTATTTGTTTATCACTTTGAGAGGGGACATAATTGCCCAAGCCTTTTTTTCCCCGTGCTCTTGCTTCTCTCATCAGCAGAAGCGTGGGGCAAGCCAGGATATGTTTTAGGCCTATTACCCTTCCACAATACTTCCATACAAGATGTTAATTATAATCTAATTTGATATGTGATGTGAGATCATGGACACACCAACAACGCTCTTACACAGCAGCAACTGAAATAGTTATACTGCTGTTCAAGCAAAAATTAGGACATCTAACATATTCCCTTTATCTGTGTTCACAGGTACCTTTGAGTAGAACACACAAAATACCAAGAATGAATGCCTACAGGAATAGCATGACCAGCAGAACCAGGGAAGTCATTCCGCCCCTATATTCAGCACCTTGAATATTGTGTCCAGTTCTGGGCCTCTCAACTTAAGAAAGATGTTGAGGTGCTTAAACATATCCAGAGACAGGCAACAAGGCTGGTGAGGGGGCTAGAGCACAGCCCTATGAGGAGGAGCTGAGGGAGCTCAGGTTGTTCAGCCTGGAGAAGAGGAGGCTCAGAGGAGTCCTTTATTGCTCTCTACAGCTACCTGAAAGAGGCTGTAGCCAGGTGAGGGTTCGTCTCTTCTCCCAGGCACTCAGTGACAGATCAAGAGGACACAGTCTCAAACTGTGCCAGGGCAGGTTTAGGCTGGATGTTAGGAAGAAGTTCTACACTGAAAGAGTGATTAGCCATTGGAATGGGCTTCCTTAGCGATGTGGTGGAGTCACCATTCCTGAAGGTGTTTAAGAGGAGGCTGGATAAAGCATTTATTGCCATGGTTTAGTTAGGTTGGTGACAGGTTGGACTTTGGGTTTATTTTAGAAAAATATCTATCTATAATTCAAGTTTAGGTCATCAAGATTAGAACTTTATGATATCTGGTTTTGTTAGCCTTTCCATATAAAGTAAAGTTTTCACTCATCCATGAATTGACAAGTCATGAAATACGAAAAATTTAGGTTTGACAACCCCCTAAATACTTGAGATGCAATAGCATAAGAAATCCATAAATATCTACCTCTTGCATAGATGATCCTGAAAAGCAGTCATAACTAAGTTTTCTATTTTTGTTCAGCTGTACTTGGTTTTATCAGATAAAGAGCATTAAACATCATCTGTCAGCAACTAACTGAAAAGGGAAAAACCCTATTCTTCAAACGCAACGCTTGCATGTAGCTTCCCTCAGTAACATAACCGTGAAATACTGTGAAATAGTTCTAGTTACACCACGTATCAGTTTCTCTAATCCAGGAAAAGCCAGTTTCTGACACTCACATATTTGGCAGGCACATACGCTGGGTAAAAATGTTAGCGGCCAACCAAGAAAATTAACTAGCAAATGTTAAAATTAAAACACCATAAACAGGCTTCATTCCTTCAATAGTATTGTACTTATCACCAAACTGAAAAATCCATACAGGAAAACAATGGAAAGGTTCCAAAAAACTCAGGGGAAAAAAAAAATAATCAAGCAATCAATGAAGTCTTTTGATCTCAGGGAGTAAAGACCGTCACCCTCCTACTAATCGGGCTACTACCTACTATAGAGAGAAATTACAGGGGAAAGAAACTGCGGAAAGGAAACAAAATCCCCGGACACCGCCGATCCAATATGGATGATAGAAAAGTGCCGATTTTATTGTAACATGCGCGCGCTTATATAGAAGGTGAAATTAAGCATTCATGTTATGCACAGACTACTTCTCGCATTGGCTAAAGCACTTAAGGTTAAATTTACATGTGTACACCTACTTGCGGTTTCTGCTTTTTGGCTAGCTTCCTCTTCCCATCTGGACCAACATCCTCCCTAATCGCTTATCAGTTGGCTCGGGGGCCTTCTAGCTTGATCCAAGGACACCCTGCCCTTATTGAACCATTGGTATGCTAAGGGCCCACTCTAAATGGAATGTGCTGCTGTTAAAACTTTCTCACACCAAGTCCTGCTGCACTAGCAGCCTCCAAATAAGCATCATTCTGCTGGCCCACAAGCTGCACATAGTTGGGGTGACCCCTGCGCTCAAGCCACTCTCCAACAGAAACAAACCTGATGATGCAGAGGGAAAGCAGCTATGATTTGGCCATAATGTCTAATGAAATGCTATTTGTTGTTCCCATCAACTGTGTGCTACATCCTGAACACTTCTGCTCCTCCTTGGAGGCCTTTCACATAAGCTTTTCATAATGGATCAGCAGTTTCTATGGCTATCTTTTGGAATCTCTTCAGTAAGCAGAGTATCGCTCTAGCATATTTTTTAATGTCCATAGCAGAATTTACACTGCAGTCAATGAATGTAAGGGAATAAACCCCAAGGTATCAAAGAGCCAACTGTCTGCAAAGTGGTGTTGTCATTCTGTTGTTCCTCAACAACAGAAGCTCAAGCAAGAGAGAGCAACATGTTATCTAGGGTATACTCTGGTTGGAAATATTCGCCCTAAGCATCTGCACCTTTCCCTCTCTGCTGCTCAAGACTAAGACCTGCTTTTCAAGAAATTCTAAACACATTAAAAACAGAGCACAGGTAAGTTAATGACTGTCAGGAGTCTGTCACTGGATCACAACATCGAGACTGTTCTTCTGAGGTGTCTGGCAGCCTGCAGCTTCTTAATGGATGCAGTTTTACTACCAGATGTAACAGTATAGGAAGTAGCACTGCAGATCTCCTCCAACTTAACAACTGTTCAAATTTAAACTCCCAAAGCTCTCTCTTTGCATCTCTTGTCCTGTAGAAGCACTATGTATCACTAAAATCTGGATGATTTTATTTGGCCAGAGTGCAGACACTTCATCATCTCAAGGAGCTGCATTTCTAAGACACAATTTTATACTTAAAGAAACCCCATACCACAACCCCAAAAAAGAAAAAACACTCCCACAAAGACTTCTCTGTCTCTAAAACTGTTCTCAATTTATAAGAGAAATTGTGCAATATAAATGCTACCATGGTAACAAGTCACTTTATTGAACAAGAGAGAAAATAATTAACCCAAACCTGCATATCATGCATGCACATGCAGTAAATTCAGTCATGCCCTTTTCCCCCTTGCTATTTTTCGTCTTGCAGAGAGAAATAGATTTTGAATTTATACCTTATAGGAAGTCAGGCATCATTTTGCTTGTCCCTCCCATTTCTTTGTGTATTTTACATCTCTTGAGCACATGATGTGAAGGACCCAGTTACTTACAAAAAGAAAAAGGGATTAATGAATCAGAAATGCTCTTCCCCCTCCTGAGTTAAGTACAGAAGACTCCTATGTAAATGCTTCACGCATTTAAAAAAAATGAAGCCCTAAGGCAAGCACAGCACATGCTTAGTATTCACTCAGTATCCTTAAACAGGAACCCTGATATTTATAGGAAATCAGAAGTTTTTAATCTCCAAACGTAAATTAAACCTGATTTCAATGTTCAGCCCAAATATCCTTTGTGGTATAATATTTGTGTACATATTGATGCATTTTATAGCAAAGGGAGCATAATATTTTCAGAAGAATTGCATGGATTTAGCCATACAAATCCAATTAATCTCAACAGAAGTTGTATGGCTAAATCCCTGTGCTCGGCGTTGACATTTTGGAAGCAGTGGGGGAGGTTTTTGAAGCAGTGAATTTGTATTATACAAAACTCAAGTTTTCTCAAAGAGAAATAAAACAGCATGTAGATACTTACAGATATCAACAAACGTATTTATGTCAATCTGTCAAGGAAATCACATTCCTAGTAAAGCAGGCACTGATTTCCACAAAACTCTATTTCACAAAAAATAGCAGTATTAACCTGCAGTCTATGAGATAAAAGTAATTACATGCACATATTACTAGGATAAATTATTCTTATTTAGTGCCAGTTTTGATCTTTTTACTTCATTTGCAGTGGATCTGCCTGTGTGATATAAAATGTTAATGAATGTAATCTTGTGTTCACAGTTAGAGGACTGCCAAAGCGATGTATTTGGGATACATAAAATTCATGGTTTTAAAAGGTCACTTTAAAGAAGAGACTTGGCAATGCTGTTTTAAAAGACTTCATTTGCCACAGACCTTACTCTTTTTTTTTCATTTACAATCTTAAGTAACTTAAAAGAGCAGAAACAAAACTACTCTCATTCAACTTCAGCAACAAAGAATGCAGCTAGTATTTGTCTGTTTCTTAGGAGACTTCTTTGGGTTACTAAGAACACTTTACGTGTACATATACAATACAGGCAGTGCACAAACCTCAATTTCAGCAAGCTATCTTCATGGAGCTGGAACTCTTCAAACCACCCAAACATAACTTATCACAATACACAATTAATTCTAAAATTATAGGCAGCAATGTTGTGTCCCTCATAAATATACACATAAAAACACACTCCTAAATGTATTTAACACCTTCCCACAAAGGTCTTACAGAAACAGAAAATGTAAGTCCAGTAAGTGAACCAGTAAAACTCACAATTCCATATAAATAAGGCTACTCTTAGCTGCCCTCAACAACCAACACCAGGATTTCACTCTGTGAAAATCAAGAAGCTGCTTTCCACCTTAAGAAACAACCCCAAACTTACTAGAGGTGTACATTTCCCATACAGCAATTGAACAGTTAAATCCCAAGAGTGTTTTAACTATAGAAGAGATATAAATAACATCTTGGTTTACAGCAAGTTTTGCATTTGTCAGTACTTCTTTTGTATGGACACTTTTTTTTCCAGTTCAAGCATAATTCACACAGAGGCAGAGAAGATTTATTTTTTTATAGAAGAGAAATTAAGTGACCATTTGGAAATTAGCTGGGTATTTAAAGTATTTAACAAGAAGCTAAAAAATAAGCACAAATTCACCCAACAAAAGCCATCATGCTGCAGTTTATTTTTCCTGTGTATGCATAGCTTGCCCACATGCTAGTAATTTATTTAAAGCTTGTTATATTTCAAATTAATCATGACAGTTCAAGACTCTGTGATGAGTAGAGCCCCAGCTCCTTCTAGTTGCTGTTTATATCTCTGCATTCCATGCACCTTCTGCTCCTCCTGCTCCCTGACTTCTCAGCAGAAAATACTCCATACCCTGTGCTTGAGTCATGTTTAGGTACTGGCTAAATGGTCATGACCAGCTCAAACAAAAATAGAACCTGTGCACATGCTAAAGAGTCTCTTGAACAGAATGCAGGGGCACAGACAGCAATTACAATTAGATTTGTAAGACCAAATGTCTTTGAGAGTTGTGCCTTGGTGTCAATTTCAGCCAGAACTAGATTAGCTTAAAAAGGCATGAAGGATTTTAATAGGGTGAATGAATCTAACAGATATGTGATTGAATCTGCTTCCTTAGGAAGTCAATTAGAAGACAGTCAAGAAATGAAGCAGCACCCTGAACAGCAGACACTCATGGCTTTCAAACATATTAAGTACATAGGCAGGGCAGCCTTATCAGTTATCCTCACAATTTATGCAGTACTTCCGTGCTTCAGACCAAACAAAATTAATATTTGGACATGGAGGAATGTACAACAGCTCAGTGATTAAGCACTGACATGTTTTTCCTTTACATCAAGTTTGTTTTGCAGTGGGTTGAGTTGTGGTTTTGAGGTGGTTTTTTTTGGGTGGGTTTTTTGCTGTCCTTTTTCTTTTGGCTTAGTCTTTTTTTTCTTTTTATTTTCTTTTTTTTTTGGGGGGGATGGGAAATTTTTGTTGTTTTTGTTAAACTTCTGATATATAACCCAAATCATTCTTTTAAACACTGGACAAAAGAAAAATTGAAAACTTAAGCAACCATGAGACTTCCATACAACCTTCTCTGACAAAACATTCCTCTTGGCCTTTAATAGCAGTAGCTTGCTGAAGAAATCAAAGATGAAATACAGTCTGTAGCTATTCATGGATTGGGACTGTCTGCTTCACAAACAGCTAGTTACTCAGAAATGGAACTTCCATTCAGTTGACTAATGGCATCTCCTTGTTAGATCTTTTCAGAGGATAGCCATCATCATTATATAGGTTCAGGGCTTGTATTTTTGTCTCTAAATGCTTATTTTCAAGTGACAAGACCCTCAAGCTTCTGTCTTGAGTGCAATCTACAAAAAAATCCACCACCCAGCCTTCATGCTGGCTCATCACCAGCCAGAGCCCGAGTTACAGTTCCCAGTGGCAGAATGCAGCCTATTCAAAACAGCATGATTAATTTAACAAAAAAGAAAACCACAAGCAGAGAGAAATGGATTAAAACCCAACAAAACCCTACATGCATATGGCCTTATCTGAGACTTGCCTTGTTAACATTCCACTTTCTTCAGCCATAGGGTGAAGCACTTTCTGGTGCTGCCCGAGTGCAACTGCTGCCTCTGACACTCTAAGTTGAATCCTTCCCCCTCTTCAACACAACCCAAGGCTGAATTCAGGTATTGTTCCTCCCATTACAAAGCAAATGAAAGAAAGCCACTGCCAGGTTCCCAGAAAGCTGGGGAAAGGCTTAAATGCATTTAACCCTTAGGTCTCCCTGGAACCAGCCACCCTAAGTCCTCTGGTGGAAAGGACACACACAGCACTGATAATTCCCACATTCTTTGTCACTGTTCAATGCTCTATTTGAGAATGCTACAGATGATACAGACACAAATCATAGAAATGGTGCTATAAAACAGGAGTTTGATTTTCTGCAGTGTGATCAGGTACCGCAATTCTCCTGTAGAGATCTAATAGCAGAACTACAGATGTAACATAGTATTAACAACTATACACTTTCTACAGCTTTTTCCTCCAACAAATACATGTATTACAGATTGCCAAATCTGTTTCCTAAGTTATCTGCAAGAGCAGAAACCAGTGATATAATGGACTGGCAGGAAGGCAGCTGTGCCCAAAAAAGACACTTTTTACCATTTCAAATTATATGACTGTTACTCACAATATAAAAACACTGTTCTTTGTGCTCACAAAGGGAAGTAAAGCTAGCAGTATATATGTCATGTTTATGAATATCTGGTCTACCACAGCTGTGGCACTTAGATCTGACAAAGAAAAAGCTGAGACAATGAAAAAAATCTCAAGTAGTGATGAAAGTGACTGATAAATCTTATTTAACCAAGAGGTTTCACATATTTGGAAATAAAAACACTGGTGACTTACACTGAGCCACCCAAATACCTGACACAGCCACATGTATATTCATTAAGTATTCTCACTTAATATCACATCCTCTTTTCCATGAACTTTCACTGTAGATTCCAACAGCGATCAGTGTCTCTATCAGTCAGTTATAAAGTCAATCAGGTCAATGCCTATGTGTAATTTCACAGAAAGTACCTACCTGTCATTACATACTAATCAACAATTGATTTAATTTAAGCATTAGAAAATAAGCACAGCAAATACTTTCCAGAAGCTGTAAAGTCTAGTTTTCCAGATGTCTCCATTTATTAGCCATGGGTAAACTGAACTATGTCTGTACTATGTCAGGCTTCACCTGCAGAGCACCCTTATGTTAAGGACATGCCCTGCATGTGTGACTGTGTGCACAAGGCTATTTCAGTACTTCCCATTACAGCGTTCCTTTGTTCTAATGCTGCTACAAAACAAATAAACATTACGCCACAAAAAAAATCCAGAAGATGAAGAATGCATGGGCAGGTTTGCATGCCCCTCATTTCCAGTTCCTGCCTCTTTCTACTTAGAATGTAACATCAAAAGGAACAGCTTTTCTCTTACTACATATCAAATGCAGTTGAAAGTATTATGAAAATGACAGTGACTGACAGTTACATGATGACACACTTGACACACATCACATCTGCCAATACTTACTTTTTTCTCATTTGTGCAGGTGTACTTTTTTCCCCCCCCAAAAAAAAATATTGTATTTATTAGAAGAACATTTCCTAATTCAACATGCAGGAAAAGTTGTTTACTTAGCATTTTGGCATTTGGTGGTGAAATAAGAGTTAATTATTTTAAACCAAATTAAACCCTTGTGGCTCCAGTACTTTTATTCCCATGAATCTGACCTTAAGCAAGCCTGTCACCTGATGCAATAGATACTTTATACAGATAGCACTTTTACAGGGAATACAGACAAGAGTATTGTTCTGCTCATGAGGCAGAGGGAGTTAATCATGAAATATTCAGTTTTAATTAAGATTACTGTATCAAAGGCAGGGCTTAATGCAGAACTGAAGGAAGAATCAAGGCTAATGCCTATTTCTAAAGTAAATTTACATAAATTATATTTCACTAGTGTACCACAAGTCTTATTTTGTCAATTTTTACCATGTGAGACCATAGAAATAGAGATGGAAAACATAGTTTATCTTCAATCTCCTCTCTCCAATGCAGGATTCTTTTCTTCAGTTTATGTCTGAATGTTTTGTCCACTGTCATTTTCCATAGCTCAAGAAGTGGGGCATTCCACTACAACTTCAGATGAGTCTGTTACACACTTTATCATCTCTAGTAGAAAGAGAGGGTTTTGTGATTTCAAAGCTAAGATTCCCCTCATCTTATTTCATTAGTTCTACTTAGACCTCTTTGGACTCCTCAAAATGAATCCTTTCTTGGCACTTGAAGCCTATAAATACTTCCAGACATTTTTATCATCCCCTGGTAGCTATTTAGCCAAATTAAGTGTAGGGATCATCTCTCTTCGTCTGAACATCACCAAGCACACAGATAGCTATAAGTAATAATTACGTATGTTCGTTTCCTTTAATCTTTCTTCACAAGTCATTCCCTTCTAGCCTTTAATTTTTACCACTCCTCATGCCTACATCTTATTCTAAGTGCTATTACTTTCCAATTATTTTCTTTTCTCTGAACAGCTTTATTTCAGGTCATTTCCACTTACACACATTAGCTTGAATTTACCACTTTATCCTGACTTTCCATTGATTCATTCCATTTTTCCTCTTTGCTTTTTTTAATAAAATATCAGGCTCAAACCTCTCCTCTGTATATGTCAAATAAACACAGAAAAAAAACTACCTGCACTAGAGACCAACATTTTAGCATATCAAAACTATGATAAGCATGTCTAATAAATGCAAATTGCTTACTTGTTTCTATGTCTGGCTCTGTTGTATCAGATTTTAGACACCATCAACTTTGGTTTTCAGAGTACAGATAATTAATTTTTAACCATTTTTAGGATCTGCATAAACCTTTCATGAACAGGAAAATTAAATCAAAACTTCAAGCATTATTATCCTCTATCATATTGATGACTTCTATTATGTTTTCTACATTTCTTTCTGACTACTCCCAACACACTCAGGCATCCTCAGTGCCTGAGCACAACACGAAGTTACAAAATCCTCACCTATGCCAGTCCAAGAAGGCTTTGTTCTCATTGGACAGCAATCTGGCCCACTGAAGAGAATTCCAAACACCTAGTTGAATTAAAATTTGGGCTATTTTTGTTACAGAAGAGGAGAGTAAGATATTAGTTTGAGTGTTCATCTAACCATAGAAGTGATAAAAATAGATTTCTTTTCTGCTAAGGAGATACTGCCATGCTAGCTCTTCACCTGTCCCTCTTCATCTCTCCCAGTCATTAACAAGTGGACTAGGTCAGGCTTTGGCTGCACAGAAAGCATACTAAATTAAGTGGTCAAATAGCACTCCACAGGATAGTCCCATGAAAGGTCTACCACAAGGTTAAAAACAGTGAGATATCTCAATGGTTTTTGCTTTGTCTAGTAGGGAAGGAAAAAGGCAGGCCAGCACATGCTGACTGGCAAAACAGCCAACCATGGTGTTCCCAGCTAGCCAACCTTCCCCTTGTAGCCCATTGCTCTTTATGACACAAGTGCTCACTTAAAAAGGTTAGCCATGTCAATGCTCATTGTTAAGAGCCAAGTATACAAAATCTGTCACCACTAATTGTCAGTCAGCTAAAAATAAAGATAGATTTTTCAGGATACAATTAAAAAGCAACAGAGAGAGATGATGCCACCAATGCCTGTGCTATACCTGTTCAGTGAATCAGAACAGATTACTTTAGTCTCTCAGCCTTCTAGACTGTCAGTCTAACATTTTTCACGAGCACTACAGTCGCACAAATTATTAAATAGCTTTTTTCTACACTATCAGTGTTATACATCCATTAGAGGCCACTCCAGGCTAGAAAATATCTGTTGCAAAAAGTCTTCCTAGGCCATATGCTAGCCATAAATAAAAAAGGCTGGAAAAGATCATTTTTGTAACAACAATCTTCAGTTTTCTTCTCATGTCTGTGTGGTAATCTCTTAAGTCAATCTGTTTACTCTCTGTATACACTAAACCAATTTTTTTATGTACGTGATTCATCAGTTCCTCTGACATTTTCTTTCACATTTCTTGATCTAGAACATGGAATGCTCTATGTTCATTTTATGTAGATCACAAATAGTCCACAACATACTCAGAAGTCTTTACATTAGCTTGGGTCTTCGTTTTCTCTATCTATGACTTTTAAAAAATACTTCAGCTACCACCCCCCTAATATTTTTTAAAACTTACTACTAACCAGTCTGAGTTCAGATCCATTCAGAAGACACAGATGTTCTGACCATATATTCTACTCCTGTTATTGGAATGTTTAAGTATGTTCATCAAGAGATGGCAAATTTCACACCCTTCCTTTGTATTGTATTTCAAGAAATGATTACGGAAAGTAAGCAGGCAGAAAAAAGGACAAGGAGCAATGGGTGTAAGTTGCAGCACAAGAGGTTCCAACTTAACACAAGGGGGAACTTCTTTACTGTAAGGGTCACAGAGCACTGGAACAGGCTCCCTAGAGAGGTTGTGGAGACTGCTCCTCTGGAGATTTTCAAGGCCTGTGAAGATGTGTTCCTCTGTGATCTATGGTCCTGCTCTGGCAGCAGGGTTGGACTCGATCTCCTTGGGTCCCTTCCAAACCCTAATATCCTGGTAAAACATGCACAGTGCAACCCTGGGCATCCCTTTCCCAAGCATACAACATGGTACAACTGAGCAGCTTAATCTGCAGGAGGAAGGAGTGGGAAGCTGTACAAATGAATGATTTGCCCCAAACTGCAAATGTTTTGACAAACAAAAATTATATCCAGGAAGAGACATTTGATGGTGGGTTGTTCTGTTTGTTTCACAAGCAACAATTACAGAGAAAACACCTTTTGGTACATATGATGCATTATTACTGAGAAAACATTTTTAGTCCTTCAGGATAGAATAGGTTTAGATAGCTACAATATTTATATTTGCATCTGAGGCTGTCTTGACCTAATTTCTAGATTGATGGAGCAAAATCTGTGCATCAGGACATGGTTCACTATAACAATATAGATTTTTAAACTCTTCATAAACAGAATGGTTTTAGATGCTCATGTCTGCAGAAGGGTGCATGGGATGATGTTCTCTGCATGCTCCTTTCTTTCTATTAACTAGAAAAGCACATTGGCCACAATACTTTTACTGTGCAGACACTTAGATATAGCTGGAACTAAACTCCTTCAAAATAATATTAATACTTCTGTCATCTACCCTCTTACAATTGAGTTTCTTAAATGAGGTGAAAAGTGATCAGGACAGAGGAGATCTATTGCAGCACCTAACACACCTGCAGATATTCAGCACCATTTCAGCCTTTAAAATAATAATTTCATGGCAGATGCACCTACTTATCAGTCAGGTCACAGGGACTTTTCATTAAAACTTATTTTTCTGAATCAAGCTTTTCCAAGCCTGAGCTACTGGAGGATTTGTTTCAGCCTACATTTCAAATAAGCAGTATTTGCAATGTTTACTACAAACATAAACTTTCTGTGAGATTTGCTCATATCCTATCAGTTTTTGACACTGCTCCCCCAGTATTCTCCAGTTTTCATTTCCATAGACAGAGAAGAGAGATTATGTCAACCCTTAACTACTCATCTATCCAGAAGCATTCTTTTGTCAACAAAGTTCATATTTTGAAATCCTCTTTCAAATTAACTGCTTCTTCTGTCCAAGATACTGTGGCAACCCCAACCATCCCCAACTGAATTAATATGGAAAGCAAGGGAAAGTCCTTAGGGGAGGATGGATGCCAAGAAGAAAGTCACAAACTAAAGCAGACTGCAGCTGTCAGGGCAGAAACAACACAAGTATCCAGTGAAGAGATCTAACATATTCTTTAATGTATAATTTTGCTACCTTGTGCTCTAACACTGCATGTGGACACAGAATCAGTACATCCCAACCTTATCAAGAACTGGAAGGAGTCTCTGGTACAGAAAAATGCTGGAGATTTATTTTACATGTAAAATCATCAGTATTGAAATGACAGGTGGAGTATTAAGTACCTAAAGAAAACATCATGAGATGTAAGAGCACATTAGGCAGGGAGAGAAGACACAGGACCATATCAGAAGTAGTCCAAGGACAATATCAGCAAAAGTAACAAAATTACCACCAACTCTTTGATCAGTGACTCTGAGCCACCTTTAACAATATTACTGAAGCTGTGGTTGTCTTAATTACTGTATGTGCAGGAAAGAAAATTATATACTTAAATAAGTGAAGGCTTGCAAAATTAAGACCATGACGAGATATCTCTGCCCTTACAATGCTAATTAAATAAATACCAAGGAACAAATAAAACTATTTAGGCTAAAATACAATAGCAGTGTCTTAAATTTGGAATTAAACCACCAGGGAAGAGACACTCACTGTAACTATTGGACTGCAGGGACTATTTTTACTTTTGAAATTGTACTTCACTACACCAGATCTCATACAAAGGCTCAATGAAGAGATGGTTGTAATCCAGATTGTCAGAGAAGCCAGACAAGTTATTTTTAAGAAAGACAAATTTATTAAAAGTGTTAATGATGTCAGCTGGGCACTCAACAAGTTCTTTCTAGTTTTATGTTTTATCTTCCTAGTCATATCCTCTTAAACCAAAAAAATCTGTGAGAATGAAATTATATCTACCCTATTTCTGATTTACCTGATTTTCGTATTTACATCCTAACTTATTTCTATGAGGTGCTGGTGACCTGGAACAGACTATGTGTACACATTAAATGGTTAAAGAAAAGTCATTAAAAAAACTTGTCATACCCAGGCTGATTTCAGATATATCTGCTATCAAGAGAGGTTGTGCAGTACTTGCTTAATTAATCTTTGCTGTCTTAATAGATGAACCAGATGTACTATTATGTTCTTTGTTCTTCCCTAAAGAGGGGATGAGCCGATTATTTATCTCCAAACAATAGGAGCTCATGTACCACAGTAAAGATTTTTTTTTTTCATCTGGGAGGCAATCACTAACAAGCTTCAGCTGCAACTGCTTGATGTAAACACAGGGTGAATTTGTTCCTAAAGCACTAAAAGATGTTCCTTCCATTAAGTACATTAAGCCAATTTCTAAATAAGCATGTAAAGAAAGGGATGGAAAGGACAGAGTTTAGAAGGAGTGAGACTCCTGTTTCATCTTTCATGCATTCATATTTACTTATACACTAGCTCATTTTCATAGGCAAGTTGAAATCTGAAGCTTCAAATACCATTCACAAACAATGCAATGAGAACAGAAGTTCAAGGAACTGCTGGTTGATGCAACACATACCTTGTGTGCCATATAACAACATAGGAAACAACATGTGAAGGGTATAAAGAATTACACAGCACTAAATTCACAAGGCCGCAGGAACTGTTAAAGTGAACAGATTTGTGGAGCACATCGAACTTTTCACTACTGTAGCAAACTTGCATACCTACCTCAAAAACCACATTTTAATCTATATTTGAAAATAAAGTTCTTATAAATCAAATTTAGAAAGCCTTAACATGTAACTATTTACTGGTTTATGTCAATGTACAAATTCTTAGGGAGGTTCTACTGAAATAAAAACCTAAGATTAAATAGCAAGAAAGCTTTTAAGTGATTTTTTTTTTCAGTATGATAGGAGAAATTCAGGAATTCCCTTGATTTTCCTGATAATCTCATCTGAAGTCCTCATTTGCTCCCTCTCAATAGCCTTCCCCTTGTCATAACCAATCTTCTCCCACAGTACTGGTTTTCATTAATTCACATCTATTTTTCTTCTTAAATACATTAAGTATCAAGCCAGATACTATTAGCAGATTTTTGCAGCAATCAATGTTTTCTGCCTTGAATTACTGAAAAGGGAGAATTTATATAGAGCAGAATAAAATTTGAGTTAAGGAAGCCTCTGAAGAATCAGATTGTGAAGCTTTACTAGCAGTATATCTCAAAAAAATGACACAAGGTCTAACTATAATACAGCTCAAATATAATCAGTTTCTCTAAAGGATCTTTATTAGCTTCTTCATAATTTTTATTAGAAAGTACTACTTGAACTAAGACTAATTTTACTGTTATTCACAACCAGGCTGAGAAAAAAAAAAAAAAAAAAAAAAGTCAGCTATTTGGTTAAAAGCAATGTGGTGTTCTTTGGCTTAACAGCAGGCTCTCTCAAGCTGCCACAGTCAGTGCTGAAGTGCTAACCTATGTCACCAAGCTGCGTATCACATTAAGCTCCCATTTCTGCTCTTGCATTTCTGCCAGATTAGTCCAGTGATCAACAACAGAAAATAAGAGTTAGTTACCACCTCTTATCACTATCTCTCCAAACCTACTGAAAACCAACACAGTAGTGATCAGTGGATTACTACACTTTACATAATCAACAGACAGAGGTTGCAAAATAAAGTGTCTGACGCATAATACACCTCTAAAAGTCTATAGGCGTATAAGATCAAACATAACACTAATAATGTAAGCCTACAGAAAAAAAGGATGCTACAAATTTCCTAACTAAGAAAGCTGTTCTAACAACTGAAAACCAATCTCTTAGATACGGACAATCATAGCGATGGGATCAAAAGGTTACATTACATCTCACAAGGACAATAAACCTGCAGATAGACTGGTTTCTATATGACTGCTGCATACAACATCTCAAGAGATACACAAAGATCCTCTGCTGAAGATGAGTCTGTGTATTCTCACTCTCACTGTAAGAGGAGAGCAAGTTTATCTGGACCAGTAACAAGAACAAGGGAACCTCAGATCATACATCATTCCAGTCATTGCAAGGCTAAGAAGCAAAGACCTAATGGACCAGACTGAGGGGTATACCATAAATCTTAATAGTTCTCATTAATAAAAAAAAAAAGGAGTTTTTAAAAACTCTTCCATCAAGTTCTACTTTTTCATAAATGTAAATGCTCCTAACTAGAAGAAATTATAGCAAAACCATTTTGGGGATGACAACGCTCTTAAAAAAAAAAAGAAAGTAAACAAACCTCTTAGATTTTTACACTTACATATTCCAATTGCAGCACAAGAAAGCATACTTTTTCTTTTCCCTTCTCCCTTTTCTTAAAGGAAATCACATTACTCTGGCTCCCTCCAGCTGGGAGCATGCTAAGTACATCAGTGGTGGTGTGTGCTTCTAATAGACCCTTATATTAGCACTTAACATACTACTCCAAATCTTGTGTCTGCAGACCTGAACTTCACCTAAAAAGCCAACCATCTGCAACGCTGTTTATTACCTTGCCAGATTGGAAAATATTATTCCAAATTCTTACATGTGTAAAATTACATTATTTTTAGGAATCTGTGCTCCTCTAGATGCATTTCTTAGTCAGTATCAAACAGATGTGTACGATGTATGACATGTAACTTTATACCCACAGAGATAAACAGCTTTTGTAGGAGCCTCCATTTCCAAATGCACTATAAGCAGAAGTGAATTCTGACTATAAAGCTACCTGAAAATATTCACTGAACGAGTAAGAGTAAAGCCAAACTTGGTTCTGAATGTAGTGACGAAGCATTCTGAAGATGATCTAAACAGTCTACTTTATTGTATTTTCACTCTACTGCATACAGAACTGAAGTTACTGATCAGTTACATATTCAGTAATTTTCAGCTACCAGTATATTCTGAGAATTTATCACACCTCTCTGCATCTTTCCAAACATCAGGGATGTATTACAGGGAAAAAAACCAACAAAACCAAACCAAGGGTCTAATTAGATTTACCCAATACACATAACATCATTGCTTAGAACTACTAGTACATCTAATTAATCCTCTTCACAAAAAAGCTTACTTCACAAGACAGAAGCAAGATAAAACACCTATAAAATGAAGGGTTAAGAGAACTGATTTGAAAAAAGCATCTCAAAAACACCTCCACTAGAGAAAAAGGTATTTGTTTGGGCTCGTAAAACAAAAATCTATTTGCTTACTAGTTGTGATACAAAATTAACAGCCCTTGTTTCATTCAATGTAAAATGTGCTGATTTAATGTAAATCACTGCTGGTAATCCTTGCACAACATTTTGTTCATAAACTCATTCATGTGTCCTACACTAAGGCATATTTTAATAGAAATAATAATGTGATATTTCTGTCAAAACGTGGAAAGCCTAAAATGAAATACTGCCATTTGATAAACCACAAGTGAGTAGACTCTCAGAGTCTTTGCAAAATGCACTTGCAATAGGTATTATAAAGCTCCCTTCTGTAATAATTACACTCGGACTCTGCATATTCTGCAAAGTGGGTCTATACGGACACACAAATCATACTCCTGGTTGTTTCCGGAGCCTAAAAGAGCATCAACCGCTGTTTCTAGGTAAGGAAACTATGACTTATGGCAGGGTTGTAGGGTACAGACTGCATATGCCCTGGTTGCACTTTTTCTAGCATTGTGTGAAAGTATATTTGCATCTTTTCACCGTGAAAAATAATGCTTTATCTTTTAAAATACTTCAGCCACATACTTGACTTAGTCTGTATCCAACTAAAGATCAACTATGTGAGTTCTGTCCCATGCACAGAATGAATCTGTCCAGTGCTGATGGCACAACCCTCTTAAATCCAATCCCTCCAGCTTATTACACAAAGTGCATCTGAAGAAAAACATGTCAAGATGTTGTCCTTTGAAATGGTTGCAGAACCAACAGTGATTTAACCTCCCTTATCTCTTGGTTTAAAAACCACACGTGTAAATGCAAACAAATACAGTGACATGTTACAGTAACAGGGACTGTGTTAAAACCCAGTCAGAGCTGCTAGGAAAAGTAGTATCTGGAGGAAAAGGAGCACTACAAACTTCCAGTAGAAACAGACCTGCATTTACAGAGGTACTGACACCCACAGTGTCAGTCTTCAAACAGTTTTTTTTAATCTTAAATTACATCTCAAATATTCACCACTGGATGTTGGAAAGTTTCATTTAAAACTCAAACAAAAACAAAAGAAATTTCAACTTCTAAGGGGGTGGCAAACAATTTTCATTTGCAGAAGTGCAAATCTGCACATTCGGGTATTTTCACTAGTGCTACTCCTCTGTACTAGTTGGTAAGCAAAACAAAATGAACGAGCCAAATTCTCTCTCATGTAACCCAATTACAGCACAAAAAGAATCAGTCTGGTATGAATTGCAAAGATCATGCTTCTGAAAAGAATATATTCACTTCCTACTTGATAAAACTGTGAGACCATTTTAAGGAGTAATTAACATTAAAAGACAGAAGTTAGATGAAGATTCAAATTTTAAGCTGAAATTCTGTTTAGCGAAAATGAAACATTTTCAATAAACCCTAGCATTAAACAGAAACTTGAAATTTTGCTGCTTATTAGCACAGAAGTTTCACTTTTGAAAGGCTAATAACCAGAATTTTCATGTGAATAGATGTTATGCACAGAAACAAGGAGCAGTATGAAATATCATGAAATCAGCAACATGACAGATCTTACAGCAGCTGCTAGTCCTTGAATCTTCACTGAGATTGTTGATCAACTTTAAAGCCAAGGCATGCTATTTTCTGACAGTACAGGGGAGAATTAATATTTTGTTCGTGCGCAGCCTTTCAGTTTACAAATTAAAAAGTACATGAAATTAATGTTCATTTAAAAAGACATAAAATAAATTCTCAATCAGATAAGAAGCCAAATACTTGATTTAAAACATTTTAAAGTTCTGCACAATTGAAGAACGATTTCCATGCTGTACACAAAAACAAGATAATAAACGCTTGTGTTATCTAACAGTAAACTGTATTGATACTGCTAAGGATAAGTCAGCTTCTAAATATTTACTCTATTTGAAAAATATTCTTACAGAATAAGCAATGGCAAGAACCAGTGAAAGATAAATTGTTTAAAAACATTCAAGAAAAAAAAAATCAAATATTTTGTCTCTCTTAAACTGCCTCCAAAATATATTTTAATTCAATTGTATTTCGTTACTTTACATTACACACTTTAAAATTCCTCATTAAAATGTAATGCAGAAATTGTTCTCATAATTAGAAGTGTTTTTTTAAATACATAAAATTTTATTTTGGTCTCAAGAGATTTAATTTCAGTCTCCTTTCCCTAACCTGATTAAGGTTTAATACAATTTTTTTTGTATCTTGACAGCTTCATCTGCATATAATCAGAAAAATGAGGACTTGCAGCGAATCTTTGGTTACCCTGCCATCTACTGTACACTCCAAATCAGAGTAAAGTATTTACTTGAATTTCTGCAGTTTAGTCTGAGGGGAAGTTGCATTCTACAGACCACCGGACTGTGTACTGGAGTTTGTTCTCTCATCTGGAATGAATGTCAGATTTACAGTCACACTCATTTTGAAAATGCACTGTAAAATTCTGTTACATAACACATTCACATCTTAAGCAGACCAAGATGGTTTTGACAACCGTAAGAGAATATAGAGTTAACATACGAAAAACAAATTTTACTACGTCATGCTGCCAGTCTAATGTTCCTTTTCATATTGCAAGAATAAATTACACTGAAATCTTCTCTTTGAGACTGGCAGAGTTCAGGTAAAGCTCTAGATTTCACAGTTGCAGTTGGACAGTTGTTTTGCCTCTTGCCTGTTCTCTCATCACATACCTTAAGGATGTACTTTTCCATATTAAAAACAAAACTTCACTTAAAAATCACAGTGAAAGCAAGGCAGAGAGAGAGAGGATGAGAGCAGAGAAGAAAGGCTTAAAATAATAAATATCTATTTGGTGGATGGTTAGTAGATTTAGAGTACAAGTGAAACAAATCTGAAAATAATTTGAATTATATCTATTTTCCTCCGAATTTGTAGAACAAACTCATAACACTATTTTTTCCTGAACTAAAGATAGACCAATCACTGCTAATAAACTTAGACCACTACACAAGAACAGCCACCTTTCACCTCAGCATTCTGAGCTTCAGATCAAACATCTGAATTTAAAAAATACACTGTGTCATGGGTTGAATTGAAAATCCGCTGCTGTCATTCAAAATCATCCTGTGTCATGACAGCTTCACAATGAAAGTGCTGGCTGGAGCAAAGCAAATACTTGTATTAACATATTTTTGAGGCTATTTAATAATTTCTCTTGGCAAAGATCATATCATAACCTTTAACTTAAGAAGGCTTGAAAGAAAATGTGACATTACAAATTGCCAGCTGTATCTGTAAAGCACCTGGGCCCACACCACTATCAAACAAAGATATCCCTGTACCACCCATTAAATAAAATCCTACAATTCTCCAGCTCCTCTATTCCGTCACTTTCCAGTAAGTACACTTATGGTTGGTTATTCTACAAAGTCGGGAGATTAATTTTTCCAAAAGTTTGCCTAAACACTAAGCAGGGATGATTAAAGTAGCAGCAAAATTGTTTAGGCATCTTAAGCATATGTTTCCAGGAATCGGACAAGAACACAGACATCGGCTTTAAATAATCCTTAGTGAAATTTGAGACCTGACAGGGAAAGGTAGAAACTATTTCTGGAAGTAAAAATTTAAGCACAACCAAAAAGCAAGAAAGAAATTAATTTCTTCTAAGACAGACATGAAAGATCTAAGAATCAAGATGACACCAAAAAACCCTCCTTTAACTTACACAAAACAGAGTATTTACACTTGACAAAGGTAGAGCTGTAGAGATAACTCTGGACTCAACTCTACATCTTTGGTGCCATCTGGTGAGGCAGGACACCAATGGCTCTAAAGGACTGCTGAAGTTGGTCCAGATGAAAAATACTGCCCCCAAGATATGTGTATCAGAGCAAACACCTTTCACCTGCAAAAACATTATTTTTCCCTCTGCTCCTTCTTCACCACTAGGCTTTTCTAACATTACAAGGTGAACAATTTTGGCCATAGAACAGCAAACATTTATACACTTAACTTACAATTCAGACAGGCTAACGGACTTCAAGAAGCCAAGAAACTAATCAACACATTACAGTTTAGGATCAGGAAGAAGTTAGCTTTCAGATAAATATTACTCTGAGCCTTCAACTTAAAATACTGTTATTTTTCCATTACATTTCATGACTCTCAAAACCCTAATGTAGTATCTTTTTAAAATTACAAACAATAAAAAGAAAGCAAAGAAACTAAGTACACACTCACCTGGGAAAATATATTTGCAGTTGGAGCAACTCTGTTGTCCACAATACTATGCAATATTGCCAGCAACCTGTCCAGAGGAAATGGTTTTGGTCCAAGGAGGTGACTGCTGGTCTGCAAAAAAACAAGACTTCTCAATGCAACAGATCTTTTCTGGAATACCAAAAGATGGCACTTTCAAAGTTATGAAAATATAAAGTATCAGCAGAGTTTTTCATACATCCTACTTACCTGTTACGGAAAACAACAAATGCACATTGACCAATCAGGAAAAGGATACAGAAAGAGAGCTCTAGTAAACATTGCAGGAGTTCAAATTGCACCATAAATAGGAACATTTCTGAGCTACAGCAGATGATAAGACACCAAATTTCCAGTCACTATATTTATAAATTTGTCCTACTAAATTACCTTGCCCAATTTAAGGAGTAAAGAGGAAAGGTAACATTTCACAGCATTCTCAAGCTGCACACAGTTTTTCTCATAGGTTATCAACAGAATGACAAATTAGGATTCTTAAATTGATTCTTACATTTATTCTGCTGTCTGCAGTCATTTCATAATCCATGAACACTGACAAGGAGCCACATATAACCTAACAATAATTTTCACAATTTATAAAACCATTAAACACATTAATGGTTAAGTACACATTTGTGCACTGCTTGCTGAAGATGAAGCATTTGCATTTCGAAAAGGCAAAAAAAGATTCTGCTAGAGTATCAATGTATCCACTTTCTTCCAACCATTTTAGCCAAAGCTTCCTTCTCTTCCTCTCACAGAGGTGCAAATTTGTAATGAGTGCCTCATCATAAATGCCATACTAAACTACTCTAACAACCTTAAGGTCCACTGCATTAGAACTTGGCAATGGACTCCATCTGCAAAACAGGAAATTGTATTTAACCACATGAAAAAAAATCTGAAGGCAGCTGAACCCTACAAGACTTATCTGAGAAGATATTCAACACTCAACTGGACGTGGTCTTGAGGCAACCCCTTATGGTGACCCTGCTTAAGCAGGCAGGGTTGAACTAGACCAGAGGTCCTTTTATGCCTCAACTCTTCTGTGAATTTCACTTTCTAAAACCACCATTAAAAATATTTTTTTAAAATTATCAACTGTCTCTGCAGAAATAAAATGCTGAGTTTTTTGGTGCCTTTTAAAAAAAGTATTTTATTAGTTTTTATTTTCTTTTGATTTATACCACAATCAAAATGTCACCAATTTGATACCAGCCCCAAAGACAACATTTTTTCATCAGGAAACTAGAATTAAATCACCCTAGTTTTAGGCAGGAAACACCTTTACTATCATATTTCTACTTTCTTAAAATAATCATAGTATTCCAAGGGCACCAAAAAAATACTTCAGAACCTTGGGATGACTGGTTACAGGAATCAGGAGCACAAGTAGTGTTCGCTCCTATCCTCCCCAGTGTCAGGGAGTAAGGAGACAAATAGTATGAGCCAGCAGATCAATGCCTGGCTCCAAGCCTGGTTCATCCAGCAGGACTTCAAATTCTTAAATCACAAGTTGATTTACAGGACAAGGACTTCTTTGACAGGGTCCAGAAGAGGTCCACAAAAATGATCAGAGGGCTGGAGCACCTCTCCTACAAGGACAGGCTAAGACAGCTGGGTCTGTTCAGCCTAGAAGAGAAGGCTCTGGGGAGAGCTGGAGAGAGACTTTAATTTTGTTTCATATGAAACTTAATTGTTAAATTGTCGTTTCTGTAGTGAACAGTGTGGTAAAACAAAATACAAGCCATCAGTAAAGTAGAAAGAAAAATACCTTTAGTCAGGCTTAGCTTGGAAAGATGAAATACATACCTTTTCATGTTTCTTCATAAAATTAGTCTTTCTAATTTTCCCATGATGCTGTATACAAAAGTCAAGAGCAAATATTGTATGTAAATTATTTTATGATCTTTCCATAGTGAATCAAAACAGTCAACAAAGACTTGTGCAGTATGTACAACAGTGCACTACTATGGGTCTGTTTCTTCACTGTATCTCCAGTATTTGATTCTGATGTTATTAGCAATCCTACTTACCAGAAGCCCTAAAATGATACTTCCCTTATTTCGTTTCATTGTGTCCCAAAAGGAGCAAACAACACACTAACATTTTTTGGTGACGGGTATAATTTTATTTTTTTTTTAATCAGTGCTGATGAAAAGAGGCAATAAAAATTTGTTTTTTACTTCATGCCACAATCTCTCTACTCCCTTCAATCATCTAAGAAGACAGACATTTCTTTCAAGAGAAGCTGAAATGATGGCTACTTCATTTTAAGATGTATGCATGAACAAAAGCTATTTGAATTTTCACCCTTTATCTGCTTGTCATTGTCCTGGTAGGGCATAAATCCTGCCCAAATTAGTTCAAACTCCTGTTCTTTCCCTCCTCCTCCTATTGCAAGGTCCAGGAGTGGCAGATGAGCAGGTGATGAGGGTTTGGATGAATAAAGTCAGGTGTCTTGTGCTGTCTCTCAAGCACTGGGGTTGGAGTACTTTGAATTCATTGGCCAAAACAATGGACACCAGTGCCTATTGTCCAGTTTCACCCTTCAGTCGATTTAAGGAAGGGTGATTAGGACCATTTTTCTCTTTTCCTGCTGCCTCCATCAGGACTGGATGTCTATTTGCACCTCTTTCACAGCGGCCACGTGTTTGCAGCCTGCATTGCAGCCTAGAGCACAGCGGCAAGGCAAACTCTTTCTCCTCCTTTCCTCAGGACACTGTACCTATTGAGTCTGTGAGTGTTAGGCGAGGTTAGGATTTTCCCCTGATGGAAGAATAAGGAACCTGACAAGTTCTGGTTTTAAGCTGTTTAAACTGTTTGATTCAGTGTTTATAAATAATCTTTCTGTAATAACTTCTTATCGACCGAACATCCAAAGAATCATAGAATGGTTTAGGTTGGAAGAGACCTTAAAGATCATCCAGTTCCAACCCCCTGCCATAGGCAGGGACACCTCCCACTAGATCAGGTTGCTCAAGACCAAAGAATCTCAGGGAATTTCCCCCAAAATATTGATTATTAATAATAAATGTAATATTCATAAAATATTATTAATAATTCATAACCACTTAATAATCACAACAGTCATGGATTGAGTTGAACCTGCTACTGTTACTCACACCACGCTGTAGTCATGCCAGCTTCAAAAACTGAAAGTGCTAACTGAAGCAAAGTATGATGAGGCTTGAAGTTCAGATTGTAACTTCCCGTCCTGGTTACTGCTTTTGGTTTCCAGGTTCTTGGGTGAAGCAGCTCTCTGGAGGCACAGTGGCAGAACGGGTGGGAGTCAGGTAGCTGCTGATTTGGGTTTTCTGGTTTGTATTATTTTTTTTATCCCTGTGTATTTAACTGTCCTTCTGCAAACAGACTAAGCTAAGGTAATTGTGCATTGTATTATTAGCAGCATTTTTTGCTAACATATTTTATTGACTTGAGTCTTGTAAACTCTCTTCTTTCTTTGAGCTCCAAGACTGCTAATGGAAAAACCTGGGCAAAACCACTTCTGTAGCAAATAGGACTCTTATAAAGAAGTTGCTTTGGCCAAGGGAAAAGAGCAAAAGTTGCCGATAAAAAAAAAGCCTTGTCAACCTGTACTCACTACAATTAATTCTCCACTCCTCTCAGTAAAGGACCAGACAGGAGAGTGAAACACCTACAGCTTTCAATGTAAGATCACATCAGAAACACAAAATGCATATTTAAACTAAAAACATATCAACGCGTCATCACTGGAAGCTGCAGTAACTTTTAAAAACATGCATCTATAACATTTATTCAAAAGGAAAGAACAAACCAGGAATGTTTTTTAGAAACTGTCTTGTTCTTGTTTCTTTCAATTGTTATCACCTACCATGAATGCCAGACGCTGATACATGAACACCACACAGTAACGCACTGTGATTTTACATCACTAAAGGCTGAAGCAGGTGTGGTTTGTGTCTCTCTGCAAAAATTTTAAGTGTAGGTTTTATCTAAGGATGGGCACTCTACTAAAATCTACACCAACTCATAAAAACAAATCACTGCTTCTGCTAAAAAAAAAAAATGTTACAAATGCATGGGTATGAAGAGAACACTGGATTTATCAGACATTAATAACGATGAAGCAATCATGTACAAATAAATGAAACATGAAGAAACAAAGCTGAAAATGAGTGGTTAAGGAATTTTTAAAATTCGAAATTCAGTATGTGTGAATTTAGTAAACCACATTAAGAAAAAAAGCAAATTTCATTACCTTAACAAAGAACCTCTTATCTGTCCTAACAGGATTGTAAGAGGCAAGGTAAGCAGCTATAAGTAGAAATTTGGAGTAATAAGGAAGTTCCACATGTGTATGTGCAGAAAGTCCTAAAAAAGAAACAAACAGCATAGGAGTTGCCAAACCCCACTGTGAACATACAACAAATTTCAAACTGTCTACATTCTTTTCCTCCTCTCCCGCTCTACTTCTGCAACTAAATGATCATGGCTACCTTCTCAACCACATTAGCACAGAGGCAAAAACAGTGAATGGATAAGGAAAGGAATGAAGCTAAACAAAATCTTCTGAATTTTTTGTGGACTCATTTCACAAACTGCATTTGAAACATCAGAGATTCACGAATCACTAAGGTGTGACTTCCCACTAAAAAAAATCCAGGCTACTTTCAGTTAAGGCAATTTTTTCTGGCAAATGGCACGTATTAAAGAGATGCATTTAAATACAATGGTAAAGCTTTTCTCCAAGATTCAATTTTCAGGCTGTTCCAGACTGTGCCAGACAGCTCAGTCAAGAATGGGGTTGGCAAGGTAGAGATAGTGCTGTACTTCAGCATCTCACAATTTTTAGCTACTGCTTTATTTCCTACCGAAAAAGTAATTTTAAGCACAATCCCATTCACCCAGACTGCTACATGTACACTTCCTTAAATTCAAGTCTCATGATAAAACGCACTAGAACTACAGTCTAGTATTTTTCTCTCCACTTTTTACTTCACAATTTTCCCTTTTACATCCCCCTGCTCTTGTCACTGCATCAGTTGCTTCATTTACACAGATTACACATCGGAACAGAATGATCAAACTACCTTACTTCATCCATTGTGTAACCATGGAGACCCCTAAAAGGTCTTTCTTGTGCCTTCCTTTGCTTACAGGTTTTCACTTCAACAGTTTGTTCTGTGAAATAGTTCCACCTTTATCACCAAATATCAGCAAGTAAAGATCAAAGACTTAAATACGCTTAAAAGTTAAGGCTCAGAGTCCCCAGTGTAATGAGAAGCATCCAGGATGACAGTAGCATTAACTTCCTCTCATGTAAGCATAAACAGACAGCTGTTTTATTTTCACTTGCAACAAACTGATGCCTTTGTATAACACATTAATTACAAATACAACACCAAATGAACTCTTACATATAGACAATTTAGTTTAAGGCAGAAATATCTGTTTCTGGTCCACTGTTCTGGTCTGTCCATATTGCATCACCCATTGAATTATTTATTTACATCCACAGTCAAATTTATTATAATTGTTTTCTAAGTGGGTTATTATCAAATGTTGCTTACCAACAAACAGTTTTTCCTAGTAAATAAAGTTAAAAATCCTAGAAAGTACATTCTAAATAAAGCCTCCTTTTCAGGGGTATGTCAAGTGTTGAAGCACAACATGATTATGAGGGCATCGAAGGGGAGTTTAATGAGAATCAAACTCTTTTAAAAGTCAACCATGTTGAAAAAATACTTATAAAGCAAACACAGGAAACAGTGTGATGATTGCAATTACCTTAAGACAATTTTAAAATAAGTGGCTGTTTTATTTACTAAGGAAGAAATTAATTGTCATGATAAATAACACAGCTGACATCATCAAGAAAAATGTTTCAGCCTTCCTTTCTAAATTGCAGGCTGACCAATACATTGAGATTTGCCTTTTTAAGCCTGTCTAAAGTATAAAAATCAACAAAACAGTACTCTCTAAGGAAAGAACAGAAGAAATCTGTGTGATTATGAAATTTATATTTATCAAAAAATCAGGACACATGACATCTTTTTTGTTCCGGGTGCTAATTCAGTGTAACACAACAAGTATAAAATTACTGTCTCTCCCTTGGACAGTTCTGCCAGTTGGCACACAGAGCTTTGACCATTGGGGGTCATCCCCATTCCTCACACATTCTTATATAAGAAATACTGATTGAAAGAAATCTGCTTTTACCCACAAAGGACCTTAGGAAAGATTACTCCCAGGATATACATTAGGCGGAAAAAGTAGTAACAGTCCTCTGTAGAATACCTTCTGAAAAAATATAATTACCCTGAGCTGTATCTGAAGTCAGCAGGTGACTTTGTGTATGTATTTCCATTTGCATGTTTTCAGATAACCACCACCAAGCCTATGTTAAAAAGCACACATTTCAAATTACAAGCCCCTATGAGGTTACTGTATTTGATACCTTTCAACTGCCCAGGTTCTCCATCGTCACACTGTAAGCGCTCCCACTGTGAGCTGAAAGACAGATCATGCAAATAGATCAAGATGAAGTATCTGTTAGTCTTTTAGAGAAAACTACTTGGTACATGTACATGTTAATTTCATGACACTGGCTAGGATAAGTTAGTAAGAGAACAATTAAAAATACCAAGTCTTACTATCTTGCATGTAAGTTTCAGCAATGTACAGACTATTAAAATTTGAAAACAATTCAGAAAATGTTATGTTAAGGTGTAAAAGTGAGTCCAAGGTAATCATAAAATATTAATTTATTTAACTACCTTCATCTACCATCTATGGTTTCTGAATTTTAAGAACAATGCAGAACTGGACAGAAATATTTTTTCTTTTTCTGCTTAATAGATGTTTAAGTTAATAAGAACAACTGCAAAGACTTCTACACACCCAAGTTCAGTTACTAAAATACTTCATGGCCTCAATGACATTCAAAGGAAAGAAACCATTATATCTGTATCAAGAGGAAGAAATCAAAACTACTAAATTATCTCTTTTAACATGGTGCAACATCAGAATCACTCATCTTAAAGATGAATGAGACATGAGGTGATTGTTACCACTTAAAAAAAAAAAAAAACATCACCATTCTATTTTTTCTAGCAGTCTGGCACATCAGGAAATAAACTAGGAATTTGAAACCATACCAAGAAAAACAGCCCATTAGCGGGATACCAGTTTTTAATTTTTAGAATCTGTCAAGTCACAGGATCACAGATGTTAGGGTTTGGAAGGGACCCAAAGAGATCATCAAAGCCCCTGCCAGAGCAGGACTATAATCTAGCTCAAGTCACAGAGGAATGCATCCAGACAGGCTTTGAAAGTCTTCAGAGAAGGAAACTCCACAACTTCTCCGGGCAGCCTGTTCCAGTGCTCTGTGACCCTTACAGTAAAGAAGTTCCCCCTTGGGTTGAGGTGGAACCTCCTGTGCTGCAGCTTACATCCATTGCTCCTTGTCCTATCACAGGGAGCAAGTGAGAAGAGCCTGTCCCCCTACTCCTGACACCCAGCCCTCAGATATTTATAAACATTTATTAAGTCCTCTCTGTCTTCTCCAGACTAAAAAGCCCCAGGTCCCTCAGCCTCTCCTCATCAAGCAGTGCTCCATTGCCCTAATCATCCTTGTAACCCGCCACTAGACCCTCTCCAGTAGATAACTGTCCCTCTTAAACTGGGGAGCCCAAAACTGAATGCAGTACTCAAGATGGGGTCTCACCAGGGCAGAGTAGAGGGGGAAGAGAACCTCCCTTGATCTGCTGGACACATTCTTCCTAATAAACTCCAGGATCTCATTGGACATTGCTGTCCCATGGATAACTTGTTATCCACCTGCACTCCCAGGTCCCTCTCCACAGGGCTGCTCTCCAGCAGACCACCTTCCAGCCTGTACTTGTGCAGTTTATTATTCCACCTCAGGTGCAGGACTCTGCACTTGTCCTTGTTGAACCTCACTTGGTTCCTCTTTGCCCAGCTCCCCAGTCTGCCCAAGTCTTGCTGGATGGCCACACAGCCTTCAGCTGTATCAGCGAAGCCAACCAGTTTGGTGTCATCAGCAAACTTGCTGAGCAGACACTGTCCCCTCATCAATGTCACTAACAAAAATGTTGAACAGCATCAGACCCAGCACTGATCCTTGGGGGCCTCCACTGGTTACAGCTCTCCAGCTGGACCTGGCACCACTGATCACCACTCTCTGAACAGTGTCTCGTAACCAGTTCCTAATCCACCTCCCTGCCTGCTCTTCCATCTCACACTCCCTGAGCTTGCTCACTAGGATGTCATGCAGACTACATCCAATGGTCTCCCTGAATCTACTCACTCAGTTAGGTCATCATAGAATGCTATCAGGTTAGTCAAGCATGATTTCCCCTTGGTAAATCCATACTGACTACTTCTGATAACCTTCTCATAATAAGTCTCATTAGAATTTTGAAGCTTGCATGCATCCCTAGTACAGAGAGAATCTGTCAAGTCAACTTCACAACTGTGTTTGAAACTGCCCATATATTCTAGTGAAGGATTCTCATGCTTTGCAGTTTTGTACATGACAGAAAATGGATCTCTCTGCACGATCATCAGTGAAAAAGAGAAGACAACCTACAGCCATTGATTTACTTGCTAAATATTTCGTATGTTACAAGTAATGTTTTACTTGAAAAATTCTTCCTATGATATCCTATTTTGTACACCATATGGCAAGAAAGAAATGCACACTGAAGAAAAAAAGATTCTATCCAGCAAAAAAAAAAAAAACCCAAGAAACACAACAGAGAATGTAAGTATTTAGATAGGAAGCTTGTTAAAAACACCAACAAAATACCCCCGCCTCCCCTCCCCAAATTACCTGGATATTTCCCGGAGATAAACAGTCTGCATTGCTTTCTTCAAATGAGGTTCAATGTTTTTCCACAGTTTGCGAGTGTCACGTTCATTTGCTGCAACAAGCCAGAAACAGCTGTTAAACATTTAACTCCTACAGCACTAAAACCCTGGCACTGAAACAGTCACAGGTATCACATCTTAAGTCTAATACCCTGACTCTGAAATGCTGTATTAAGATGATGCTGTACCATTATCCACTCGCAAGTACGTGATGCCATTAAGGCCACTTCTCGCAGTTTATTCAAAGACAGTCTATGACAGTTTAGCAGAACCTGTACTTTCATTCCCCTCTCCTAGCCCTGACAGAGAAGAACGGTTTATAAGAGAGAAGCAAGATTTCATGCTATTCCCATCTGACTTCCATAGAACACCACCAACAAAAGTAATCTACTGCTTCTGCTGCAAATGCCACCTACTGGGTGCAACTGGAATAAGCAATGCTGCTCTGATTAAATAGTCAAAATATGAGGATCAAAGCAAAGTTCTCCACAAAACCTACAGCATGGCACCTGCACTCTCATACACCGCTCAAATTTGACAACAGCTCACCTTCTCCTCTGACCACAGGTTCACAGTATTTTGAAAAATTGAGTGCTGCCTGCAGAAAGCAAATAGAACAAGACATTAGCAAGTAACTCTGTCTTTGGATGAGCTACAGAATCTACAAGACATTATCAAGTAAATACCTTTGGATAAGCTGGAGAAACTATCAGGCAATGTAATTTGTTACTTTGAAAAACCAATGAATTCTTGTTCAGTCAATAGTTATGCCACCAACTTGCAAACGTTAAGTTGTAACCTGTCACATTTCCGCAGATTAAGATAGAAATAATCTAACATAGGTTGCCTGGTTCTGATTTCAGTAAAATCTGTTTACTGTACACAGGGGTTCCTTTTTTCTTTTCCAAGTGACATTGTAATTAAATATGCTAAACACCATAACTATGTTCTCATGAACTTTTTAAACTTTATTTTCAGATAAAACTTTCCATCCCAGGAGCAGTCCAGTATGTTCAAAATACCACACTACATATTCACATAAACAGAAGTTATTAAAAAAAAATATTAAAAACAAAAAAAAAGGAAAGAAACCCAAATTCCAAACCCTGATAACACATTCCATATTCAAATTAACTCCTTTTGCCTAAGATAAGATGGAGAGATTTTTGGCAAGTTTGCAATCCAGATTCTTTCCAAAATTAGTATTACACAAACTTTTGTAAAATAGCAATGCCTATGGTTTCATTCTCCTGTTGTCCCACCGCATTTTATCACCATGCTAGTATACAGAACTCGATGCACTAACTTCCACATATATACCTAGCTCCAAAATATATCATTAATAACCATGCATAATAGCATACACATGTTCTACATCATTGAAAAATTTCAATTCTGTCATTGCCTTTAATAGAAGGGACTTTTCAAGCATAAAAAGAATTTAGGGTCCAATTACATAAAATCTTTTCATTGTGTTGGTATTTCACATACACAATACCATACTTAGCTTTTATCATTTAGCAGATAAAAACAAGCACGGTAGTATTCTCAGTCCCTGTGATATCAAGGAAAGGCTTGAGCTAAAAAACACCAACAGAAATTCCAGGCTGGGTGAACCACAGGCAGTCTGGCATCTCCTTAGTGCATCTTTCATTGCAGAAAACTGCACAGCAATGGAAACCCTTTGGAGCCACCAAAACAATCACAACCGTCATTACGGATTTTTACAGAAACTGCCTTTTTGAGTGAATACCTTCTCAAGAGAGTAGGTTTAGACTAGGTGTAAGATTTTTTTTATGATGAGGGTCATGAGGCACTGGAACAGGTTGCCAGAGACATGGTAGATATTCCATCCCTGGGTGGGCCTCTGAGTAACTGTAAAGGGAGCTGGGCTAGTCCTTTAAAGGTTTCTTCCAACATTAAACATTCTATGATACTCTTTGTCTAAATTTATTCAACCAGAAATACAGACCTTCAGAGCATACTTGGAGGGGGCGGGGAGGGAAATCAACCAACCAAACAAAAGAATTCTGAAGGAGCTCATCTCACCAGGTGCTGAAGTTCTTTCAGGTCCCTACAGACCATATAGAAGACACCAAGTAGAATATTGATATATGCAGCATAGAAATCTGCAGAATACACTGGAGGATGATTCTGAGACAAGATCTTCTGCAGGTGTCCTGGTTAAACAAAAATAAGTTTTGATTATACAAAGCTAACTTTAACTACATTTTACAATTTAAATGGAAAATTCAACTATAGTCATCAATTAAAAGAAAAAAAATCCACCAAAAGCTATAGCGATTAGAAGCAGCAGCCAATATAATGGATCTACAATGTTACTTTGAGATGTTTTGGCAAATGGAAAAAGTTTTTTAGAGGCTTTGTGAATATAGACTTCCACACTCCAGAAACTATTACATATTCTGGATTCTGTAATTTGGTTGATTTTGGACAAAGTATTACTCAATCCTTGAAAACCAAATTAAAGAATTACTTTACCGATACTGTAGTCAGGAAAATACAAGGTGACTGGCTCAAGGCATCCAGTGTTTGGGCGGAACAGTTCCCAAACTATTTCGCTGAGCAGGACAACAGTAACATTTCTGTCAGTCTACACATCAAGAAAAAGAGAAAGAAAAACAACACTGCATGTTACAGTATCAATGAGAAAAATTATCACTGTGATACTTCTGTTCCACAAAAATCACCGCATTCACAGTTCAATAAAATTACTAGCATAGTAATAAAGCTTCGGCTGGCCTAACCAAGCAGATGATGAATTTGCAGATTTTTGTAATTACATGAGATTTCTCTGCATGCCCTGCCAATTCACTGACATGTAAGCTTTGTGGGGTTGCAGAGCTCTGGTACTAGATAATACCAAATAGATTCCATATATAATTATACCCAGACTCTCAGAACAAACAGGAAGAGTAAAATAGCCAAGTATACTCAATGCTTTCTGAAACCAAGCTATTTATTCTCCTTATAGTCTGCCTGGTATTTTTTCCTGAAATAATTACAAAACTTCAAATGAAAAGTAGAAACCATGCCCATTGTTCTTAAAAATAAAAATATTCTAGAAAATACCATTGGACACTGGTATCAAAAGAACTTGCTATTTACAATACCTATGGTAGTGTAAACCAAGATACTGTTGAACAGAATTTTTTAAAACTCTAAGAATGCAAGAAAAAAAACCCTGTCAATGTTTAAATTCTCCCCTGGTTTCTAGTTTTGGCCACTGCCAGTTGACTGAGTGGGGGAGGATTAATTTTGCAGCTTCTTATATTTAAAGAATCACTTCCCTTTATCAGTGAGCCTAGATGGAAAAAAATCACGTTTAGTTACTGCCATTATGTATATTAATTTTTTTTCCATACACTTACCAATTCCTGAAGCCTGAGAAATGCTGGCAGAATGTTTGCTTCCATTTCCCTCAGCTGCTCTGCTCTGTCCAGCACCTTTTAACAAAACAATGATCTTATTATACAGACAAGGGTATCTTCCATTCTGACATGGACTTAGAACTTATTCTTAGCTGATGGAAACTCATTTCCCCAATGGTGCTTGGACAGCAGAAACCACTGAAATACCAAGATCCCTTAAAGAAGCAACGCTGGAGAGATTATCACTTCAGGTGTGCTTCCTGGAAGCCCTAGAAGCTCCACATATGAAAAAAAAAAATTCCCAGAGAAGTAACATTCTCACATCTTATCATAGAATCATAGAATGGTTTAGGTTGGAAGGGACCTCAAAGATCATCCAGCTCCAACCCCCTGCCATAAGCAGGGACATCTCCCACTAAAACAGGTTGCTCAAGGCCTCATCCAACTTGACCTTGTACACCTCCAGGGAGGGAGCAGCCACAACCTCCCTGGGCAACCCGTTCCAGTGTCTCAGCACCCTCACTGTAAAGAACTTCCTCCTAACGTCCCGTTTAAATCTCCCCTCATTTAAACCCATTCCCCCTTGTCCTGTCATTCCAAGACCTTGTGAATAGTCCCTCCCCAGCCCTCCCGCAGGCCAAAGGCTTACGGCACTAAATACACCAGTTAAGAATACAATTCCCAAAGCCATGGTATCATTAACAACCACTGAAACCTCAATTTTTGTCTAAATTTCTTCTTAGATTAGGAACCTACATAGTACTGTAGCATTATGTGAACATGCCAACTATTTTTTCTCACAATGACATTATATTCAAAATAAAAGCTGGTATTTTCAAATTAGCTACCATCTGGAATTCACACAACTGAATCTTCAGATAGATTTTTCTTGCCAGTTTGCACTCAAAAAATTTACAGAATTTACTATACTGCACACAAGCCTGTCATGGTACAACAAGCATAATACACATACAACTAAAGAGGAAGAAGAAACACTTTATCTAAAGAACTACAATATTTTGGAGCCTAGAGAAGAAAAAAATTAGGAGCTTAAAAACATGCATGGATACCCTCTGACCAAAAGAAAACAAAGTCATATTCCCAGTATAACTTGTTCCCATCAAGATTTTTAAACAGATAATAGAAACATTTCTTGTATGCTTTATTTACCAGTTACAATATAAATCTCTGAAGTTCATTACTGCTTTTGAATTACAACTGTTAAAAGAGGTCCTTAAACAACTGTATTTTTCTATTCTCTTACTTTCCCTTCCCACATCAAAACGTTAAGACACATATTTATTTCTGTTGCCCACAGTAAGAAAAGCAATTTTATCCAGGCAACCAAGAAACATTTTATGAAAACTACTTCAGAAGCACACCATACAAAAAAAGTCCTGAAAGCACAGCTTATCTCTGCAATAGTAGCTCACACTTCTCGGGAATCTATGTAAAACTACAATACAATACATTAATTTATACCGGCATTCGGTTCATAGGATAAACAACTTCAGGGATGAAGACTGCATTACATTATTGACCAAAGAGAGGCTAGATATTTTACTAATAGAACACTGCTTATTGGACCCAGTGACATGCACCTACCAAACAAAGCTTTAAGGTCTTGACCTATGTACATCTTATTTCTTAGTTAAGTGAGAAACAGTGACCCTAGCTTGTGTAATATGCCAAGTGGTCCACAAAAACAGCCTACCCATAGCCCTGTTAATCCATTCCATAGCTTTACTATATATTTGTCACCCTTACGCTTTTTAAAGAAAATACATTTTAAACTGTAAAAACAGCAGCTTATTGCTTCTGTAAAGTGCTAAACAATGTAAACGTGCAAATTACTACAAGTTGTATCTGTTCCAATTTTTCAAGTAATTAGAATTAATAAAATAATTTCTCACAAGTAATTGGAAACATTCATCATCCATGCTTGGGTTAAGAGTAACATTTAGAATCCTCTGCTTGAAAGTAAACATTCATCTTAATTTGCTTCAAGTCAACTGGGCTGAAATTTTACATTATTTACTACTGACATGAAACAGAATCAATTAGCACTGACAATGCATGTTACCAGCACACTGGTCTTCCATCAGTCTCAGTTTAAACCACTCTACAACAAACCATTAGAGAAGTTAATACATATTAATTTATTTCCTCTATTCCTTTGTGATCCTATACAGAACTGAAATACTGATTATATATTTACAATACTTAATTCTTCTAATTGAATAACTATTTACATGATACAACAGAACCTTACTAAGCATTTAATGGCTTGCTTCCTATAACCATTGTTCTAGAACCTTCTGATTTTCTGAGAAAATATAATCTTTGTATAACACATGAAGCATTTTTTGCTGATGTAGAACAGTTTTTAAATTCCAATATTAATCTGAAAGTAAAATTTTAATTTATACAGCATTTTAGTGCTAAACTTTTTTCTTCTGGAATTGCTGAAGGATTCTAACAGCACACTTCTGACAGCAAACTAAAATTAATTATCTATGTATCTCTTTCAAGTACTGGTACACTATTTTCTTCATTCAATTTTTCAAGAAAGATATCAAATTTATTATCCTTGTCAGCTGTACTCAACTATGAGATAGCACTGTTTCTACTAAACACAGTATCAAGTTATTTAAGTCAGTGGTTAAGTATTTTTAAAACTAAATAAAACTTAGTTAACTATAACCTGTGAAACAGAATGAAGAACATTCACTTTAATTAAGAGCTTCTTGTTTGAGTGTGGAAAAAAAACACAAAGCAGTATACCCACTGATTGTTGTATGCTGAGTGATTACTCAGGACCATTACACTTTCATTCTTGAACTACTTTCATGTTTTCTTAAAGAATCAATTTGGCCTCTTTTAAAGCCCCTTTAAGTCCTAGTGTATTTTCCACGTCCAAAATGCCTACATACAGTTACACACCACTATTACTTATAACAGACTTTGTTTAACAAGGTAGTTTTGAGGAGTCTATGTCCTTTCTTCTGACCTGCTGTATGCCTGAAATTTGTTTCTATGTTCATCTCTCACACGATAAATACTGTTACAAGTGTCTGTAAGATTTTACTCTTTTATGTAGTTAAATTATCACAGAAAAAAAAAAGGCAACCAAACAAAACCAAAACCTAGCATTTTAGTAAATACTGGTTGAACTATTTCTGTGACCTAAATTCTAATTACTTTTCTTGTCTGTTTCTTCCACTTGAGTACATCATCTATTTTTTCTATGCTGTCTTTTTATCCATCTAAATTTTAAAATCACAGTTCTTGTCTCTGAGGGTCACAGACACAATTTAAGATATACAATCTTGACAGCACTATTACAGATGAAATTATGCATTTTAGTTCCTTCATATAACTTTTAACTTGAATTCATGTCTCTTCTGCTTCCCAATTTTGCTTTCTGAAGCTATTTTCACATGAAAACAAGACAAGCAAATACAGACACTATATTTTAACATTATTGCATACCTAATTTAACTTTAAAATACAATTCAAATTCATACTTACTATTAGTTACGCTATACAGGTTTTGTGGATAGTGTTCTAAACCCATGAAAAATACAAAACCTTACCTGAAGCCAGTATCCCAATGGAAAAAACTGAACAGTATCAACAGATTTTGAATTAAGTCCATCAAGAAATTTTGTGAAAACTTACATACAATGCACAAATTACTGATAACAATTTTTCACACCCTCTTGACCAAAATGAAATCAGACACTACAATGAAGTTACTTACAATATATAATGTTTGATCTTGAAGCTCTCTACTTGCAACAGCTTGTTTAAACAGACGTACAAAGTCATTTAATGTATCGCAAGGCACATGAGAAGTCTGTTCTGCCTCAGAATAGCTTTGCAGCTGGATGAGAATTTCTTCTAAAAGAAGTCGTGAAGTAAAGTATTCCACACAGTTCACAAACACATGAGGAAGCTGAATAGGGTAAAAAATGACATAATTATATTTAAATCTATATATATACATATATATGTAAATACTCCAGTAGTTTTCCTTTCCAAATGAAACATTGAAGAAAAAAAAAACCACAACTGCCAAGAGAATAGAGAAAACAAACAAACACACTCTTGCTAAAAAAGAATTATTACTTATGCACCTGATCAAAATATTGTATACTGCAAAATGAAAAAAAGATCAACTTCGCCCTAAGTGCAGTTGTGGAAGAGAGATGCATTCATCACAGTAATCAAGGAAGAAGAATCAAGAAGACTGGAAGTTATTAGGAAACAAAAAAATTTGAGAAAGCAGAAGCTAAGTTAGTTGGACCGCCTGCTACAAAGAAATTTTAAATTTTATATTGACTGTGAATATTCTTACCTGTAAGGTGTTTAGAAGAGTGTGCATCACATAGGTCTTTCCACTAGCTCTATGTCCATAGATGAAGATGGATGGAAAAGTAAACTGCTCACGCTAGGAATAAAAAAAAAAAAACAAACAAAAAATCAAAACCCAAAGTTGTTACTGCTTCTGTTCTTTTACATTCTACAGATAAAAGATTTATCAATGAAGCTTCCCTCCAAAAGAAAATTTACCTTTTAAATCAAGGCATTAAAAATTAAATATGTAGATTATTAGGGTGTGATTAAGTTGTTTCACCTTCACTGACATGCTGTGAGGAAATGGTGTCTTTTTCATGGGAAAAAAAAAAAAAACTAACAACCCTACAAACAAGCAACAAAAACACACAAACAAGTTTAAAACAAGTAGTGGGCTCCTACATCAAATTAGTTAATTAACTGAAGCAAAATCTTGGCAAGCACAAATTGCAAACTTTACATCATCCTAACCTCTGCAAACACTACAAGCTGCTCTTCTTTCCATTAGCATGGTTTGGTGGAAGAAACGGTCAAATAGCCTGCTCTTCTCTCACAGCTTTGACCTAATATCTCTGTTTACTTAATGACACTGATGATTTATGTTTCATGGACTATTTTCTTTAAGATGCATAAAAACAAAGTTCTTGTTTTTCATTCTGAACAGGTACTTATTTTAATGTTTTTCTCAGTTCTAAGAATTGTTCATATCAACTTACAAAAATTAATATAAAAATAAATTTGACAAACACTTTTTATGAACGCTAAGGGTTAGGTTGGCCTAACCACTGAATGACTAATAGATGCTCTTAATTCCTCTCTCTCTCCCACTTGTGTGCCATAACAAAAATGCCCTTAAATTTCTGTCCTCTCCCTCAGCTGGCAAAACATCTTTGTTCTGGTCAAACACACAACACAAAAAACATTACCTCTCCAAATATGGACAACAACAAGGACACTTGGGATTCTCGACAAGGCACCAAACTTTCCAACTGAAGCAGCTTAGCTGCTGGGTATGCTGGATGTTCAAGATTAGGCATTTTGATGTTCCTGCAGTTAGTCACCTAAACATGTGTGTCCCAACATGAGGTGCAGAGATAAAAGTAAAATTATCTGGAAAATAAAAAGCTTTGATTATCATTTGCTGTCACATACATAAAGCAGGAAAATGAGCATGAATTGCCATAAAATCTAGACAGATATTCTAGCTCAGGATAAACAACATCATAACACTTAAACTTCATCATATCACACTTTGTAAGGCATTAAATGGACGTTTTCACACTAGCGAGAATAAAAAAGGAAAAGCATGCAAATCAATGTAACTAATTATCATAGTTTAGTTACCTTAAGAAATACATATTTAGTTATAGTCTTACATGCATTTAAAAGTATCAAGGCAATAAATTAGGGAAGCAGGTTAGTCACAGGTCATCATCCCCCTGGACTGCAAATAAATCAGGATTTACAAGTAACAGAGCAGAGGTAGGACACTAAGGCAAGAGGATAACAACAGCTATTCATGTTAGGCATATGAAGAAAATCCAGCTGATGCTGAAGAATCACAATCCCCTTTAAAAATAGTAGAACCCCAAACTAGCTACAGAAAATTCTAATATTAATTAGTTTACCTTTAGACAATGACTAATCAAGGATGGCTGAGGGTCTCCATTGTCCAAATACTGAAAAGGCTGTATTTTAGTGATAGAACACAGAAAAATACTTCAGTCAAAGATACTACTTTGTCTGCAGCTTCTAAAACTGATGGAAAGGTAATACATCTGTCTGGAGTGATAAGGACCACAAGCAGAGAGCGAACTGGCATAACCTCATGAGCTGGATTCTGACTTCGTCAAATGTAACATGACCTGTCACCCAAAAAGAAAGTTCAGAAATGTAGCTAATTTTCTGAAGTATAAATTTG
>VWZI01020953.1:13944-90900 GCA_013396835.1 Psilopogon haemacephalus | reverse complement strand
ATTTAAAAAAAAAAAAAAAAAGCATAGGCAGGTTAAGGTTGCTCTCTAAAAATAAGATACAAATAAATACAAACGATTTTTTAAAAATTAGACAGTAGCTTCCAAAACTAAAGACAAGGAGGGGAAAAGTTTTAGAAATTACTAAGAAGTGTGCACAGGTTTAAGCACAGCTTTTTTACCTCACTGCCTACATGAGACTGGAGCTTGACTAAGTGTCCTAAATATATTCAAAGCCATGAATAACTTTGGCTTCTCCATCCTGACACCTAACTGCAACCCAGAAAAGCATCAGCTGCCTATTGATCCCAGCGTATCTGAAAGCCTTGTTTGCTTCTCAAATACTTCACAACGTGGCAGCTTACACGGAATACACTTAAGCCACTGGATAAAAATGTACTTCTCTACTTACCACGTGTAAGTGCCTTAATCTTCAATGGGATCCCATCCTAGAGTTCACAAGAGAAAGAAGTTTAGAGTAACACGTTCACAAAACAAATACAGGTTAAAAAGCAATGCTGACACAAACTAGCGTCACCCAGGATGTTCCTGGCCGGGGTAGATTGAACAAAGCTTGGACAAGGGACTCAGGCCAGACCAGGAAGGACAAAAAAGTCTAGGTAATGATACCAAACGCACAAAGCTGGATTTCATGCCTGGATGTGATGACTTTGGAGGAGTTCTCTCAGTGTATCGGCCCTAAAATACCTACGCTTGGCATGTCTTTCTACACTTCAGCATGAAAGCCGACAGAACTGAAGAGACTGGCCCCTGGATGTGGAATACCGACCCCTCGGCCTCTGTATGGCGGTCCCGCTCCACGAATCCGGAGCTAAGGGCTCCTTCAGCCACGCGTCTGTGAGGCTGAAGGCGACCCTGGGCCCCAGGGGCAGTTCGAATTTGGGCAGCTCGAATCTCGGCAGGCCGGCCGGGAGGCAGCCGGGGCGCCAGGTCACTCACCCCCGCGACCGGCCCTGCACTGATTCCAAACCAGAACGTAGCAGGAGCAACTCACTTCACTTCCTTCCTCTCCCCCAGTCTAAGGACCAGGTGCCGGCCAGCCTGCCGCTCCGACCCCCGCAACAGCTCACCCCAGCAGCCAGCACCGCACCGTCTGCCCGCCAGCTCCCGCGGCCACCTTCGCACATGCGCAGTCCAGCGCCCAGCTCCGCCTTCCCCAGCCAGCGCGCAGGTGCGGAACCCGCCGCATGCGCTGTGCTGAGGGGGCGGTGCCTGCCCTGACTCCGCGGCTGGGGGCGCGGGAAATGGCGGTGTGGCGGAGTGTTGACTGCTCCTCGTTGAGTGGGCGATCTGGACGTGTCAAGGGTGAAGTAGTGTCTTATCCCATTGGGACAGTCACGTATAGCGCATGTCCCTGGACATATGTGTCTTTGGACAAAGCCACTTGGCAGCAGTTCTGTCAGGAAGAGGAGGGTTAATGTAGGGAACCTTGTGTCCCTGGAGAGCAGTGATGGTATTGAGCGATCAGGTGTAGAGGAGTAGAGGCCTGAGGTGTGGAGTCAGAAGAAAGTCGTGAGTGTCTACATGATGGTGGCAATGGTTAGTTTATTTAACACCAGACACTTCATTTACAACACAGCCAAGTGTGTGGTGTCACAGGTTGCCTTTTGTGTAGTGATAAATTTAGGTCAGGTTCAGGATGCATATTCTGTGGGGACAGCAGTGTCAGTCACAGGAAGGGTATGGAGACATTGCATCCATCCTCCTCACACCTGGAAAATAAATGCTACAAATAGGCTAAAAAAAAAAATAAATTGTGCAAGCATGTGGCTTGCATGTATTAGTCACATAAGAACTATAGAATGGCTCAGGTTAGAAGAGACCTTAAAGATACATCTAATTTCGGCTTCATCACCATGGTCAAGGACACCTTTCACTGGACCAGGTTGCTTAAATCCTCATACAACCTGCCACTGAACATTTCCAAGAGGGGAGGAGGCATCCACATCTTTTCTGGGCAACTGTTGCAGCATTTCATCCATCCTTGCAGGGAAGAATTTTATTTCTTCCATCTACCCTTTTTCAGTTTAAAGACATTGCCCCTTGTCCTGTCTCTACTTGCCACTGTAAGAAGTCCCTCTCCTGTTCTCTTGTGGGCTTCCTTTAAGCACTAGAAGGCTACTATAAGGCCTCTCTTGAGCTTTCTCTTCTCCAGGCTGAACAGCCCTAACTCTCAGCCTTTCCTCATTGTTCTCTCTTTCCTCTTGCTCTCTCATCTAGCCCTCCTCTGCACCCGCTCAAGCAGGTCCATGTTCTTATGCTGGGGGTCCCAGAGCTGAACACAGGTGGGGTCTCAAGACAGCAGAGTATAGGAGCAGAATCACCTCCCTTGACCTTCTGGCCACATTTCTCTTGATAGAGCCCAAGATACAAATGGCTTTCTGGGCTGCAGGTGCACATTGCTGGCTCATATTTGATTTTTCATCCACCAATACTCCTATGTCCTTCCCCACCGGATTGCTTTCAATCCAGTCATCATCCAGCCTGTACTTGTGCTTGTCTCAACACATGGGCAGGACTTTGCACTTCGCCTTGCTGGACTTCATTAGATTTGTATGTGCACAAGGGGTATATCATCTGCTCCCTTGTAATCACAGGTGTACCTGGCCCCAAGCTTTCAGAGGCATGGAGCCAGGGTGTGAGGGGCTGAGTGTGTGTCCCCCGCCCTGGTTTTCAAACCAGGGCCTTTGGCCTTGAAGCTTCACTGCCTGGCTGCTGAGTCTCCTACCTGTAGCTGCAGAACCAGGCCAAGCTGTTGACTCCCTAGATGTTGATCTGCCCATAAAGGGGATCTGGGTCTGACAGCCTTTGCACTCAGCTGGCAGCCTGTGTGTGGTGTCCACTCCATTAGCAGGGTGTGCATCAGGATGCCCCTGAATCTGAGAGAAGGAGCCTCTGTGGGCCTTTAGGACCAGAGGTCCATGTAAGCGAGGGCCTGGTCGGTGCCCTGACGTCCCGGGCCCTTTGCAGTGCTAGCAGGGGTATGGGGCCTCTTTGACGGCTGCACAGATCGATTTGCTCAGGGTCCTCGACACCTCGGAGCCCGATTCCAGCCCCTACTGGAAGTATGCTTTGCCGCACTTGGGTGAAACAAGCTGCAGCTGGAAGGCTCAGCAGAGGCGGGGGTCTGCGAGTGGCCGGATGGTGACCCTGGGGAGCTTATTGCGAAGGTGTCGGGATCCGTTTCCCTTTTGTCGGCACTGCTGATGCTTGTGTCCTCCTTACTTGGCAGCAGCCGGCGTAGAAGAGGCGGCCTAGCATGGAACGGCGAGGCAAACGAGCGAGCGGGCGTTACTACGGACGCGGTTCATATGCGCCTGTGTCGCGGCGTCTCGGGCTCACTGCTGCCGCAGTGTGGCCATGGGCAGGCACTGCTGGCGGCCACGTGCGAACTCCTGCTCTGTGCTCTGACAAGGCAGTTTTGTCCCAGGCTGTTTTGCAGATTCAGGTTGAGTTTGGCCAGACAACACGCAGCAAATTTTAATATTTGGTTTTGTTTCCCAGTATTGTCTCGTGTCTCCCCCACTATTGCACAGTCACGCCCAGTGTTCCCAGTAACCACCAAATCCCCAGCTCCTCCCAGTAACCCCAAAATTCCTTCTCTGTGCTCCCAGTACCACCCAAATCCCCTTCCCAGTGTTCCGAGTATGGTCCTTGTATCCTCCCCGTCCCTTTCAGTAACCGAGAATCCCTTCACAGGGCTCCCAGTACCACCCAGTGACCCCCAGAAATTCCAAAATCCCTTCCAGTGCTCCCAGTAATACCCAGTCCCGTTCTCCACCCCCCACCCAGTCACTCTCAGTGTACCAAATAATTCCAGAATCTCTTCCCAGGGCTTCTAGTACACAGAGTGACCTCCCAGATTCTCCTGGTGCTTTCAGTAAACTCCAGGTCCCTTTCCCAGTGCTCCCAGACATCCCAGTGTCCTCCCAAACCCACCAGTACTTCCAGTAACTCTAAAATCTCACCTTAGAGTTCCCAGAAACACCAAGTGCCCTCACAGTGCCTCCTAGTGCTTCCAGTGTGGCCCTAGTGCTCCCAGCCCCTCCCCGTGATGCCAGTATGTCCCCAGAGTACTCCCAGTTCCTCCCACTGCTTCCAGTAACCCCTAAATCCCTTTCCCAGTGCTACCAGTTATGCCAGTGTCCTCTCAGTCTCTCAGTGCTGCCAGTAATACCCAGTTGCCCCCACTCCCTCCCAGTGCTCCCAATAACTCCAAAATCCCTCCACTGTGCTCCCAGCAACCCCTCAAATTCCCTCCGCAGTGCTTCCAGCGCTCTAAGTGCCCTCCGAGTCCCGTCCGTGCGCCCTCCACCCAGTCCTCATGGCACGGCCCCTGTAGCGGGACTCCAACTCCCAGAATGCACCGGGAAACAACATGGCCGTCCGGAAGTTTTGTGCAACAGGACTCCAGCTCCCGGCGCGTCCCTGGAGAACAATCCACGATGTTCCGTTTCTGGACTACAGCTCCCAGCATGCCTCGGGAGACAAAATGGCCGATGGGAAGTCAGGTGTCACCGCTTTGCCTGTGGCGGTTGACGCTTTATTGCCTATGCACGTATTAAAACCCCATGATGTGGGGTATCCTGGTGATGTTAGCATAACCAGGATACCCCAGCACAAAAGTGAGCGGAAGAGTAACACACAAAACTCAGGGCTGACATAAAGAGATAAGAGTTTAATGTAACATGAGATATCATGATCACAATGCATAATTAGATAATAATAATCTAATTGGTCTAATAATACAAAGCATGATTACCTTAGTTTCGCCTATTTTCAGAAGAAGCACAGTGAAATATACAAGAGGGGGGAAATAATGTAACATGTAACCCTGANGGGGGGTGGGGAGGGGTAGAAGGGAGCAAAACATCCCGACTACAAACTAATGAAGCAATTTAGGGAAGCCAGCTGCGACATTTGACCTCAGGTAAAATGTACGCTGTGAGGACAACTGCTGGCCTTCATTCCAGACAACCACCAGAAGACCACCGAGAGGCTGGAACTGGGGCAGAGAATGGGAGGACGCCTATGTTGATCAGCTCCAAGAACTAATTTTAATAATCACACCTATTCTAAGAAATAGTTGTTATAACCCTACCTTTTATCATTAATATTTATGCTCTTGTAACATAAATTATGACTTGTGCCAGCATAGGGTGGAGTGATCTCCCTGTACCTGGCTCTGTAGTAAACACATCTACTTCATAACTCTCTACAAGTTTTGGGGTTCGTTTCGCAGGTCAGCACCTACCTGACTCCCACCCATTCTGCCACCATGCCTCCAGAGAGCTGCCCACACCCAAGAACCCAGAAGCAGCAACTGGGACCAGAAGCCCTCTATGTTGCAATCTGAACTTCAAGCCCCACAACACTTTGCTCCAGTTAGCACTTTGGCTTTTGGAAGCTGACATGACTACAGCATGGTGTGAGTAACAGCAGCAGGTTCAACTCAATCCAGGACACCAACACACTTGACTTAGTGAACTGACTATGCATATAATTTGTATCTTAAATGAGATATTTCTGATTGTAACACAAATCAAGGCATCCAAACTTCAGAAGGTGTTTGGCAGCAAACACATAAACATGTACTTGGAGACTGTATACACTGAGCTGGTCTAACGATTCATTGCAATTTTTCGGATTACTCCTACATTTATCCTGATAAAAATAACTTACGTAATCCATGGATGTGGAGGCTGACAGCTACCATCAATGCAAGGGTCCAAAGACTTCTCTCTCATCCCAAGCCCAGCCCTGCTAGCCCTTCCTACCCTTCTTGAAGCTTTTGAAGGAGCACCCTTTTATGCTCAGTCACACACCTGCCCATGGCCAATCTTTGCCTCTCTCCACCTCTCTCCAGTGAGGCTTCCACACATGCCCAAGGGGGAATGCCCAGGGTGTGGCCTATGCACAGTGAGGAGCATCTGAGGTGTGATCTACCTCAGAGGTGGGTAGCTTTTGACCAGGAGGTGTGTTTTCCTATTATAATGAGCAAATTTGCCTAAGATTCATAATTTCCTTGTCGACACTGAGATATCAATCCTTTTTGGTCAGCAGTCACAGGTTTCACTGCAGTAGAATGAGCTGAGACAGTGGTGCAATCAGTGTTCCTGACTTCTCCTAGGCAACAGGGAGAGGTCCCATTCTCTCTGTACCATGCAGTTGATGTTTTGCACCTGTGGATCCGTAGAAACCACATTCCATTGTACAGGCTCAGTAACTTATTACAGAGGTAGGCAGCTACAACAAGATGTTAGCAAGATATTAGTTTAAGTTTTGTCCGTGTTTCTGGTTGCAATGTTGAGACAGTATTCTTCCAACCTACTCTTACAGACTTTAGGAAGAAATTCTTTAGTGTGAGGTTCATGAGACACTGGAATGGGTTGTTCAGAGAAGTTCTGGACTTCTTATTGATGGAAATGATTAAGACCAGGCTGGATGAGGCTTTGAGCCTCCTGGTCTAGTGGGAGGTGCCCTTGCCTAGGGGCCTAGACAATCTTTGAGGTCTCTTTCAACTCCAGCCATTCTATGATTCTATGAAAACTGCACATGGTAAGGGTGGTGAAACACTGGAACAGGTTACCCAGTGTTAAAGATCAGGTTGGACAGTGCTTTCATCAGCCTGATGTAGTGAAAGGTGCACATGGCAGAGGATTTCTGTGAAATAATTATTATCCCTCTACGTTGCACAGATTCAACCTTTCCCACCAGCTGTGCTGCTTTGAGGCTAATTGGAATATTTTTCTGAGAGAAATTAAATCTTTGGCTGTGAGGATGAAAGCCATAAGATCCACTGGGTTGTACAAAAGATTTTTTTTTTTCCTACAATGCCACTGGTGAATGGACTCTCACAAAATCCCATGTGTCACAACTCATTTGGGACTGGAAAAAAACACTTCTGTAGCTTTGAGTACCTCTCCCCTGGTTTTGGATGCTACCAGAAAAGAGACTAGGGTCAGAGAGGTTTTACATCTGTTCTAGCATTGGATTCATGAGCAGTATACATTGAAAATTCCCCGCTCACAGCAAATTAATTCCTTGACAGTTTTCTTTTTAGCCTCCTTTTGGCAAATCCTTATTGCCAAGTGAGAGAGTCTTGGTGTAAGATTCAAGGGTTGCTGGAGATGTCCCCAGTGAAATGTGAGTGAGTGTCAGCAATGCCATTATCTGAAATTGCTTATCCCATGCCATCCACTTTACTTGCACTTAAACTGTTCCACTAAAAATAAATGCATTCTTCTGACAAGAGGTGGACATGCCTTGCACAAGACTGACTTTGATGAGCAGCCAGGTAGCTCACAGTACAGATGTAAGGACTGTGCCTGACTCGGGCTGAGGACACAATCTTGGGCTGTCACATGCTCCAAGCCTGCCTCGAAGCAGTGCTGCCTTGCCAGTTAAGACACAGGAGGTGATGTCCTTTCACACTCCCAAGACCCTGACATGCCTCTGTCCAAATAATTCTGCATGCTTGGCAATCAGCCTAGTTGTGATTTTCCAGTGGCATGTGTTCAGTGGCTGTTGCTGTTAGCTTTGGCAGATGAAAGGAAAACATTTTGTAACCCTGGAAAATTCCCAGTATTCACACTCCCGATGACTGGTTAACAGCATCCTTCTCCAGTGGTGTCTCTGGACTGAGAAGTATTAAGGAACATAAGCAACAGACTAGATCCTTGGAAAAGAAGGAAGAGGGGCAGGGAGAAAAGAAGGAAAAAGCTAGGAGCACTTTTTTTCTCTCTTCAAGGATTTAGTGAAGTTAATTTTTATTCCAAGTACTCAGAAGTTAGTAATCCTCATAACCACAACATTCCAAGCTGTGTGCTTAGTTTAAAAATCAAGCTCTTCATACAGCTGAGATTCCCTTTCATCTGTCTTCTGCTGCTTTACCTTTAGGAGGTGACATTTGCCAGCTTTTCTCTGCAATCTCAATGACCAGAAACCTACTTTTCATTGTCACTAAAGCTGATTCCAGAAGCTGAGGATAGAAGAAGTACATTGTGTCCTACAGGACCAGGCATCAGAGTGCTGGCAACACTGCACAATTTCCCTGAAGAGCTCACCCTGCTGTGCTTAATGTCCCAAAGATAATGTACAGTCTCGGATGAGATCAAGGAGCAATCTAAAGGTCACATTCATCTCTGTGCTGTGAACCAGCACAAGTCTACAGATCACATACTTCTTAAGTAGGACCTTTCCATCTAGGCAATGCTGACATTCATTTTGACCTCAGAACTGGATTGAATTTCACTCAAAGTGTTAGAAGAGCCAACAGCTTTGCCGGTGACTCCAAAAGTGAATGAAGGAAGAATCCCAGAACTAGAAAAAAGTTTGGGTCTTATCTTTTTCTTTCTGATAGGTAGTCTCTTCTGTTGACCAAAAACTCTGTCATTCAGAAAGTATATATTGGATGAAGGCAACAGAACAGTATAGGCACGGTAGAAAAATACATAAAATGTTTTGATTAGCTTGTTACTAATGTATATAGGATATACATGTATAGAAATACTATATTTCATTTTTACATTATTTTAATTAAAATATTGTAGTTTTAATTTTTTTGAATTACGTTTTGTTCTGAAATTTACTGACCATATATTCCAAGCTGAACAGACACAGAATATATCATTTTGGATCCAAAGAATTTTTTTAGCTGTGTATGTTAAAAAGAAAAAAAAAAAGTTTTATTTCAACTGCATTATTGAGAAAATCAATCCTCAGTACTAGACTCAGACATGCAAACAATGCAAAAGATTGTCTAGGAGCCTGCAGGGAGCCACAGCTGGCAGAGACCTCACTACGGCACCATGCTGCTGAAAAGTCGTTAATGACTTAGTAGCTGCAAGATCTGATGTTCTCAGAGGGGGTCATGTTGCCTCTTGCTCCAGCCAATACAAGGGCCAGAACTTGTGCAAAAGTTTGCAGCGGACCAGGGTTGCCTGTGAATTTTGCCATCAGCTGACAGTGCATTTTCTGGATTTCTCTGTTAGTGTGAAACACTAACCCTCTTAGGGATATCAGCAGCACTGCATTAGTAAGCTTATTATAAGAATTAAGTGTAAGTATTAGGGACAGGAAAATAACAGGCTTGTAAATGGTTATTTTGTTTTGTCTTGTTTTCTCCTTTATTTTCCATCTACAGAGAGTTTCATCATCTTCTGGGTTCTAGAGAAAGTTGGAGCTGAAGGTTGTATTGCAGGTTGAGTTGAAGGTTGTGATTGCATTTCTTATCCCTGTTTACGTTGGAGGAAGTGGCATATGCTTCAAGAACAATCATGGAATGTTCAGGGTTCGAAGTGACCTCTGAAGAGCATCTGATCATATCTGTCCATTCCTTCCTGGCCTCTCCTCACCCCAGCCAAAGCAGGATCACCTAGGGCAGGCCATAGGGGAATGCATCTGGGCAGATTATAAAAGTCTCCAGAAAAGGACACTCCACAACTTCTCTGGGTAGCCTGTTCCAGCACTCTAAAGAAATTTTCCCTCATGTTGAGGCAGAACTTCATGTGTTCCAGCTTAAATGTGTTGTTCCTTGTCTATTACTGGGCACCACCCAAAAGCAACTGTGACCTTCAACTTGACACCCACTCAGTTTCTGAGAAAGGCACTTGGCACAAGTGCTAAGCAGACATTTTGCTCTGATGTTTTCCCAGTGACATACCTGTGATGGGGGATGGGGTAGAATGCCCCACCATAAGGTTTAGTACAAACACAAAATGCAGAGTGACGGGACCTACTCAGACAGAAAATTATTTATTTCCTTGTGTAGATGTGACAGTAGTGTTGATGTTGGAAAGGGGGGGAAAAAAAAAAGTAGGTTCAGCAATAAATAGGTTCTGATTGCTGTACAACTGAATCATCACCTCACTCTGGAAAATTGTTTTCTACGCCTGTATACACAAACTACCAACCTCTCAAGCTCCAAATGGTGAACATCTATACATTCCTTTATCTATAAAATGCACAGCACTGAGTAAGAAAATAAAATGTGATTGAATTCGATATGGTTGAACCCAATATGAAACAAGGAGGGCTTTTCCAGTCGCACTTGGGGCAGTATCACATCCATTGCCCTTCAGAAAGAGATTTATAGTCCTGTCACTTGAGAGTGGCTGTTTACACTCTTAATTACTGTGTTGCCTTTGGGGGGGAGAAAGGTAATAGTGACTAAAATCTCTTCATATTGGAAAGCTTATGATTTCCTGGTACCAGAATTGTCTCAGTTGTAATTTTCACTGCAGTTCTTGCAATCCCACTGAGAAGGCTGCTACACTCTGCTCAACCCACTGGAAAAAAGGAAGCATCTCATCTTGGCAGATGTGTGTTTGCTTGTTTGTTTACCTCACAACTTGCTCTCCCTGTGTTGCTGAGAAAAGACAAAAAGATTACACTGTTTCACCAACCCTTTTTCCAGCACTGCATTACTTCAGGTCTCAGTGGGAGGACATGTCCCTCTCTGCCTGCTGTGTCACAAGTACCTGCCCAATCTGGCTGTATCGTGTGGTGGTTTGGGAGTTTCCCCCGCACTGTGAAATTGTCCAGGCTAGACTCAGAAGGCTGGAAGTTAAGGAAATGAAGCTTTATATTTACAGCTTTGCATAATATACAAGCAGATATTTACAGAAATATACAGTAAAAAGTTAATACAGAAACACCACAGCCCTCCCAAAGATCAGAGTCCCTAAGAGGGGTTTTCAACCACCCTACCACCTTCCCCCACTTCCCAATCTTATCCCACTATCTGTCTTATGTGCCAGATAAGCAAAGGTAGATCGGCCAGGGGGATTAGCAGTAGGAAAGTAGTTAGTGAAGTTATTCAGATCCAGCTGAAAAGGCACAGAGAGAGAGAGAGATATGCAACAGCGAGCGTAGCTTGGACAGCTCAAAGTGGTCTGTCTTATCAATGTTTTCGTTATAACATTTATACCATTTTAGTAAACGAATGAAGGAGACACTGGAATATTTTCCTTTCTCAGCCTGTAGTCTAATTTCTCATTCAGATCCTCCAAACAGTTCAAACCAGCACATATGGGCACTATGGTTTCAGATGACTGAGCTAAACTGGTTGCCAAGCCAGCACGGCTATACCAAGGGCTATGGAGACCATGGAGAAATATCTAACATCAGTATCATCCATCAGGAGGACAACAGTGGGCTTTGGTGTGGTAGACAAATTAATTAGCAAGTTAAATTATGACTAAGAGAGAATTAAGAACCACATGATCCACTGAGCAATTGATTAATAAAGGCATTCCTGGTTGATAGATCCTTGGTTGATCCTCTTTGGGTTTGGACTGGATTTACTCCAAAAGCTACAGGGACTTTGATTTTTTTTATGGTGGTGAATTTTTTATGAACCTTGAATTATCTGTTTCAGATGTAGAAAAACTTTCAGAGTTGTCTCTCTATTTATTAGATTTGCTTATGTACAATGCTTTTTTTATTCTTGGCTATCCCATCTCTCTGAAAATTAAAAAAAAAAAAAAAAATCTACAGTGACACTTTATCCCTGGTTATTCAGGAAAATGTTAGGTTAAGCAGCAAGGATGGGAAAAAAAAACAAAACAAAACCAAAAAACCTGACAATGGATGATTTTTCGAAGAGCAGACGTTAGCTCTAGATGAAGTGATATCATGCTCAGCTGCTAGGGAAAGCAGTTTGCAGGTGATCAGCTGAGAGAGGTAATGGGTTTGTCTTCCTGGGTTTCAAGCAGATGTATTTCTTGCTCCAGATGGGGATTTGAGCAATGGCAGGTCTACAGTGATTATACATGGCCTGGTGTTAAAATGGTCCTTCAGTTCTAGGAGGAAAAATAAATTAGCAGCAGCAGCTTTCAGGTGGGCTTGCTGCACTATCAATCACCAGGGAGGAAAGACAGGTCACTTAGTGTCTTCTCTAAGGACCACAAACCACAGCAATAATGTACTGCTTAGGAATTCACACACAGATATATGCAACCTGCACGTGCAACCTACTGTACAGCTGCAGGTTGCAACTTGCAAGGTTGCAACCCCAGTAGGTTATGAAACATGCTGTGCAAGTGTAAGTCATTATTGTTGCTGTTTTGGCCCTGATATCTACAATCAGACAGTTTCATGCCTTCGGTGTGTCATGGCTGCACCATTTCACCAGTCAGGAACTGCATTAGTACCTTGTCAATATAGACTCTGAAGAGTGTTATTCCAGGATGAAGTCTTCCTTTTTTTTTTTTTTTTTTTTCTTTTTCTTTTTCTTTTTCTTAGGAAAGACCACTTTATCCAGAATTAGAATGAATGTAATTCATTCTAATTTTTGTGTGCCTTCTCTGGCATGGAAAGAAGGGGGTGAGGAAAAATAAAATGGAATGACAGTTTACTCACTTGCTTTAAATTATTTCCTTTGCTTTTCTCCACCCACCAGTTATTCCCAATATATTTCCTGGGGGAAAACAAAACAAGAGAAAAAAAAAAAACACAAACAAAAAATCAAACCACAAAACAAAACCAAAACCAAAAAAACCCAACCAAAACCTAAAAAAACCCAAACCCAACAATCTTTAAAAGGGCCAAGATCTTGCCCAGACCTTCATCTATCTCTAGAGATGCCTCACTGTAGTTTCAGCCCAGAATACTTCCTTTTAGGGATAAAAAGCAGTAGCAAAACAGTAACAAGCCATCTAAAGTTAGTTAATGTTTGTTAGTAAGACCAACATGTGGTCTTTAGCCTTCTTTCTGTTGTTAGATGTCTTCTATTAGATGGTGAAGAGGGAGAGAGACAGAAATGCTTTACCTGCTCTTCTCTTCTGAAAACAGGCTGATCAAACAGGGGCAGAACATTAAAACAAGTACAAATTAGGGCATCCAAACATCATCACAGTAATCGCCATAGCACTTGAAGTCTCAGGCAAACCACGTGGTGACTGTGTCCTACCTCTGAGCTACTGGGATAAAACAGTCAGGAGGCAGAATGGGCTTCCTGATTTCTAACTGGTGTTATTTTTGTATCAGGTTGTATTTATTCTGTGTGAAGCTCTTCAGAGGAGGTAATGCTAGCTTTTTGTTGTGGTTTAACCCCAACCTAACTAAGTCACACACAGCTGCTTGCTTACTCCCCAGCAGGATGGGGAAGAGAATCTGAAGAGTAAAAGTGAGAAAATTAATGAGTTAAAATAAAGACAATTTAATAGGTAGAGCAAAAGCCATGCGCATAAGCAGAGCAAACCAAAGAATTCATTCACCACTTCCCATGGGCAAGCAGGTTCTCAGCTACCTCCAGGAAAGCAGGGCTCCTTTAGGTTTAATAGTTACTTGGGGAAAGAAAAGGGTGTCATTCCAAATGCACAAGGTTGGCAATTTATTCTAGAGCACAGGTGTGAAGCCTCACCTCTCTGGTCCCCACCTACCCTGCAGCTTTTCTGCTAGGGCTGCTTACCAATCTCCTCTTGGAATAGGGTAAACTTTCTACTTCCCAGAAATCCAAATTTGAAAGCAGTCATGAACGGATGATCATAATGTGTTTTGGATTTGGTCAATTTAAACATTTCTATCTTAAATAATGCAATTTTTTCAATCTATTTTTTAAAAAAATTATTATTTACTTTTATCTGTTGAGGTTTTAAAACTTCTTATTCTGTTTTTTAAAATTTCAACTGTAGATAAACTTCATATTTGAAGAGTTATGCTGACAAACTCAGTGTTTCAGCAACTTCAAAACTTTTCTAACCAGCTACCAAATAGGCAGCTTCACTGAAACCAAGTCTTTCTGCAAACTGTTATTTTAGGAAAAACATATTTCACAGGAGAAATTCCATCTCTCTTTGCCCAGACTATTGCATAAAGGCATTCACAACAGTCAAAGTCAGTTTGTTTTCTTGGAGAAGGCAAGTTCATGTTAACTTCCACTGTTCCGCTCTTAAAAGGAAATGAGAATACATAAACAGCCTCCTTTAGGTAGCAAAAGTCCTGCTCTGTACTTCTACAGGCAGTTTGTACATTTTAAACACTACAGGAGAAATAATTCAGTACCTTAAAACATCTGCAGCTAAGCTAGTGATCCTGAAGCTGTGGGGAGGCAGAAGTCCCAAGGCTGAGACACCTGATGCTCACTGTGCAGTGCTTGTCGCTGGCTGCCATGCTGTGAGGAGCTCTGTGCGGGTCACCAGGTCGATGGCTGTGCTTTGCTCAGCAGAGCTCTGCCAATCCTCCCCGCAATGTGCAAACATTTCAAGGCGTACTTTCAACTTAGGGGTCTGCTAAGACACAACTGAGCTTTCATGCCCTCATATTTAACCTCTGTTATTGGAACAAGAATTTCATCCTGGCTGGAAATCCCTCTGCTCTGGCAAGTTTAAAGGTCAGCAGTGCTTGCGCACCTAGCACTCAGGCACAGTGGATCTGGGGCATGATCTGCGTCCCACCGTCCAGCTGTGAGACACCAGCGCAGCCCCAGGGGCTTGGTGGCACTTGCTGGCACCTGGATGACAATTGTTGCAGGGATTTTCAGAGGGTTGTTGATGTGGTGCACGTTTGCCGAGGAGGTAGGATACGTTCTTCTCTATAAAGCTTTTTGCAGTGGGAGATTATTTAACCAGGACATGGAATGGCTGACTAATGTGCACACATAGCCACCTAAGTAAAAGTGGCATTACAAAGGACTTGAACTGGTGAGATGTGATGCCAGGAGGATGCTGCTACCAAGAATTCACGTCTACAATATGAAATTAATTTGGAGGGAGAGCTCTTAACCAGAAGAGCCTGTGGCTAAGGCTAAGCCTAACGTACTGGCCAGCAGTCCCATGTCCCAGTCTCTGCCCTGCCAGGGTCACACCACTTGCAGAGAGCCCAAGTAAAGCTTCTCAAAGATTTGTCCTGGTTGCAAGAGGTTTTTGTTTCGTTTTTTGCTTGATGAATGTCAAAGTTCTAGTGCAGCACAGGCTGTGTTAGGGGAATGCTGCAGGTAATTTTGCAGGCTTGACACTGAGTTAGTGTGGCTTATCACTCAGTCAATTAATTATTGCTTACTTATTAATTTATGAATGAACAGTATCACTCAGAGTGAGGGTCTCTTTGTACTTTGAGATAAGAGATGTGTAAGGCACCTGGCATGTAATGCAGCAGGGCAAGCAGAGGAGGAGCAAGCAAGAGGAAAACAATTAGGTTGCCCCTCTCAGAGAGATCTGGCTGTCAGCTCTGTTTGCAGCAAGCACTGTTAATGTGGAGAATGGTGTAGGATGTGCAGAACATATGATCTGCTGAGACACTTCACACTGAAACCACCAAATCACCTCAAGGTGTGTGTGTGAATAGTATTTATTTCTTGCTTTAATCAAGACACTGTTTGTTTCTGAATGCAGCACAGGAGATAACATCCAAGCCTACAGACTCTTCCTGTTTGTGGAAGCGATCAAGTCAGTTTAATGAAGATTGTCTAGACTTTTCCTGGGTACATGCTTATTCTCCTGAATCTTGGAGGAACAACCTGGATGGCATTTCCAAAATTGTTTTTGCTCTGAACTGCAGATGCTCAAGGGAGGTAAACTGCTCAGAAATGGAGTATTATTGCAGGGTTTGTTCAGCCTCTCACTGGTAGCTCAGGGTATGTGCTCCTTCCCACTCAGCATGCTCCTAGCAGAAAAGTCCCAAGTCACAAACAACTGAAAATAGCAAAATGATCTCATAGATCAATTGCTAAAAATACGGAGAAGAGTCTAGTTACAAATATTGTGGCCAGGTGGTTTGTTATTCATCCAGAAGAGGAAGGCATCAGAGAATCCTGGATTCTTCCACTTTCAAAAAAGTTGTTTTTTTGTTTTTTGGTTTTTTTTTCTGGTGCTGCCTACTGCCTTGTCCTGGTCAGCAGTGAGCTGACACTGAGTCCATTACAGAGGAGCTTACTCAGAAAGATGTGCCAACAAATGAAGCAGGAATACGGCACATCTCTCATGGGCCACTGGCTCTGCCAACACCTGCCCAAAACCCAGGGGTGTCCCATCCTAAGCCTGCACCTACAGAAGAGAAAAACCTCCCACCTTGTCTCAGGATGTCAGGTGTTTCTTTAAGGGAAACAATGGTTTTAAACAGAAGCCTGATGCTGCTTGAAGACCTGGCAGTTTTGACCTGTCACTGCTCACTCACCTTTAGGACTTACCTGGAGCCAGAAGGAGAGTCATTCCAGGGAATGCTGGGACAGAGAGCAACAACTGCTGATGGAGAGGACTTGTTGCAGGGTCCAGGACGGCCTGGAGATAGTCCTCAACCTTACAGCTCAGAGCACTTTACTGGCTAGTAGTAACAAAGAGAATTAAATAGGGCTGATGTCTTTTTATTGATGGGATCACAGGTCTGTTGAACAAAGAAAACCATCATAATGCAATGTTAATTCCTACAAAGCACTGGTACAGCACTATGTTTAGTTTTAAAAACTTGTGCAATATGTAATTGCCAGGTAATTAACTACATGGATTTAAAAATGGTGGAAGACATGTAAATTGAAGAGTAGTAAAGGGGGACAAAGGCAGGTTACTGTTACGTAAACCTGACTTGCCTGATCACAGCCCCATGACATCCACTGGCAGGTAGCTAGATACCAACTTACACAACAACAGAGACAGACACGCAGACAATCTTGGCAAGGAATAATTCAGAGACAGATTTAAGAGTAATCATAGATGATCATTTCAGCATCAGCTTCCAGTCAGTCCGTATCTGAAAAGGCTGCTTACACAACCCTTTCATGTATAAAAGAAAGCTATCTATCTAGCTGGAGAAACAGGGCAAGAATCCCTATGTGCAGAGTTTGTGAAAGGTCATAGCCCATGACATATCACTATTAGAATGTCTTTAGCCTTTATGGACATTTCCTTCTAGAACAGACTGAATATATACACACACACACATATATATATCTATCAGTCTATCCACAGATTTGCTTCTTTGTGTCCATAGTACGTACATATACACATGTGATTCCTATACAGTCAGTATATGCAAAATAACAGTTGCCATTGCTTGCTTCAGGCCCAGCGAATATGCTGGAGATACCTCAGTAGTTTCACTACACCTTCATTTCAAGTATAAAGATGACCAAGTTTACGCTTTTAAATTTTTTTAATTTTTTTTTTTTTTTTTTTAATTTTTACATGAGATGGTTACAGAGCCTTGCACAGGGGTCTAAACCAAACAGCTCTTTGCTTAGAAGTACTCTGGAATCTCATTTAGTTCAGTCCCTTACTGAATACAAGAACTTTTCTGGAGTTCAAGGATGAGCACTGTGCAAATGATGTTCTCTCTGCCTCTAGTCTCAACACATTCCTTGTGAAACGGTGGATCAGCCTGTTTCTTTCATAATGTCTAGTTCTCCTGTTCACACAAGTCCCTAAGAAGCATTACCAGGTGACGAGCCTCCCATAAGCTGGCCTGTCACTTGGTAACTGTCTCTTCTGAATTCAAACCTGAAGAACAGATTTGTCCTAATGGAGAGCTATTTTTCTTCTTCCAGGGCACTCAACTGCACGCTGACTGTCAACATAGGAGTAAGACTGTAGAACCTTGTCAGTTGTGCTGTTCACCACCAAAAACTATATGGCAACATAGCAAAGACAGCAGCACAAAAATAAGTTTCACACATTTCTTGAGTGCCTGGAGTCAGGTTTTCCAAATTTTCCAAAGACTTCTGATCTTCTGGACAAAGGCACGGATTCTGAGCATCTGGATGTGGAAGATAGACAAACTTAACTTTGAGATTAGGCTCTTGGGGGAGACTGCATGACATGCAAGAGAAAGTTTCTTCCTTTGAAGTCCTCTGAAGGAGTCAGTGGATGGGTGGATAAAGGAGACTCTTTTAATATAGAACCTATTTAATTTTGAAAAGCCATTCAACAAGGTTTTTAATCAAGTCTTGAAGGAAGCTAAAAGTTTTGAGACATGAGGGGAAGGTGGGCATAATGTTGATTTAAGGACAGAAAGTAGAGTAGGAAAAACAGCTTTCAGTGAAATTCAGTGACCTGTGCTTGAATGCATGTTACTCAACATGTTGCTAAACAATTTAGAGAAGGATGAGTAACTAGAAGACAGTTTACTAGAACTAGGAGACAGTTTACTGGAGGTGCTGAGTTACACAGGGTAACAAAGATGGGAGCTAACTGTGAAGAATTATAAAAAGACCCTCTGAAACACAGCAACAGCAAGTTAAAATGGGGGGGCAAAATACAGCATAAATTGTTGTGTACAGAAAAAATAATCCTAACCTCACCCATGAAGTGATATGTTACGAGTCATCTACTAACAGATATAAAATGCAAGGGTTACAAAAAATAGCTTCACAATAATGTCAGTACAAAGCTCAATAGCACTAAAAACAAACAAAAAGAAACACAGGCATTTCAAATGTTAGGCAAGAACAGAGGCAGCAACACAGAGCTTCATGCCATTGTAGAAAAATTAAATACGGCTGCTTGGTGAGAATCATACTTTCCAAATTCCATGTGTTTTAAGGAAGAACTGCATAAATAAAGTTGGTTTAAGAAAAAAAAAAAAAAACCAACAAAAACAAACACAAAACCAGAGGCAGCCTTAGCCAACATGCATCTTGATAACCTTGGCTTTGATACAGTGTTACAACATTTATGTCTAATGAACTGATTTGGGAAGCAGTGATTATCTACAATGGTATCACAACTTGCAAAGTCACTCCCTCTTATGCTGGTTTGCAGCACACCACAAATTCAATAACCATATGGGCTCATCTCAAAATGCCTTTGGGCAGGACCCTGTTCTAACAGGGAAGAAACCAAAGAAACTCTTTCCAGGTCTTGCCTAACCCAACACGGGCTGTGAAAACTAGACCAAGGCTTAAATGTGTGTTACAACAAAACAGCCATGGGAATAACTTCCACAGCTACAGGCAGAACTGGGCCAAATTAGGCTCAAGAAGCCCAGCAAAACCACTTTTTTTCTTTCATGGTTCACAATGGCAGCAGGATGCATTATTTCATATAGTGGTGGGCTTTCCCTGCAGACACAAAACCCAGCACTGAAGTCACTATATGCTTGAGTAGTTAGTCTCCCTATTCTGTGTACCAGCACAGCCTCTCTGCCTGGTGGGATTCACCAATTGTAAACTTCATGGAATCTGGCTAAGACTGTCAAGTCAACAAGCACCTGCAGAAACCAAGCTAAAGTGTTTTGAGTACTCACCTGTATCATATTATTTACTATACAGACTGTAAGTGTATGTTTCAATACATGACTTTTATAAGGAAACTAGTTTTTAAGACAATAAAGTCTTAATGTAATGAGATTCTTAAGTATCTATTAACATCTTCATGGCCACAATTCAAGACATGAAAGGCAGCAGAAGAACAGTTTTTTGTGGTTTGGGTTTTTTGTTTTGTTTTAGCATGTGAATGTATTTGCTTTTGTCTGGAGGTGTAGAGAGGTGAAATCTTCCTTTTTATCTTCTGGAGACTTATAGTTGCAGTAAAGGTAAATAATGGCCTTCGCACAACAGCACTGGAGGTGAGGCTGCAAAAGCCACATTGTGTGGGAACAACAGTAGTAGCTTTAATGAAGCTTGCACTGGCATTTGGCCTAACAAGTAGCTACAAGCCTTGAAAAATGGATTAAAGTTGGACTGAACCACGTTAAGAGACTACTGCTTTGTTAACACAGAGACATGGCAACACTCTGTTTTGGTTGAACAGCCTCTATGTTTTCACAGCAGATTATAGGATAAACTTGAACCTGCTCAGCTGATACAGAAATCACAGGGAGGCACCTTCACCAGAGGGAGATTAGTTGTCATGCTCTGACCTTTCTGTGACTTACAGACATATCTCTTCCCAAAGCCAGTTTACCCATGTATTAACTTCTGAAATTGCTGGGGTATGTCATCCTTCTTACATATCAAACATTGAGCTGCAATTCCTTATGCTTAAAATAGGGTTGCATCTTTTGAAAGGGAAAAAAAAATCCTTGAAAAGGAAGAGCATGCCACCCTAGTTCTTTACAGTCAGAAAGCTAAGGAAACCACATCTTAAATGCTCAAACGGCTTTTTTTTTCTTCTCCCTTTTGTGGGAAAGAGAAGGAAATTTGAGACTGACATCTCAACAGTTTACCTTATAAGATGGAGTCCATACAGTTGGTGACATGAATACTCAGCAATTATAAAGTAAGTTTCCTCACCTCCTTCTATATAGAACTGATGTGAAAATTTTAAATACCTGTACTAAAAACCCAAAGAAGTGAAGGTGTCCAGCCCTCAGATCCTTTCACACATTCTTTATCTACCATTTGAATGTTTAAGTACTGTAATTGCAGAAAATTCTGGAGTTATTTTCAATAATTGCTTGGCCATATACAATGTTTACTTGACACAAGCATTGGAACAACTACTAACATTCTTAGATCTTATAGACCAGTATTAGTCGATGAAGCATAAGAAAATAGAGTTACATATATTAATTAGAGTATGCTTATGTAAATATATCTAGTGATCTAGATATCTTCTAGTGATCTAGAAGCAGTTTGTATTTATTTAGATACAATCTAAATTATTGAAGAAAAAAAAACCTGGAGTTTTACTAGCCAATTTTAAAAAATTGTTTGGCTTAAAGGTTAACAAACTTGACTTTCTACTCCTGAGACTGGTATATTAAGAGGGAAGTAAAAATGTTGCTGGAGGCATGATGGCTCCCCTTTCCATCCTTAAGAAACCTCTCTGCTCCAGCTGAGTGCAGGAGGGAGGACTGCAATGCTGATTCTAGGAAACCTCACCAAGAACTGAAAATTCTATTCTTTTTAAGTACAGTTAGAAGTAATCAGAGATTAAAAAAATACATAGAACAAAATACGTTACTTGAGAAGAATCCTGTTGGCTTCACTCTCGAATCCTTTCAATTGCTCTGGATTATGTGACAGATGAAATCAGGGTACATTACAACAAAATACTGTGCCACAGGAAAAAAAAATATGTAAATGCTCTGTTCCTAAATGCTTTTCATCCTTTACCATAACTCATAGCCAAACATCTTTAGATAACTGTCAAGGGTGTTTTAAAGTCATTAACGAGGCCAGTCCTGCTACTAGTAAAACAGGGGGGAAAAAAAAAAGGTAACATTCACGGTTAACTGTAAATGCAGTAAGCATGACTTAACAGAACATCTTTAATCACACTATTTCCTTGTTTCTGATGATCAGGTTATTTAGAAGACATGCAGCTCTCCAGGTAAAGTGTCTCTACCACCAAGTGTAAGACAAGAACAGCACCTTTCACTCAAGTGTTTACAAACTTCCCAGAGGAAGTGTGCACTTATGGGTACCCGATGAGGCTCCAGAGACTTAAAACTCCACATAGTAACAAGTAAAGATGCAACTGCTATTGCTCAAATGTATCCTTACAGTTCTCGCCTTGAGCAACTCAGCACTGATACTGTTTTATTTATTGATACTATTTTAAATTATTCTATTTTATTTATTACAGTAGAATTTATTTACTAAAAGATTCTGGGGAGATCTTATTACTGTTTTTCAATACTTAAAGGGAGCTTATAAATAGAGCAACAAATGTTTTAGGAGGGCTTGCAGTGATAGGACAATAGGTAATGGTTTTAAACTAAAAGTTTTAGACTAGATATAAGGAGGACATTCTGTGTCAGGTTGGACAGAGCTCTGAGTAACTGGATCTAGTGCAAGATCTCCCTGCTCACTGCAGGGGGGTTGCACTGAACGACCTTTAAATGCCTCACCAGCCTAAAGCATTCTGTGATTCTAATGAATTGAAGGACATAGAAAGAGGTGTTTGTGGGTTACATGCCTTCTGCACAATCTGTGTGGAATGCCCCTGCTGTCCCTTGCACGATGACTCGGAAGCCTACCACCACACAGTCACTCTTCATAGTCACTTTTAACTTGCACAGACTGATTACAGTGAGAAAAGTTGGAGTGGTATATCTGGAAGCTTTTAGCAACATGGAAAGGAAGAAAAGGCCTGCCTACCACTTGGGCTGTGCACGTTGTCTGTACAGATAATGTAACAGAAACTTGAATTTAAAGTGCTAAAAAGCCATCATTGTAGGCTACAAGGAATCCCTTTTTACAGTACAGTATGACCTGAAGGGACCAACAACAAATGACAATTAACAATCCTTACGATAGGTGTCTTATGAACTCATACTATCAGTCTCTGTGTTCATAAGGTACCCTCTGCAGTTTAAAGTTACATTTGAGTTAAAAGTGTAACTTCTAATTTTAAAAATCCTGTCCAAAGGGACATGAAAGACATTCTCTGTTGAAGAACTGACATTTACTTTTTTTACTGAACTGAAAGCTGCAACATTTGTGATTAATTTGCTTTTAAACAAGAATTTTTAGTGGGTTTAGAGGTAAAATTTAAATAATGAAAGCTTATATTGGAAAGGATTATGTCAAATACAAATATAGGATAATTTCTTACATAAAATTCAATTACAAGTGCTTCAAAACAGACAAGATACTGAAGATTAGATACGCTCATGCCCCCAGAAAAACAAGAAAAAGGAAAATACCAAACAAAAAAGTCTATCTTCTCTAGAACTGAGATGACTGTAAATTCAATCACAACTATAAACTGCATGCAAGTCAACTGAGCAGCAATCCTACAGGACTATGACGACAGTATGTCTATACTCCAGTGTGTTTGGCAACAAAGAACACAGGAATGAAATCTGATCGTCAAAGTGAGAGCTTTAAGACACAGTCAAATGGCTATCATTTTCACTGCCAGAACTAAGCTTTATTTCCATGTGTATTACATACTGGAATTTGATGCCAAGTACATTAAGATTACTTTAACAGAGGATTTAAGTGAGGAATATTTATTCTTTGCTTAGTAGGTAAAAAGGAACGTTAAAACCTCTTAAGAAAAACCTGTTTAAGCTTTGATTTGACAAACCAAAAGTTAAGTACTCCTGTTCTCTCCTCAGATCTTTCAAAGTACCCCAAAAAAGCATTTTTTCATAATCATGCAGCTGAAGAAAAAAAGTATTATAAAATCCATTTCTTATGCTAAATATGGTTACAAATAAGAGTATTAAACATTAAACTCAGTTCCTAGTTTTAAATACAAATATTGTGTTATATTATGAAATGGGGATAATTAAAATATATCAGTGACTACAAATGTAGTAATTCAAAGCAAACTTAAACATGCTGTTTGCTTTCACGTGGAAGAATTAGGATGTTGTAAGGTTCAAGCACTGCAGTAATTTGTCAACCCCTCGATGCCCAGAATGTCAAACCGTCAAACACAGCAATATGTATGCAAGTCTGAATAGCACCAGGTGTTTCCTTCTCCCCTCCCCCTTTCTTTTAATGATATTAACATTTAATTAAATGTGGCTTGAGACATGCAATGTGACACTTTTCTGAAAGCGACATGCACAAGTAGACACTTTGCTTAAAGTCTTCAACTAATAAGATTAAAGTTTTAGACAATACTGAACAAATACTAATGTATTTCATGGTACACAAGAAAACAGTACTTCCACAGTATATCCTTAGTTCTCAAGTACAAAAATATCAGTTATGGGTAGTCAATAGTTATCAAAATTTTTATTGGTAGAGAATGAAAGCAGCATTTACTTTGATTTTTAAACAATACATCATAAAACTCCCTACTACACATGTGGAGGAGTGAAATAAGCTGACCTGCTACTGGTCCTAGGTCCAAATTTAAAATATTTCCTGGCCAAATACAAACAATATCATTAATAGCAAAGGGAAGGCAGTTCCTCAGTGTGAAAGGTCAGCATTTAGCCTTACTAAAGCACTATTTTTGAAACAATACATCAATTAAATGTATAATTACAATACACTACAAGTGGAAAACAAGTTTTCATTAACAAGAACTATTGATACTGGGCATAAATGTCTTAACCACAAACCCTGGAATTACTATGGGTGCTTTGATATGGCCCTTTTTTGGCAAGAGAATAAAAACATGAAGTATGGCTTTTTAAATTCTTCCTTTCAAAGCACATTTTATAATATTTTGCAGGCTTAAATATTTTAGAGGACCTCAAACATTTTTCTGTAACATTATTTACTAATTAGAAGCATTAGTTAATTACATCAGTATATTAAGCCATTGGTTGACAGCTGATCTCTAGCATAACACAGGAGTCTTTCATTTTTACTGTTTTTTTAAGTAAGGGAGGTACTTGTCTGGTGAGAGCCATCCTACAGTACTATCAAATGTTTCAGAGGTTGCTACGTAGCTTCTCAAATAAAATCCTCAGGTTTGTTTTCCAGCAGATATTCACATCAAGCATATGCAGAGAGCAAATACAATCAAGTCCAGACAGTTCAAAAGTATCTTTCAAACACTGTTTGACCGTTACCCTCTGCAAAATAAAAAGCCCCTCCTCACGCCAATGAGATAGGGCGAGAGGGGAAAACAGGTCTGCCATTCGTGTAGGAGTTTGGCTAGCATAAAGTTTTATTAAAGTTGTTAACAAAAATAGTTAAACATTTTTACAGTTTGACATCCAGTCTGACAAAAGGCAAATCAATGAAAAAAATACAAAAAAGTAAAAAAGTGCACTACCCAGTCCAGTATTTTGCTTTAAAGTCATGTCACTTACAGTATATGAAAAATAAACCCAGAAGTGTAATTATTTTAAAATACACCGCTTCCATATTTCAGTATTTTACACATATATTCTATTGTGGAAGAGGAGATATCTTAAAAATTTTACTCTTAAAATATTGAGGTGCATATGCCAAGTAGGAATAGACTTGGCAAGGTAAGTTGCAATAGAGAAGCCTTACAAATTTGGCATTTCATTTACATACCTTACTGTGCCAGCAAGGTCTGTAGTACCTAAACCTTCTAGTATGAACAGTAATTTTCTGTAATGTAGATTTACTAATACAGACAACTACAAGAAACAGTGAGGTCAGCAACTCTGTGGGATCTTAAGGAGATACGAGTCCTGATTTAGTTGTCAAATGGTACAATGTCACAACAAACTTTAAGGCCATGTTTTATTTGCTGATTAATGGACAAAAGGCAATGGATTCCCCCTCCCACCAAATATTTTCTTGAAAGTCTGTGCTCATAAAAATCATGAAAAGTTGGAAAGACTTAATTATTGAAACTTTAAATATATTTTACACAATCTTGTTTGTACAAAAATACAAGTTAAATATAAACATAAAGCAATCATGATAATTTTATGTAAATCCATTTTGTGATATTCTGTTATATATAAAAAAGTTTCTCAGCTCTGTCTCATTTGTGAAAAGATCAATACCAGATTGAATCACTACTGGCAAAGGGCCCTAAAAAGCACACTTTAGCATTAAATATGTTTTACAATGTAAGTACCATTTCCTGATCTCATCTTCTCTAAAGACTGGCAAAAGATAGGGCACTATGTCCATAAACCAACAAATAATTTGGCTACAATGTCATAAAACACAAACACACAAATCTGTACAAGAAACCCAGTAGCTATGCAGTACGTACTTGTTACACACACACACATATACTGACATGGAATGAAACTTAGTGAGACGCCATTTCTATTTCACTGTTCTTCAGTCTGGCATTTTGTCTTACTTCATCAAATGAATAGGACTTCGTTACCTTTCCATTCTTAAATACTGTATGAAGGAGATCCTGCAAGAAACACCGGTTTTATCATTTGGCAAATGAACAAACAACACGTGTCACACAAATACAGAAGCCAGCACCCAAATAGAGCCCAGTAGGACTGCAGCTTTAGACTGTCAGAATCTAAGAGATTGCAAACTGAAAGCCTGAGACTGGCACAGAGTTTGCCCTTATATAGAAACAGCAGCTGATTTTTGCAACTTTAAAGAATTAACAGGGAAATGGAATTGCTGTTTTAAATTTACATCTTTTAAAACTGGGCATCTACTCCATGTACATTTGAACTATTTACAAATCTCAACTGGAAACAAACAAATTTTAGTTATGTCACTCCCACCTGCAACTCGAGTTCCTAGTCAAATTGTGCAATATAGCCCACATAAAACTAATTGGCTGGCATACATTCTGCAACATTAAGACATCAGTTTTGGGGAAAAGCAGCAATGTTCTCTTGCTTTTGAAGACAAAAGAGAAAGCTCTCTAATTGTAAAGCCTAAACATTCTGCTGTTACTGAATTTCACACTGGGTAGTAGCACTGAAGCTGAAAAAAACACAGTAAAAAAATGTTCTGAAACTAAGTTACAACCTACTTTTTTCCAGTCTACTTTTGCACAAAGAATGACATAATACATATTGTATATTCATACCTGTCCATACTCTTCAAGATCTCCCTTGCCTTCTTCAAGTGTCACATAATCTCCAGCAGGGGTTCTATGCAGTGACAGTCGTCCTTTCTTTGACCTTTTGTTTGGATCAGCAACTGGATCCTTGAAAACATTTACCTAAAATTAAGAGAGTATTTTTTTTTTTAAGTAAAGCGCTCTGTGGGACTTGTGTGCCTAATGCAGACATTAGTAATGTAGCAGGAAACGTCAAAGAAGATTAAGTGGGAAGGCTTCTATTGAAAACAGAGGTAGAAGGTATACAAAGGCATACCCCGAGACCGTTGGTTACCACGTAACTACATTTGAAGGAACAGTTTAAGAGATCTCTGGTTAGTTTCTGCAATAAAGCTCCACCAGATCCAAAGGCGATGTTCTCAATACTCCATTTATTCTTCTTCATTCCCTCTACAATCTAATAAGAAAAAGAAAATCATGTTGGGGCATACTATTAGGCCATGGTGTTCTCCCATAAAAATATTACACTACTTAAACGAGATGCTTTTACAGACAATTAAACCAACTAACATTCAGTTTCCAGGAGATGTATGTAACAATTCTGTCAATACCTGGCATGCTGTTTTCATTTTTGTTTGCATTTCCAGCATGGCATCATTATAGAAACTTTCTACCATAAAATTATTACCATGCTGGCATATACATGTTCCAAACAAGGGTAGAAAAGTAATGCAATGTCCAGATAACCAGAGCTCTAAAGAGAATAAAAGACTTTATGGGAGTATTTCAGAACCTTCTGATCTTTCAAAATTATGAGAAGGCTTCAAAGCATAGCATGTATTCTGAAACATTACAGTCATCTTGCTCATCAACTCACCAAGTTATTATCTACTTGGGTCAATGACTTCAACAGAGCAGTTCTCATGAAAATCACTCTGAGTGGATTTAGATCAGCAGTTTTGTGGACAGAAAATGGAAATACATAATGCTGTTAAAAAAAATTGACTAGCTGCCTTCTCAGGCTAGTACAGATCAGCGTGAACTGCACTGCTATCAACAGTCAAGTTAAAACTTACTATATTGTTTTCTCCTGTGGTATCCTCTATCCTGGTGGAATGGGTGCTACTTTAGTCATGCTCATACATGGCTAAGATTTGTTTCCCTGGCCTGTTATGATTATGACAGCCTGAAATGATGGTTATAGACCCAACAGGAAAGTGTTTGAACTTCTACTTCCTAGCCATTATACTAACAGAAGTGAGGGAGAAAACTTCAGAGTAGGTGAAATTCTCATCCATCCAGAAAAAAGGAAGGTGATTAGCAGAATGGAAGGAAGTCATCTGTGGGGAACAGTGCAGAGTTTCAAAACTTAACATCATCAGAAATCTGGTAACCTTTTGTGCAGCCTCAGCCTCCTGCATCCAAAGAAATGCCAGAGTAGCACTGAACAGAATTGTTTCAGGGGCTACTGATGTCAAGGGTTTGTTTGTTTGTTTTTCTTTAAAGAAAGCTAAGGCAAAAATTAAAAGTTTCATTCATAAGACAAAGAAAAAAAAAAAATTCTAACTTCAAAGAGGGGCAAACTAGTAGCTAATGCAATAAAAAAAGAAAAAAAAAAAAAGACCATGCTAGCATTTTTTGTTTATCCATTTAGTCTCATGCAAACAGTTTGTTCACAGATACTCAGTCTGAATGCCTCTGAGGGTATACAGTGGACACCTTTCCACTACATTTTTAGCAGATTTCCCCAGCAGAGATCTCATGAGTCGGTTTCTACCACTCTAATGCTACCAGGGCAGCCTCATCCAAGAAGCCAAGCAAAATTAATCTCAGGCCCTACCACCACAACATTCTCTTAAGGGAACCTTTTGGAAGCTTTCTGTCTTGAAAAAACAGCTTGTGGATTTTAGCAATAGTCATGTCCTTCCAGACAGTGACCATGTGCAAAAGTAATGTGTACTTCCAGGTGATGAGGTTTCTCCTGGAAGCAGTTAAAAGGAGTCCTCAGGAAGAATAAAGGACTGAAATCAATTAAATTCTCCCTTAATCACATCAGAAGCAACTGAAGACAACAAAGGGTGGGCAAGAGGGATTTTGTGTACCCTTTCCTTAAGCATAAGGCCCAACAGTACCAAAAGAAATCAAACTTGACTGGGCCTGAATATAGACTCTGCTTATCTACACTGTCTTTCGAAAAGGCAAAAGCAGATAAACTCCAACCAGACCCTGATCAAGTTCTGTTCAGACAACAACCCAGCCTGAAGCTATGTGAACTGCTGGCCATGCCCAAGCCAATGCACTCTGCTCCTTCTTTTATCTGGTTTTATAGATCAGGTCTGACACTGAACTCAGCTGAACAAGTCTGCAAGTAGCGTAAACTACTTGGTATAAACAAAGCACATTATGCTTAGACTTAATGTTGACTGATACTTTTAGAGGAACAGATGGCTAGCACAAGCAGAGTGTAGCTGGGCCATGGACAATTAACCTTGCTTGGGAGAGAAGAAAACGTGAACTCTCTTTTAGGTAGTGTTTCTGCTCTCATTTACAGATGGTTTGTTTATCTTGTTCCACCTTTCCACTCTCACCCAAGGGATTTGCTTACTCAGACTGATCTTTGGTTGGTGGAAGGGAAATCGAGACTAAGTTGAAAGACAGCTCTGACTCTACGAGTGACCCACAGAGGTCTGGACAACAGCGTCCTTAAGTATGGGGAAGAGATAGCAAATAGCAACAGTAATAGAGAATGAGAAAAGAAAGGATAAAATTAAAAAAGGAAGATCTGAGACAACCGAAGCCTCCCCGAAAACAATACAGAGGAACTTTGTGTCTCACACTTTCAGGTTTATACAAGGAAAACAGTTCACGTGTCAAAGTTTTGACCAGCTTCCTCTGACCATTATGAGCATGATTAATACATCAACTGTGACTCCAGATTAGAGGATTTTCTTTGTATAAAAGGACATCTGGAAATTGAATGTTCAAAGAAAATCCTTTGAAAGTGTAGTAAATTGTGGAGTTAGCAGATTGGAATGATTTATAAAAGTGAAAATGCTAGAAGAAAGTCATAAAAAAAATTCCTTACCTGTTCTACCAGCATGCCCTATTAAAACAAAGAATTTTAAAATCCAGTTTACACTCTGAGTTGTTTTTCTACATTGTTGTTTCAGCTAGTTTGGATAGTTAAGTGAGAGAAATTGGTCATTACTCATTCTAGATTTTCCTACTGTACCCATTACCTTTGATCTGATCCATCACAACAAATTGTGTCTAGAATCTGATATGGCATAATTAGAATAATCACTTGCATAGGCTATGAAGGGCGGAGGAAGTGGAAGTAGGATAGCCACAACAGTATATTTACATTTGTTCATGTAAACTCCTTGCTGAAAGTTACTTTTTAAGATACGGGGGTTTTAATTTTTTTTTTAGTTTGTTTGTTTTAAAATACTACCCAGTCTTCCAAAAGTTAGCACAGTAACCTTGGTTTTGCTGACGTAAGAGGATAAAGAGATCCATGGAATTTGAACACAGCTAAAATAAGGTCATGGAGGTTTTGCTCCAACGTAACTTGCTACTGTCAAATGAGAAGTGTTTCTCTCCTTCCTGCCTGCCTTTCCCAACTCAAAACATTTTTTTTCCCCTGTATTATTCCAATGAGTACTGGACTCTTTTTTTGGAATAAATTTAATTAACCAAACCACAAAATTCCGGCTGAGACATTCTGTTACTACGTGTGTGGGCTAACTTAGTTTAATGACCAGTGGTTCAATGAACAAAGCTGACATGAGGTGCACAGCAAGGCTACAGACCCAGGAAGAGATGAGAAGGCAGCTGCTAGGCAGCAGTGAGTTACGGTGGTTCTGTATGCTTTGTGGAATTGAACCTTAAACTCTACTACATATTGCAGATAGACTTTTCTTCACAGTTGTTTACAGTGTAATGAAGAAAATATAAACAGGCTGATCATCTGAACAAAGAATTGCTCATTCTATCTCTTATCCTCTCCCATTAGCACCTGGAATTATTTTCCTGCTCTATTTAGAATTTGAAGAGCAGTGCATTTTTCACTCTGATGCAAAGATTTTAAATACTGGTTTTAATACTGTGGTTACAGCTGATGCTATATGAACATCCTTGGATTTTTTCCAGTATAACTTATGGAAATTAACTTTCAAGTTTCTTAAAAGAAAGAATAAATAATCCCATTTCTTTTCTGTCATGACTCATTAAAATCTTGACCACAACATATTTTGCCTAACACCGTCATTGGTTCTGTTAAACAGATCTGGAGAACAAGCAGAAGTTTAATTAAAAAAAAAAACTAAATCAAGAATCAAGAAAAGAATCACAGAAAAAAAAATCACAAGGAAAAAAAATCACAAGAGAAAAAAGTCTCTTTCCCTGGTATCTAACGACTTTGCTTCCAGTTATTAACTGCTCATGCTTTTGTTCTGTCAAGCACATTTACACAGACGCATATTCTCAAAAAGTCACATGGGACCAAAAACCAAAAATTGCTTTAAAGGCTATTAGAGGAGAAACAAAACTGTAGTGTACAGCAAGAATAGTTATCTTAAGGTAACAGTCTGACTATTAACTTTTCTCCAAGGATCTGAGTGACAAATTTGAGCTGTCACTGAGGTTTACCATTTGTTCCACATTAGATATGCAGACCATTTCAGACTAAATTTTAAAAAGAAAAAAAAGAGCCTGATGTCTGCTGCTCCTAGTTTTGAGAAGCAGCAAAAGTCAACTTCAAGAAGAATCTAAGGATGTGTTAATCTAGAAAGCCAAGGCAAGTGTCAATAAAATTAAGTAGAAATAATCTTAGATTTATCCAGGTAATTTCTGGTTTTGAACTTTAATACAGCTGAGGATGAATTTCAGGACAAACCTGATAAAGTGAAGTCCTCCTCCTTTTACATGCCCCCTTGTCACTGTAGCTGGTGTCTCCATCTTTTCAACAATGGTGAATTTATAACTAGTTTCAAACACGGATCATGCACTAAACTACCAAATTTTGTTTTGATGAAACTGCAATTTTGACTCAGGTTACAGTCCAACAAATCAATGTGTTTGTCTCCCTTACCATTGCTTTTTAAAGTCTGCTTCAAAACTACACCTTCAATATCTGAGTGCAGACACACTTCAGATGGTACCTAACTAATGAGCCCAAACAGTTAATTGTTACTATTGCTATAGCACCATAACCATGCAGTGTGACTTAGAAATCAACAAAAGGACCAAACACTGCCAGATTTTGATCTGAATTAGACTTGACAAGCAGGATGAAAGCAAACAAAAGAAGAGACAGTGGGAAGAAAAGGGTTACAACAGGGGGATTAGGAAATGCCTTTTATTTTTTCCATGCATCTTAATAATTTCCTGTGGAGTTCTAATGAATTTGTTTTACACATTAGGATATCCTGACAGTGTCTGGAATGAAGGACAGGGTGGGGTCAGCAAGTCTCTGCGACAACATCTGACCAGTCAGAGTCCAGATTACATATCAACATTGCCAGTGTCAACCTGACACACGAACAGGATTTCCTACCTCTTGCAATGTGTTGATATCCACACCATCCCCTTGAATAACTCTGAGATATGGTGGCAGCAACTTGTAGCCTTTTGAGTTCTCTGTAATGGGAAATTTCTTCCCCAAGATCTCTAAGACCTATTGAAAAGAGAAGGGAGACAGGTTGAAATAAAATAAAAACTTGCCATTCTGAACAAAGCAATTCCCCTTCCCAATCTGGTATACAAATGACTTAAAAGATTACCTTTAAAACAGTGTCAAGGGGGTTCCCAGAATCTGGTCGGATAATAAGTGGCGCCTCTGGACTTCGGCCTTCAATTATATGCCTTAAGTCATCACCCCATATTTTTTCGCAAGCATTGTAAATGTCATAGCTGTCACTAACCACAGACACAGGCACTGAAGAAAACTGCATCACTATGTGTTCAAAAGCATCTTTTTCATGGTCTTTTCCCCAGGCTGTTATGGTACTGTAAAGCCAATTGGAAAATCCGTATTTAAACAGCATTTATTTGTTATATCACACATTCTGTATTTCCTACCAGAAACAGTTCAACAACAGGCAATGATTAGAAGACAGCATAAACTATGTGTTTATCAGCTGTTGCATGGATAGTAAATATACAATACAAACAGCACCCTGGATTTAACTTTGGCAAGTAGGGAAAACACTTGACACATTAAACTTCTTTCACGTGTAAATGTGATTGTCTTTTAAAAAAATTTTTTTGAGAAAGTTTCTCCTTTAAATCTGCAGTTTGGGCAGTTGGGGAACTACAGATACATGAACAGAACATCTGCTTTGGCAACTTCAGATTACAAAATGGGAAGTAGAGAACGAGCAGCATACGTTGGGGAAAAAAGTCTTTAAAAAGAAAATAAACTGTGTTCTCTTCTAACAGTGATTTAAAACCATTGTGCTCACTCATATAAACATTTTTGTAGAGTAGCCTCAGGGCATTACCCTTGCTACAAGGGTACAGGCAAGCAAATGAAACAGCTGCTAAGAGAGGTAATCGGTTACTGAATGCTAGCATTAACTACTATGTGGACAAGACCCACCCAGATCACAGTAGTGAAGAGACAAAATTTCTTTCAAAAACGTTAGGCTGGACCTCGGAGTAATCCTGGTGGCTGCCAGAGGCAAGCACTCCTCCCAACCCAGCCTCACATTGGAGGTTGTGGAAAAGTAAAACAATTTTGGAAATCTTTGAGTCTCTTGCTCAAGACATGATTTTGTGTATTAATTTGGAAAGGGTGCCTGCAGTCAGCATTTACAAATACAAACTTTAAATAGGTCAGTTTAAAGCTGTCTACTTCATAACTCCACTTCAACATGCTGTGAGAAAATGCTTGCTCTCTTCACTCCATGGGTTTCTTTAATTACAAATAATTTTATAGTTGCTTGGGATACCATTTTTGGGGTTTACTGTACTATTAAGCTAAGCTAAGAGAAGCCATTTCAGACGAAATTTGTGACTTCACTGATCAAGCAGAAGTTCTAGAATAGCACTACAGCAAAGGTCCAAAAAGTTGTATGAATAACTATTACTTTAAAGATGATTACTACCCTATTCATTTAAGCCTTTCTATTACCTAATCTTGCAAAATCAAAGTAAAAATATTCACTATTCAAAAGCAGTATGTTTTGTACCATGTAAAAAAAACCAAAACAAACATCCATTCCTTTATACCTTGCTCATTTCAGTATGCAGACATGCAAGTGAAATCCAAGGACTTACACTAACTCCTGATCTTATACAGGATTTGGATAAAAAAATGAGAGCGCTGGATCTCAAACCAGTATAGAACTTCAGCCTCAACAGCTAGATCAGCCATGTCTAGTACAGTATGATAAAACTCAAACAGCTTAATATTTCTGGGAACAAATATGGATAGAAAAAATTAAGTTTTGTTAAGCTATTTTTAAAAAGGCTTTAATAGCCCAATATCTTACCTGTGTTCAGCTGCTGGAACCGAATATCCTGGAACTGGATCTTTTGTACCGTAGTACTTTTTGATTAATGCAATTCCTGCTACAGTGTCAGTTCCTTTGAAGTTCACCAAATGAGCCGAAGCTCCTATTCCTGCAGTCTGAAAAAAATGCCACTTTCAGTTGCCACATAAAATACAGAAGCCTAAATTGTAACCATCTAGCATTAGTTTGTAACAGTAAAACTCTGATGTCCTCTTGATGAATTTACACAGGAAAGTCAGCTTCCATACAGAAAAAAGCTCTCCTGGTCTAGTTCTCAGAGTTCAGACACAGCCACACCTCCACAATCAGTCCAAACACAGTGCTCTGTGCATTCACAATTTCACTACTGAATGGGGACACAATTGTTAACAGATACATACTATGACCCTTTATAGTTAAAACCAATTACTTTCCTCAAATCATTAAACAAGTAGTACTACCTCTTGTGAAGAAACTCCTCTGTAGCCAAAGTCATGCAGTTTATACTCCAGTCCTTCTAAGCTGCCAGATGTCTCTAGCAAATATTTGGCCAAAATCTTTTTCTGCTCTCTTGAGTTTGTAGCCACTGTGATTGGATACCATGACTGCACAAGAATAGTCTAAAACAAAATTCATCATGTTAGTAAGTGTATGTTTGCTTGAGACTTAAATATGCTCACTTGACATTTAATCAGCACAAAAAGGTCTCCTTATTTTCATTGCCCATTCACAAAGTACTAATGCCTCCAACAGTTTGCTTTAGGGCTAAAGTAATTAGCTTTTACAATACATTTAGAAGTTAGGCCAGGTATGGACCATCTCAGGAGTTACCACTCACAAGCTACTGACACAAAATTCCCTCCACCCTCCTTTCATGGTGGATAAACACACTGTTGTAAATTTCCTTATTACAGTTTCTTGTCAGGTAGGGAGAAAAATCTGTGTAACAGCACTAAAAAAAGAACCCAGGCTTATGTAGAAGACGAAAATTGCCAGAGATTCCTCTTAAACCAGTAAGGGGTTCAGTCTTCAAGTGCATTAATATTTACCTAGAAAAACCATGCTAACTTTCCCAGACTGACCTCAATCCAATTTGTGAGCCAGTAGCACTCTGGATCTGTGTTTTCTACTGTGAAAAGCACATTTCCTCTGGGAATTACAGAACCCTCTGGAACAGCCTTTATTTCTATAGGAAGATGGCCGTCGTATTTCTGTGTAAGAAACAGTAACACTGTTAGACAACAGGAAAGATTAGAACCTACCTCTCTTTTATTTGACTGAAGTTTATTGGTAAAGCTTTGTTCTTCACTTCTTTCAACCCTAAAAATAATCTGGTTTCTTTGCACACATATCAGCCCAAATAAAAAAAAAAAGTTGCATTTATCAAAAGAGGAAAATCCTATAACCTAACCCCCAGTTTCTTTATCAAATCAAATAATGGTTATCAGCTGTATTCCTTGTGCAAACCAAGTCAGGAAGGCTTAAATCTTCTATAACAACACCTAAATTCCACTCATGGAACTAGAAATACCTGTTACTTGATTTTCTTCAGCTAAAAAGCATCGAGCTATTCTCTAGGCCTTCAAAAAAGTCTCTAGTTTTGCTCAGTATAGATGTGTACTTTGGCAATTTATTGGAGTAGGATCCATTTAGTATATGTTTCAAGAGAATTTTACCATCTCCGTTATCCACTAAACATTACATCTAATCTTGAAGTGTCATTCTTTTGACAAATATAGTCTTTAATCACTGAAGGACTAAGCATGTTGTGAAATACACCTTCTGAAAAGAGTAAGTTGCAAACAGCACTTCTAAAAGAGCAGTTACAACTTTCTGGAAGACTTGTGCAAGCTAAACACTTAAAATATTTTATATATTAGTATTTTTTAACAGAAAGCTTCTCATGAGGTGTTCTTTAAATGCAACAAAAGTTGCATCAATTCAGAGAGATTACACAGATTCATAAGTAGCACATCAAAATACATTCTCCCATGCCCAAAGCACATCAGAAGTCTCTTCTTTACCACAGTTCAGAAGCTTCTTCAAAAGTGTAATACGCTGAAGCAACCTGTGTTTATACAGCACACAGAGTTCAGCTGTTAGACTGAGAGAGATCTATTCTGGATTAACAAGGACAATGAAGCCTTCTAAAGCACAAAAAATAATCCATTAGCGATTCAATGAAGAATGACATATAGCTAAGCAAAACTAAAACTCAAAACACAACAACAATCCACAAACAGAAGAGATTTCAAAGTGGCTACAGGTGTTGATTTTGTCCACCAAAAAGAAGCAGCATGGCATGCCACAGCACTCTGCTAGAGTTCTTGACAAAATCTGTAGGTAGAATCAACCTGTAAAACTCAGGGCTTATTTCTCTATCACTCATCATAATTTCCCACAATCTTCCAGCCTTTACACCAACCCTTTGTTCTCCAAGCAGCCCATTCTTCTACCCCTTCACCCTGCCACTATTAAGTCATTCACCTGAGTAAAAATGCATGCATCTCCAATTCATTTGGCACTTCACTCATGCAGCCATTTCTCCCTCCACTTTACCTAACACTACACATCAGGTGACAAGGCCAGAGAGTAAACAGTGGTAGGTATCCAAATACATGCTGGAATTCAGTGAGGAGAAGCCTGGTGTCTGTGTACGTAAGCACATGCAAAGACCCAAAGGGTACGTACACTTCTAGTTTGAGAGCCATGAGCATCTAAGATCAAGCAACTGAAGGCATATTTATACATATATAAATAATTTTAACAAGACAATCTGGTAAGAAATACACCTTGTATACAGGGCTACGCAGGAAAGGCTCCTTTTGATTAAACCAAAAGTTGAGTGGGATTAGATAAGCCAAGTTGAAACTCAGCATAGATAGGCATGCAGTACTAAAAGTGTGTCCATACAGTTTAGCCAAAGAAGGATCAAGATAATTTTAAACACAGATGAGGACAGTTCACAATGTGTAACACAGCCTAAACACAAAGACGGATTGAATTCACATCCGTAGTTCTTTGTGATGGCTTCAAGTGCTCTACAAACTTCTGTATAACTGCCTCTTAGGAAACAGTGCCTTTATTTACATTGCTGCCATTTGCAACACTTAGTTAAAATTTGGTTTTCTCTTGTACACTTTAGGTCTGCTTGGGTTGCAAGATGACATCCAGATATATTCATAGGCAGATGCCACCATAAAACATACCAAGGGAAAAATAAACACAAAGAACCAAAACTTGTGTTTTCAAATGCCAAAAAACTATCTGTTCACTAGAGCCCACAATGAAATTAGCGTTTAATTAATCTGCATGGATTAGAACAGCTCTAACGAATGCTCTTATTCAGAGGAGAGATGCTTACAATTACTTGAAGACTGACACCTTTTTAAACAAAAGGGAAATAAGGTAATTGTGTAAAGAGTTATTTTGCAAGGACTTGCATGTCACAAGCATTCAAGCCTTGTATTTCATAATAAAGTTCAACTAAACTATTTCTGAAAAATTTAGGAAACAACTGAACAAAAACACCTATCTTCTGCAGCCATTTACACATGCAAGAAGTTGTAATCCTTTCTACATTAGAATAAAAATATTTATGATTAGTTAGAGAATGCAATGTAAATGATGCAAGCAACCACTAAGCACAACGTGGAGACCTGCCAACAAGCCCCCACTTACACTAGCTGGCTGACAGCAGCCATAAATCCTTGCTACCTTCAAAGCTGTATTTGGCATCTGAAAGGATGAAAATTACTTTTCTCTAAGGAATCACAATTATGATTATTCTTTGACAGCTGCTGCTCCACGTAAACATAAAAAGCTACCCATAAAATTTACCCAGCCTTTACTATCATGGTTGAAAGGAAAGATTGCTGTATTTTTTTTCTACAGTTGATTCATAAATCCTTCATGATAATCTCATAGTATTTTCATAGGTATTTACCTCCAGAATATAGTTCCATCCTTTTTCATTGAAGACATCATCTTGAAAATGCTCCCTATATACTTCTTTGGCTTCCTTAATTTTCTCTTTGGTCACCACTTTACCTGTGGTTTCAGAAACAAATGAAAGCTTACAATAGTCATCATTTTATAAAATAAATAACAAAACCAGATAAAGAAAAGTCTCTTTCCAACAAAGACAGAAGACATGTCAAATGTAGTAAACTAGCCATCTTAAAAAAATACAATTTCTTTATTTTTATTTTTATATAGATTAGGTTGCTCAAGAAGCCAACAGGATATTTTATCTTTATACTTGTGGTTTGCAGGTGACTTGTTAACCATTTGAGACTATTGCTTCTTTATGACAGTCAAAAACCTGTCAAGAGTTTTAGTAGCAGTGTTCCCAGAGGAAATGTGATGACTGTGCAAGTTGGTAATACAAACACCTCTTTATTTTTAATAAACCGCCGGCATAAATAAGCATAGCATGGAGATGTCTGCATTACACAGTCAATACCATTTTAGAAGCAGGCACATCTTATTTTCAGAATTTCATCAATAAGATCTTACGCATGTTACTACCTACGCTGTTCCAAGATAATCTGGAATTGTTTCAACTGTGATTCTTCTCAAGCCTGGAGTCTTACAGTACTTATTTACAGGCAAAATTTTACTGGAAACTGAGACAATTACCTTTTAGATATTTATTCAGTATGTACTGCAAGCCATAAAAAACAGTTTCTTCATATTTCACTTTCCTTAATTTGGAATTTTCGGTCTTCTTTTCACGACATTCAAAGTAGGAATATACTTTGCTTGTATTAGGTGGATATTGCTTGTAGTGTGTAACCTACATAAAGAAAATCTTCAGTAAGATCTCAAAATGTCACTGCAACGCACAAGAGAAATCGTATTTGTATGCTGAAGCTCAGAGTAACCCCCACCCCACCTGGACTAATTTTATCCATTCACATTGTAAGCAGTATTTAGGGGATTTCCTCTTTTCTAGTCATCACCAATTTTCAGTTTACAAGACCTTCTTCCCTGTATTTGTTCTTTATTTCTCTGTCAAGCCTTTCCCCCTGGACTAAAGTCAATGGCCAGCTCTTCAACTCCCCTGATGACTTCACTTGTGTTAGCTAGGAAAGTTAACCAGCTGGGCTTTTAGAAGTGACATGGAGCACCAATATGATGGGTCAATTTTCACCCTCTCTCACTTTGCCCAAGCCCAATAGCTACAGGAAGCACAAAGTTGTCTGCCACTACAACAGTGAAGGCACCTGCTTCTATTTTCTTTAAGTTTTGAAGGCTATAATCATGCAGCTCAATAAAAGCTATCCAGAATCAAGAAGAGAAATTGCCAACATCCATTATTCAACCATCTCATTCACTCTGAGCAGAGTGGGCTTCCCAAGCCCTGGTTACATCAAAGCCAGCTTCAAAGCTGTTACTGTCAGTAAACCTGTTAGAATGCACCTCCCCAAAACTTGCAAGGTGGACTTTTTTCACTTTTTGAGACAGTTCACTTTCAGTATACAGGAAACATGCAAAGTTGCACAATGAATGTATCACAGAAACTGGACACATACACACACGTTGTTATGCTGGATTCAACAACATCAGCTTTTAAGGTTTTTTGGGTTTTTGTTTTGGTTTTTTAAAAAATATTGATAGACAGTATGACTAACCAGCAATTTACTTTGAGTAATCTTATAATTTGAAAAACCAAATGTCATGGAAGGCCGAAATAGGCCAAATTAGGTTTGAACATCTTCTGGCTTGCCCAGACACGTTTTCTGCTCTCCCTCCTTCTGCTGTTGGGGGAAGCAACCATGGGAAAGGAAGACAAAAGGCCTGGTGCCTCCACAACTCTACCAACTTATAAACAGGGTACCTACATGTGTTTATACACTTGTTTGTGTTTTGCCCTAAAAGCAAGTCCTGACTTTACCTAATATGGTCAAGTTTGGCAAACTGCCATTCTGATGGGGTAAGATCTATGGCCAAAGAGCCATTAGTCTTGAGCTACACTGACAAAAGGAGATGAGCAGGGAAAGACAATGTGCTCTACCTTACTGTGCTTCTGCCTTAACAGACATGAACTGCCTTACACAATAGGCTCTTTTAGCCGCCGTGACAGCATGCCAAGACTGCACATTCACAAGACATCCTGCCTGCACCCCTGCAAGCCTCCGTGCCAAGACTGCACACCTGCAAGTCTTCTGCTGAGACTGGGAGCCCTGGAAGAGACACAGATCATCAATGAGGAACGAGGGTCAGGTCAGAGATCATCTGCCTCTCTCCCAGCACCTTGTTAGAGCCTGGGAGGAACTAGAAGCCTCAATGGCTGACAAGACATTGACAGAACTCCCTACAATTGTTTGGGTACTGTCTGGAAAATGTAGTCAGCCCCAGGAATCTGGGGATAAATTTTGTGAATAAATACTCAAAACTCCGTAAACTCTAATTGAATCCAAGTCCCTTCTGCCTCAAGCAGAAAGGAGCTTTCTCTCCCCTCCCAAATGACATCTAGTGTTTCACTTTGGTCAATGAATTATACTGATCAAGAGAATTTTTTGGTTCTCCTGTGTGAGCATAGCACTGTTATGGCTGTGTCTACAATGCTGCAAGGAAACAAATAATGAAAAAGTAAAATTTCAGATCTTTCTCATTGTCTTTACTTTATGAAGTCTTCAAGGCCAATCAAACAAAACCCAGGCTTGTCATTGCAAGTTTTATGCCCTTACTCTGAAGCACTGCAATGCAGGCCTGTAATGGAGCACAAATCTGTTCTCTTCCAGCTCCACAGTCAGTCAACAGCAGACTGCTTAAGAATAGCCATGTTAAACTCAAAGACAAAACTCCACTTTTAGATTTAGTTGTCCCTATTAATAAGTGTCTCACTGTTAGCTCATGGAAGAATTTCTTCAGCACATCATCATCTTCAAAGATAGAAAAATCGCCCCCAAACACAACAAAACAAAACACAAACATCCCTTAATCTCCCCACCCCATTACTGTGGAGCAGTAACAAATATGTTGTTTAATACATCTTTCTAATTAATGGGAATATGAACACACACACACACACACACACCACCTCCTTGCAAAGAATTTTATTAGGCAGACTGAGAAAAAGAGCACAGAAATCATTACAAGGTTCATTCACTGTGCTGTGGTTTAACCCCTGCTGACAACTAAGCCCCATACAGCTGCTTGCTCACTTGCTCCCAGTGGGAGGGGGAAGAGAATCAGAGAGGTAAAAGAGAATACTCTTGAGTTAAGGACAGTTTAGCAAATAAAGCAAAAACTGCATGCACAAGCAAAGAAAAACCAGGAATTCATTCACCACTTCCTATCTGCAGGCAGCTATTCAACCACCTCCAGGAGATCAGGGCTCCATCACATGTAATGATTACTTGCGAAGACATGTAACCATTCTAAATGTTCCTTCCTCCTTGTTCATTTAGAAGATATGCTGAGCATGATGTCACATGGTATGGAATATCACTTTGGCCAGTTCAGGTCAGATGTCCCAGCTGTGTCCCTTTCTAGTGTATTCCCAACCTACTCACAGGTAGGATAAGAAGCAGAAAAGGCCTTGGCTCTGTGTAAGCACTGCTCAACAGTAACTGAATTATCAGCTCTGTTTTCAGCATAAATCCAAAAGACAGATCATACAATCTAATATAAAAAAAAAATGAACTGCAGCAAAATTTAACACAACCATAAGGCACAGAAAGCAGAAACTCTTTATTTGACACTGCTGGCATGTAACTAAGTTACAACTGTGTGAAAATTTTTGATCTGAATCTGGACTTAAAAAAGTTGGTGCTTTTTATGGTTTGACTGCATCACCTGTGAACTCTTTAATTCTTCGTGCTATTGTCATGCTACAGTTTCACACTTTCAGAATAAATGCTCAACACAGAACCCACCAGGTTTAAGTGTGCAGAGCAGATGATCCAGGAGCAATGCCATAAATCCCATGTGACAAGCTATAGAGCAAACCAATGCAACGCTGATGTTGCTCACCAAAACAATTCAAGTAAAACAAAGAAAACTAACCTGCATGGAGACTGCCTACTTAGATTTCTTCAATAAGAGTTTAATTATCCAACTCATTACCTAGCTGCTGAAGCTAATACATTGCAATAAAAATTTGCATGATCTTCCAACACCATATTTTAAAAAATATTTTTACTTTTGCAGTTCTGTCATGCGTTGAGTTGAATCTGCTGCTGGTATTCCATACCATGCTGCCATCACACCAACCTCGAAATGAAAGTGGTGACTGCCGCAAAGTATTATGGGGCTTGAAGTTCAGATTGTAACATGAGATGGTTTCTGTTCTGGTTGCTACTTTCAGTTTCTGTGTTTGGGGTGTTGGTCTTTTCTGCTGGAGGGGCTGCAGGGTAGGGTCATTGGTTTCTGTGGCTGCTTCTGCATTTTGCTGCATCTTTCTGCAGACAGGCTAAGGTGACTGTGCATTATATTAGCTCATTCCCAGTAAAGCCTGATCCAGAATTAGAAGGAATTTTACACTACTCTCTGTAACTTCTGTTTTGGGGAGAAAGGCTTGTGAGAACAGGCTATGTTAAGCAAATACGTGTCCATATTTGGCATCCTGACGTGCAGCTCAAAAGCAGTTGTCTTATCAGAGTGAATTTCGGCAGGAGACGAAAGGGTTAAAATCATGAGAGGCGAGATATCAAGAAGATTCAATTAAGGCTTGAGGCTTAAGAGTTTTATATGTTTGTTGTTTGCTTGTCTTTATTTTTTTTTCCATGGTGTGTTCACTATGTTGATATATTTGCTTTCTGGGGGCAGCTGGGGCCAGTGTGCTGTGGTTCTGTATGTGCTCCTTGTGGTCCTGAGTGTCACCTTAGGGGAAGAGCTTAGAGCTGTGCTCTTGCTGCACTGGTTACTGGCAGGCCAGGTTTTGTCCAGAGCAATACAGAACTCTCCAAAGAATACTACTGAGAAATCTGCCCTGAGGCTGGATAACTATGAGTGACAGGGTGTGTGGGAGAGTACTGGCAAGTGTTTGGGATGTTGGCCACCTCTGGTGGTTTGGAAATTTCACCCCTGAGCAAGTGCAAAATTCTAAGAAGCTGGTAAAATGTTTGGAAAAAGTATGCTGTTGACCTTCTTATCACACTGTGGAAAGTGGACGTAATCTGAAAGACTGCTTTATGAAATTTAGTCAATGGAGCAGTTAAAAGCAAAAGTGGTCAATAACCTATACAGAAAACAACTTTGTTCATTAACAGCAACAAGATGAACCAGTATTTGGGAAATAAAGGAATGCTCTATCAAATATACCTCACTGGGATGAAACATAAAATAAGGTAGTGCTGACCACCCTCAGAAAGAGAATTAAAAATTCCTACAACTATGACAAGTAGTTATATTCAACAAGGATCCTTTTTCAGCTTTCAAGGCAATCACAGATAGAATGTATACCACAAAAGTGGAAACAAAACTCAGTAGGGCTAAATTATAACCTTATTTGAACACAGTAGGAAATGTCAGACAAATCAATCTCTAATAGCCCAACAAAATGGGCATCGAACAGTAAAAGCTAAAATGTAAGACACTTAAAGCGAGTAAAAATAAGTAACAATAAAAAATGAACAAACTATCTAAGAGTCAGTATTTTGTGAGTATGGAGTACTGCAGGGATTTCGTCAAGTACAATCTTATTATTTTGGTTACATGAGCTTAAAATTACCATAGGAAAGTAGTCTTAGAAAGACTTCGGACCCATTATTTTACATGCTTAAGTGAAGCAAATACACATGAAGATAATGTTTTAAGAACTAAAGTGAGAATATTCAGAGATAGCTGTTCTTATAAGATGGGAGGGATAAGGTAATGCAGGTTATGACTGAAGGTTAATCTTGTACCACTTCCAGTGTTTCTGTATTCTAGTTCATCATCTCTTATGTGTAATGATAAACAAAAGGAAAAAAAAGAGATCAGTCAATACTAAGAAAACTACGAGCACATGCAAACAGCTGAATTCCTATGGAAGCTACACATTAATAAAGCCTTTAGAGCATCTCTGCTGATAATCTAAAACACAAGGTAAAGTGTAAGCACCAGAACTGAATGCATTCTCAATTGCTCAGAGAATATACAATATTTAAAAATAGGTGAAACTTTACAGCAGATTACAGTTTAAAAAATTGTGTTTTGCACCCAAGATTATCATAAGAAGATAACATTTATGACAGTCAAAAACCTTCCCTCCTTCCTCTGTCTTTGGCTTACTATTTAAATATTCCTCAACAGTCAGTTGTACTGCTACACATATTGCTACAGGTTTCAACAATGAAAACTGTAACGATACTGGAAGGGGTTACTTCACATTAATTTTAAAACTGGCTGAATTCTGTACGGTTGCAGTGCTCCTTTAGAGCAATGATGAGTCAGGGTTTGTAACAGGATTGTGTGTCTGCAAATCAAAACTTGGGAGGTAACAAACCTAGAGAAAGCAAAAATTGCTTCTTGTGAGGCACGCGGAGCCAGAAGTTTCCAATGCTCTTCCACAGACAGAACTACAATTTTACTGAAATCACAAGATTTTAATTAACGTTCATTAAAAAAAACCCACATATATACATAGACTGCTAAAAATAGCATTTTGCAATCGTTAAGGACTAGTCAAAACCAATAAGCTAGAGTGCTCATGTCTCTTTCTTTCATACCTCTAGTATTCTAAATAAAGAATATACAGGCTGTTAGAGCCTGGAATAAACACATGCTCACATGAAATGCTTCCAAAGTAAGCGATCTCCTACTTCCATGCAGAGTAGAAGGTAAACTGCCTAATACTTAGAATTCAACATGTAAAGACATACAGAGATAAAACATATCTTTTAGGCTTCCTTGAAACATTCCAGAAGAACTGAATTCTCAAACAGATCTCATTTACAGTCTAGATAGCAAGTCAGATGCTCCTATAGGGTAATTGCATGGCAGTTTATTACAGCTATTAGCTTAATTATGAAACATTCCAAGGATCAGTAATGCAATTCATTAGTAAAAGCAAAATAAGCTGCTATTACTTAAGTGAGCAAGGTTCGGTCTTCATTTTGAGACTTTCCCCCTTGCAGCTCATGGTCCATCCAACCTAGGCCTGCTAAACACCAGCCACTGTAATCTTCTGACTGAACAACATAGCTGTTAAGCTGATCCACCCAATAGAGTTCCAGACCATAAATACTCTGGAAGATTTCTTGCCTGTGTAAAAATAAACAAATACAGGATAAACAGAGCACTGGGAATCAAAGAAAGTGGAGAAGTGGAGAGTCAATATCAGACAAATGAGGAACAGAAGGCCATGGACCCTTTTGCTTGGCAAGTACAACGAGTGAACAGATAGCCCTCGTTGTCATAGAAGGGTAAGGCTGATGGAAATTCTTGGCATAGACACAAGAGAAAGATACTGTGCAGCATGAACCATGAGATGAAAGGATGTGCTGATGTCCCCTCATCTTGCGACTTTCAAGCAACAAGGATTTTGACTTCAAATGCTTCCCTTTTTCAGTATTACTGAGTCATCAGCTTTACTATTACCACCAAGTTTTTACTATTTACCACCAACTTTCCTATTAAAAGCATCATTGCTATACTGGACATTCAACACAATGAAGGTCCCCCAGATAATACTGTCATTGATGAATGTCTTGAAAGTTTCATGATCATGATTTAGAAGGCTGTTCTTATTTATCAGCAGGAGGCATACACTCCATACCATATGCCCATGCCCAAACTCTGAGGCATACAATACCCAGCACACAGAAGGAATGATACAGTTGGGGATTTGTAGAAGATTAAGAATGTGCAACAAAGTACACAAGAAAAAAAATCCTGATCTAAAAACATTTATCTTGTTACGAAGGCTGGAAGTAAACTGCACAATTAGAAGCCTGGCATCAAAATCCTGGAGCACTACCACAACTCAACAGGCCCCAGTTAATAACCGAAGCTCAGTACTGGGTCCAGTGTGTAGCATGACCCCTGGGTGGATAATCACTGGGAACTATTTCAATCCAGTAATACTGAGTATACCAGGTATTAGTATGATATTCAGTTGTTTTTCAAAAACAGTTTTTGAGATTTTTAAACTATTTGACAATCTTCTATAACGTAAGGGGAAGTGCCTCACACAGACAGAAAAAGTACAGGAGGGAAAGTTGGATTAATTGTCAACAGACAAAGCTTTGCCTATCAAATGACTTCGTTTCTGAATTTTTATAGGCACTAAACCAGTAACCAATTTCAACCCCCGTCCCAGATTTTCAACTGTAGCAAAAGGGAACGGGGACACTTGCGCTAACTCTCAAACTAACAAGTTGTGACAGGTATGACCCTGACATACCATAACTTTTTACTCATGGGCAGCTGCCCATGTTGTACTGTTTATGGTGTTGGGTTTTCCCCCGCCCCCCCGAGCTGTTTATTTTCACGTGACATTTGTCACCAACATTGGTTTGTATGGATTGGCGTCTACTGCATTAGGATTACCAAACAAGCTTCTGAAATGAAACATGTTTTTCCTCCGAGTCTGAATATTGCACACAAACAGACGCTACAATCATGAATACAGTAGAAATTTGGGGGGAGGAGAGGAGGAGAGGGGAAAAACCCCAACACAAGGTCATTTTTGTTTTAATTGCTAGTTAGTGTGTTTGCTAGCTCCTGTAAAATATTTTAGTGCACTTGCTACTGAAAGTGCTCTTGCTAAGTGTGTTTCATTGATTAGGAAATTACTGTATCATCCAGGGAGAAGATAAGTGATGTTTGCTCACATTACCTAACAAAATAAACTACTTGTTTAAGCATTGTTCTAAGATGATGGAGTTCCAAAGCTTTGTAAAAAAAGTGTACAAGATGACAGACAAATAAATACTTTAATAAAGCAAAGCACACGATTTCAACTGTTTTTCATGCAATACGAAATGCTCCCAGCTGCCACAAAAGACTTCAATTCTCATTTTAAACTGGAAAAAAATCTCAAGCCTTTAGTTGACCACTTCAAGATTTCTGCCATTCCTGGAATGTTACCAGATCATCTTTCCTACAAAACAGCAAAGAAAATAGAAGCAAACTGGTCATCTGTCATTCCAGTGCTTCTCACTACCACTAATCCTAGAGCTGGACTAGATCCTCCATATTTGAGTAAGTCTGATAGTGAACATGTAAACATAGTTCTTAAGAGAGCACTGTGGCTAGATTAAGCCATTAATTAAAGCCGTTTTGTGAGCCCTCAATGGTAGTGTTAGGATGCTCTGACTGAGCTACTCTTAAGATTTATCAGCCTCTTCAGTTTTCCATCACACCTTCCCACAAAAAGCAACAATAAACGTTGACAATTTATTTAAATAAAAGAAGTCTTTATGTAACTTTCAGTAACATTACAGAGGAGTTGGGAAAGGTACACCAGCACGAGTTTGCCACCAGAGCACACATGGAGGCTTGTGCTTTGGTATCTAGTAACAAGACTTGGCCATAATATTGTATTTCCTTTTTTGATCTCTTCTATGTAGAGATAACCTCTACCAAAACCCATCCGAGCGATCAAATCTTTAAAGAGTTGCAACATAACAAATACTACAAAATGATCCTCAGGCTTGCTACTGTATTTAGGGCACAAAAAACCCCTCCTGGATATGGTGCAGTTCCTGGAGGGAAAAAGTTCATTTCTCAGATTAGGAGACACAGGGCACAGCTGTACGAGCAGATCTGGACAGTCACACGCTGGCTCTGTAGAGTGTCTAAGCAATTGTGTGCTTACATTAACGCAATGCTGCATAGAAGTAGGACTTGGGACTGGGCACATTCGTGTTGAGAGGCATGCCAAGAGCTTCTGGGCCAGAGATGACTGGATCAGAGGGTGGACAGTACACCTCTACTTGACCACTGCTATTAAACAATGCTATCTTCAGGTAATTTTGCGAAAGGAAAGGAGGATTGTCGAGTGTGTTTCCATGGTCGAAGTGAGCACTTTACTTAGTAAATTTGCCACCGCAACGGCCTGAAACTAAGCATTTATAGCCAGTCGGTCCCTCAGAGGACTCGGCATCAAAAGCAAATACAAATCACAAACAGCCAGCAACAGTACAGTTTCGCCGCCCGAGTTGAGCGAAGCAGGAGAAACGGGACACGGAAAAGACTAACAGNCCTCCGCCAGCGCCTTCTCAGCAGTTCCGCCCCGGGCACCTAAAGAGAGGGAGTTCGGCCGTCTCCTCCGCGGCCCGGGTCTGCGGGTGCAGCCCCCAGCCAGGCCATTGGTGTGTGTCCCCTCGCCACCTCGAGGCCGGGCACTCTTTCTCACGTCTCGGCGGGGAGCCTCTCAGCCAGGGCCAGAGGGGCAGAGGGCAGAAGCCGCCGGCGGCAGAGGTAGCCTGGCTTGGCGCCTTACGCGCGGACCGCCCCGGTGCCAGGCCCGGTGGGTGCGATGCAGCAGCGCCAATGCGCCCGCAGAGGTGACCCCCTCCCTCCCGCCGTGCCCGCGCCCACCTTGTAGGAGTCAGTGGCAAGAAGGATGTTGAACTCAGCCCCCGCCACAGCGCACTCCATGTCGCTGAGCCCGAGGAGGCGCCGCCGCCAACACGGACAGGACTGAGCTACGCCGCGGCTAGGCGCTCGGTGCGGGGGGAGAGATGAGAAAGGGGGGACGCGGACGGGAACGGGGCGGGGCCAAGGGGATTACGGCCGGGGGGCGGAGGCCACGCGCTTCTGCCGCATCGCTAACTGGCTGTGCGTCTCCGCCGCCGCAGGAGGTGCTGTGAGGTCACTGAGCGGACGGGGCGGGGCCAGAGGGAGCAAGCAGGCTCTGATTGGGCCCGCTGCTCGGTCGGTGCACGGGAAGGGAGGCGGTGACTGTGACGTCACGGGAGGCGGGGAAGGGCTCCGTGCTGCACGTTCTCTTCCACTGGCTTCTGGGCGGGGCGCTGAAGGGGCGGAACCGGCGATGTGACGTCACCACACGGCTGTTACGCCCTTTATCGCTATTGGCCGGCAGTGCGGCGGCGTGCTCGGCAGAGCGGGCGGGGCAGTTGGTGGTGTGCGAGATGGAGTGGCAGCGAATTGCGCATGCGTGGGGGGCCCTGGTTTCGTTTCTTTGCTGCCGTTCCGGGGGCATTACTTACGGAAAGAGGCGGGCGGTGGCCTTGGATCTGCAGGAAGCTTGCCCTATGCTAGCTGCTCTGCTGCGTGCACGGTGGCGTGAGGGGGAGTTCCTCGTTCCCTGAGGTTGTGAGGAGCCCGGGACTTCTTCGGGCTGTATCAGCCGTTGGCGGGGGTGGGAACTGCCGCGGGGAAAGGTGCTGGCGACCGCACCCATGGCGAGCAGCTGCTAAAATGAGGGCGGTGCTACCTGCCAGGGGTGACTGCCCGATGGGTTTGCATTCTGGCCTTCTACCCCGGGGGGGTGAAGGATCGTGCCTGGGAAGAGTGGGCCTGTGACAATGAGGTAGTTTGGGGACGGGTCCCGCACGGATGACGCGGATTTCGCCACCAGTGTCCTGCCACCGCACTGCTGCTAGGGGAAGACGAGTGCAGCAGCTGTCGATTACGCAATAACTAGGCTTGGGTGAGAGCCCTTAGGCGTGCCTGAGGAGGAGGAGAAAAGCGCATATATACTTGGAGAAAGAGGTCCAGTAACAAGGTGTATAACTTGGGTAAAGTAGAAACCAGTTGTGAGCCCTTAAAAAAGTCTTAGAGTTGCCGTATGGAACGGAGAAGTGTAGGACTTGCTGCTCCAGTCAGGCCTCCTGTTACCAAGGTGATGGGATTGTCCTATGGGAAAGGGCTTCATGACTAACTAGAGCGTCAAAGTTTCCATCTCTAGCTCCACCATTCAGAACTTGCTTCAGGCGAGTAATAAGATGCTTTTCCACAGAAAAATACTTAGGGGCCCATATTTCAGTAGGCAATGATCTGAGACTGCATGGAAAAATACAGAGATCTTCCAAAAGCGGTTTATATTTCTCGTGATTGCCATTGGTCTTCTAGACTTTGCAAATACTTGATGTTACTCAGCTGTTGTATGAGCTGCTCTGTGACAATAGGAAAAGGCTTCTTTTGAAGCATGTAACAAGGTTTCTGGCACGATCATGGCTCATTCATGATGGAAGGATGGTCTTCTTGCTCTCGTATATAATAATAATAACATTAAATATTGACTGAACTACTGATCAGTGCTGTGTTTTAAAAACTGCTTAAGTAGCCTCTCCCGTAAAAACTTAGGGTATTTACCAGGTTTGATTCTGTAGAAATAAAAAAATTGTGTAACTGTTATTCTTCATGATTCTGTGATTGCAGAAAATAGGTTTTCACCAGTCAGATTTTCAAAGAAGTATGGATATGCAAGAAAATTGTGAAGAATAAGACCAGGAATGGGATCCAGATGTTTTGGATCTGGTTTTGTAGCAATCCTAGTTAATCCGTGGTTGCACTGTGAGCTACATTCTCCTTTGAGTTCACTTTTGTCACCTTGTTGGCTGTTCTCTTGCTTAATACCATTTCATTTGAGAGAAGTGCCTGGTCTTTTGTTTAATTGTGACTACTTAATACTAAGCTATTTACTTACTGTTTGGTTAGTTGATGTGTGTGTGTGTTTGTTTGTTTTAAAAGGGGTAAACACAGTTGCTAACAACAAGCAAACTATATGAAACTAGTGTCATTAGTTTTCTCAGAAGGGAAGTGGTACAGGAAAAGAAGGGAAGGGGTAGCAGGAAGGGGTAACATTAAGAGAATCTCAGCAGTTTCCTGTATGCCTCCACTTCTCGACTTGTCTGTGCTCTTTTGCAACAAAATCTGGGAGTAGCAATGATAATTGGTGTTATTGCTATTATCCACCATGAATTTGGAACTCTTCTCCTTGTGGAATGCCTTGTTAATGTGACACATGAGTTCAGGATAGCTTGGAATTGTATACAAGTCTCCCATGTTTTGTCCTGAAACTCTTCTGTGAAGTGATTTACATCAGAATTCTCCACTTTACCATGTCCTTTATCTGTGTATTTTTCATGGAAAATATCTCTGCTGCAAAGTACAAATCTTAATTTTTGTTTGGAAGTCTAGTTAAAAAAAAAAAAAATCTGATTATCTTAACTGTTGTTAGAAATTGAAAGGTCGAGGAAATACTACAGGGCTTAGAAAACCAAACAACAATCAAGCAAACAAAAAAACCCCAAACATTTCTGCCTAAAGAATTCTGCTGCTGTATTTTCAAGCCTTCAGTACAATAACTGATGATTGGCTCAGATGGAATTTTCGTCAGCATCTTCCTCCTTCCCCTTCTGCTTTGTCTTGTACCTTACAATGTGGGAACTTGAATAATGGTTCAGTTTAGGTCATATGAACATGTCTAAAACTCTCTCTGTAATGAAATATTGTCAAGTTAGGACACTTCACAGAGTATTAATAGAAAATTGTATTATGCTAAACAGAACTATATTAAATTGCAACTTGCTGGTGAAGAAAGCATACTTTAAATCTGGAAAATCAGCGGCATTAGATTGTAGTTGCAACAGCAAGAGAGGAATAATCCTAGGAACCTCAAGTGTTTGATTCGTGTACTGCATTTGTCATCATTATTGAAACCAGGGTTTGTGATGTATGTGGGGCTTAACTTAAAGACATCACATTTTTCAATTTAAATATGTGTTCAGCTAATTAGTGTAATGCCATTTAGCCTACTTATAGGCAGGGTTCTTCAATAATTATCCTCTAACATTTCTTTTGGCATATGAGAGATTTGTAGAGGTACTCATTTTAGATATTTTTAAATACAGTTCTATTGATACATTTAACAATTTCATATTAATCTAGAGCCACATTTTGTTCCCTGGGGTTTTCTGATGATAAAACAATTTTCTGTGTAGCAGAACTGTCTGGTCACTATTTTACATATACAAAGTCTGTAATGTAGTCTACTGCTGTATTTTGAGGAAAGCAATCCTGCAAATAAGTTCTTAGGCTGATGTACTAGGGGGTGTGCAAAGACAGCCAAATTGAGATAGATATTACATTACATCCATTCTTCAACCCCTACTGCAACACTTAATATTTATTTTGTCTTGTCATGAGAGTTGTGTCACAGATGCACAGAAGATCTAAGTGACTGAAACTTGTGTACATGCTGTAGTTATGAACAGTGATTTTTTTTTTTCCCCCTAAAGAGTTTCTGATTCTTTCAGTTGATGATTCTGAGCCCAAAACAGCCTCTGTGCTCCCTTTATCTTCATGATAATTCCAAAGCATACTGACAGATGAAATGTCAACATTTCTTTTTTTTTATCCCTGTTCAAATATGCTGGCAAGAGAGCGGAATTTTAGTCCTACTCCTTTGTGCTTTAGGTTTGGCGCAACTATTGCTTATGGTTGTATTTAAGCTTATAATGATTTGCAACAAATCCCTTGGTGTCTGAGAGCCAGGTTGGTATTGCTGGGGTTTATCAGACCAGCTTGGTGCATACAATACTTTACTGTGGAAGTATGAAGAAAACAGAGTAAAGCCTATAGACTTTTCCAAGGCTGTATCCTAAATCTCTGCTTGCTTTGGCTGGAATAGAAATTACTTTCTTCATATTAGATTCTGTGGGCTATGTTTTGGATTTGTGCTGAAAACAGTGTTGATAATTCAGGGATGCTTACATAGAGTCAAGGCCCCACTGCACCAGTGAGTAAGCTGGATGTGCACGAGAAAGTGGAGGGGTGTCGGGGAGAGGGGGGACAGCTGAACCCAACTGATCAAAGGGATAATCCATGCTGTGTGACATCATGCTTGGCATATGAAGCTGGAGGACGAGGGGAATGTGTTGAGTGATGGTGTTTTGTTTGCCCAAGAAACACGATGGCCAAGTGCCACGTCCTCCTGGATCACAATATCCTGGGTGAGCTAAAGACATGGGGATGTGTGTTTGGAAAGCTGTGACTCTGAGAGGGACCTGGGTGTGTTGGTTGACAGTCTACTGAATATGAGTTACCAATGTGCCCAGGGGCCAAAAAAGCCAATGGCAGCCTAGTTTGTGTTAGAAAGACTGCGGCCAGCAGGAAGTGTGAAGTGGTCATCTTCCTGTACTCAGCACTAGTGAGGCCACACCTCAAGTTCTGGGCCCCTCGCTACAAGAAGGAAATTGAGGTGCTGGAACATGTCCAGAGAAGGCAATGAGGCTTATGAAGGGCCTGGAGCACATGGCCTACAAGGACCCTCTGAAGGAACTGGGATTGTTTAATTTGGATAAAAGGGGGCTGAGGGGAGACCTCATTGCTCTCTACAACTACCTGAAGGGAGGTTGGAGTGAGGAGGGGGCAGCCTCTTCTCCTTGGTGGAAAGTGACAGGATTAGAGGAAATGGTTTCAAGCTGTGACAGGGGAGGTTCAGGCTGGATGCTAGGGAATATTTCTTCACAGAGAGGTTTCTCAAACATTGGAACGGTCTACCCAGAGAGGTGGTGGAGTCACCATCCCCATATGTGTTTAAGCATCATGTGGCCCTGACACTTAGGGACATGGTTTAGAGTTCAGCCTTCAGTGCAGGGTTGAGGGTTGGACTGGATGATATTGGAGATCTCTTCTAAATGGATATTTTCTGTGATTCTGAGATGGAACTCTGCTTTCTTGCCAATGAGAAGTGGTGAATTAATTCCTTGTTTTTCTTTGCCTGCACATGTGGCTTTTGCTTTACCCATTGAACTGTCATTATCTCAATCTGTGAGTTTCCTCACTTTTACCCTTCTGATTCTCTTCCCCATGCCACTGTGGGGAAGTGAGAAAGTGGCTATATGGGGCTTGGCTAGCATTAAACCATGAAAGGCCTCTGTAGTGCCCAATATGGGGCTCAAAGGATTTGAGATAATGGCAGATTTGACTGGCAGTGCTAGATCAAATCTACAGCTGTAACTGCTGTTTAGCAGGGCCCTGTGTTTGCCACCAGTTTCCCATTTTACACCGTTCTGCAGGATCTCAGTGTTTCCTTTGTGTTCTTGTAGTGTTCTTTCACATTGAATACCTGGGTGGAACTACAGAGTTAATCAGTGCATAACTGGTTATCATCTAAGCAGGTTTTAGTGGGCCCAAGAATTAAATTTTAATTGCTAAACAGCATCCATTGGTGGTCTTATTAAATAGTATCCAAATCCCAAGAAATCATTAAGAGGTAGGCTATTTTGCATAGAAGTGAATTTTTAAAAACCCTGACATTATTTTAAATCATATTCAGTGAATGAAACAAGTCTAATATTTCTGCCTTGTAATTTTTTCAAAGGCTTGTTGTGTAGAAGAATCTTTCTGTTAGAATTATGTACTGTGCAGGCTGTGTAAATAACTGAAAATAAAAAATAAGAGGAATTGCTTCATCTGTGCAGTATGTAGGACAAATTTAAATCCAGTGCAAGATTCTGTTTATAGGAGATGTCAGATTCTTCTGGTGAACAGTCACACTAGATTATATGTAATTCATAACTTTCTGAACTCCATGTGCCAAGAGGTGTTTGTATGGCTGAAGAACCCAGGTCAGGAAGATTCACACCTCAGCACTGCTAACCTTTCAAGGCTGGTAAGGTTTTTTTGCTTCTCAGCATGACTTGCAACAAGTCAGTTTTTCTGTATACCTTCACAAGAAGTGTATCTCAACATTAGGTCTTAAATTTGTGAGTAAATGTATGTATTTCTGCTAGGAGTTACTAGCTTTCCAGATATGCTGTGAGACTTTGCCTTGTATCTCAGCCCATAATTTTTTATTTCTTGGCATTGCATAACCAGTAATGAGGTTTCTATATCTTCTTTGGAGAGTAACAAAAGTTCAGTTGCTTTATTGTTCAGTGTAATGCGAAGCTGAGATTACTTAAAAATGCTGTCATACAGGTGGATGAAGGCCACAGGACACCCTGGTTTCCTTTGTTACAGAGATGCCTGACTGGTTCTGCATAGTCACTGTGGATCGAGCACAGTTCACCAGCTTTGGCTGAGTTCTGAGGCTCCCTCTCCACAGATCTTCTCAGGAGGATCTGCTTTGCTTTTTTTTTTTTAATGCTATTAAGGTTCCTCATGAGCTGTACTGCAAGTGTTGGGCAGGGATATTTAAGTGCATCTGTCTAGCAGTAGCTAGGATCAAAAAATACCTTCCTGAGCAGGAGCTTGCTAAATCTAACATTGCTCAGTGAAGTTAATTGTGCCAGTATTGCACTTCTGAGTTTTTCTGAGTTTATAGTGTGGTTCAGACATATGGTGAATGCAGCTGGCTTGGGTCAGTAGAGCTTGTTCTTCATGTTCCAGATCATATGAAAATGGCTAAAATGTTCCCATATCCAGAGGGACAACAACTGTTTAACCTTGTCTTTGGACCTGAGCCAGTAAACTTTGTATTAATACAACCTCTGAGCTATATAGAATGTGTCCATGGCACAATTAATGTGCAACTGAAATAACTCTCTCCAGCTAGTTAAGCGATACTGTGATGCAGTGCAAGAAAGGAGCTGATGTGAGTGTTAGACTGAGTTACTTGTGCTTTGCCTACCCATCAAAGTTCCCAAACGTGCATAGGCTTCCTTTTCTTTTAAATCATCATCATAGACTTATCATAGAATGTCAGGGGCTGGAAGGGACCTTGAAAGATCATCCAGTCCAACCCCCCTGCCAGAACAGGATCACCTATACCAGATCATACAGGAACACGTCCAGGTAGGTTTTGAATACCTCCAGAGAGGGAGACTCCACAACCACCCTGGACAATCTGTTCTAGTGTTCTGTCACCCTCACAGTGAAAAAATTCCTCCTCATGTTTAAATGAAGCTTCCTATGCTTCAGCTTCCACCCATTGCACCTTGTCCTGTCATCAGGCATCACCAGAAAGAGCCTGGCTCCGTCCTCCTGGCACTCACCCTTTACATATTTATAAACGTTGATGAAGCACAAAGAATTCGCTTTGCCTCCTGAACCAAATTTCCTGCATTTCATTACAATGCCCTGAGGTTCAGCTTGAGCAAATAGTTCATCACACTGGATGCATTTGGCTTTTACCAGAAGAAGAGTGAAATATTTCCAGTAAATATATTTGAGGATTTAGAAGTACCTCTAAATAGGCTCTAAAAAGCAGTGTTTGGCCACTGGACAATTTTCAGTGATATAGGGTGAAGAATTTACTGCCATTTGTCTGGAGTAGCATTTGTAATTTAATAATTAAAAAAAAAAAATCTGTGAAATAAAGCAATAAAGGAGTCCTCTTTAGGTGAGAACATTACTAGTTATGTAGTTATGTGTTTATCACCTGAGGTGATGAGGACTGATTCGAACCAGAGTCTCTGTACCAACAAAGTAACAACAGCAACTGCAGTGTCTGCGGGACATGATTCAGTCTTGTATGGTAGAGGGATAAGAGAGCTGAAGCTAAACTGACTGATTTTTGTCATCTATTTCACACTATGTATTTAGATGTGAGAGACGTGTACAGTTGTGTGTCTAGGTAAAAATACGAAGTTAATAACACCTGCTGCACCACTGACTTAGCAGAGTACGTGGACTTCAACTACACTGCCACAGGTATGTCTGAGGACTAAATCACAGTCCAGTTTGGTAAGATGGAAGATTACTTTCTAATGATCCAGGTCTTCATATTCATTCTAGACACCTGAAGGTTATATTTCTCTTCATTATGGCCTTACAGGAGAATACCTGAAATGAAACAAGATAAATCAAGACATTTGTAAAAGTCAGTAGAGGGCTAGACACTCAGTGTTTTGCTACAATCCATGTGTTACAGGAGCTGCGGTTTCACATTTAATGACATCAGCCAGTCTCCTCATATGAACTTCAACCCTGAACTGTCTTTTCTCTTGGGTTGTGCTAACACACTCAGGCACTTTCTACTTCGACTTTTCCCTGTACATTTAGTGCTTCTCCAGTGAGCACTCTGAGCTGCCACTGACTTTATTATGCTAGATTCTGTATACTGTTTTATTTAAAGAAAGAAAAAAAAAAAAAGGAATATTTATGCTCTCTGGAAGAAGGGTATGGAGGACAAGATGTACTGAACAGACAGTTTGCTGGCAAAGTTATATCACAAGGCTACAAAGTTTGTCACGCTACGGGTTTAAAGAAATGTGATTTTTTTTTTTCTTCACCCTTGCACCGTTTCTTAAAGGGCACTGGGAGGTTTATCAGGCAATAACCTTGCTCCTGCTGTTCCTGAGGACTGTGATTATTTAGATTACAAAGGAATCAGGACAGGGTGCCAAGCACTGTCCATTTTCTTGATAGTTTATTGCAGATTATATTTTGATAAAGAGACAAGACCACTTTGGTCATTCAGCAAGGCTATTTGTAACTGTGGCTGAAGCTGTGATGCTGTGTAAGGACACAGGGCTGTTTTGCTGAGTCATCTTAGCTGTAGGTGAGAAAATCCAGCATGCAGATGTAGGATCATTTCTGTTCACTCAGTGCTGGAGCATGCAAGCTGCTGCTGGACTATGCCATGGTTTGTACTTCCATGCAGTCACAGAAGTAGAGTGACCTGTCTAAGAAAAAGAACGCTGTTGGAACAAAGGAAATCTTCACAGGAATTTATATTTAGGTTTGTATTTTGTTACTCCTTAAGGTAACAATGAAAGGAGAAGAATTGAGGTTTAAACATTAGACCAAGCCCATAACCAGCAAAAACTACCTCAGGTGCCTGCATTTAGGATGTTAGACATTTATTGACCTGAGCAGGATTAAAACTGGCATGTTTGGTGAACTGCAGAAGTGATGAAGTAGTGTATGTGTGTGCACTTTCTTGTGGACCTGGAGAGCTTTCTTTTTGGTGTCTCAAGCAGAAATTATTTCTAAAAAGTGTTGGGGTTTTCGTTTCTTTGTATTTTTTAAAAAGTGGTCTCATACAATATTTGTACTATATGCAGGGAACTGTGCTTCCCAACATCTTTAGGACTGGTTCACATGAAAAGCAGAGTCAGTGGAGCAACACACACCCTCTTAGATCAGTGCTCGGCAATCCATGTGGTGTGGATGAGGAGTAGGTTTCTTCTGCTCTCTTTCAGACCCAATCCATCTTCAGTTCTCAATACAGTGCACAACCCTGAGTAGGTTGGCATGCAGCCTAGGATGGCCTGCAGCCAGCTGGTCAGGGAGCTATTTTGAGGGCACAGGCTGTTTTGAGGCTGGGAGCATCCACACAGCCCCTCTCTTTGATGATGCTGTTTCAATGTGGGCAGTCCCCTGCTCTCTCCACACAGCAAAAAGATTGCAGTGGAATTTTGTGAAGATGTTAATCCCATTTAGTGCATGTGAAGCATGGTATAGAAATGCTCTCTGGATGCACAGAACCAAGCTGACAGGCACCAAGAAGATCTTTGCGCTAGATAAATGGACACCTACTACATGGATTTAGATATTTTTTTATCTATTAGATTCTACTTTACTCACCTTTGTAATGATTTTAATTCAGTGCTTTTTCATTAAACATAAAATGAAAATTGCAGATTGGAGCCTACTCTGGCAGAAGAAGACACAGGGATGAACCTTATGCATCAATACGGATCGAACATGCATAAATTTTAAAACACATTACCTCAAATTATGAGGCTCTACAAGAGGTGCTGTGAAATGGATGGAGAAGCTGTCTGAGCCTAGCAGGAAGAACATTCTCTGCCCAGTAGAAGGGCAAACCGTGTAACAGCCTGTGGTGTATTGGGAACCAACGTGGGATCCCAGTTTGAGCTATTTGATTTAGATTGAACCTGCCAACAGACACCTCTGGGGTCTGGCTTTACGCTTTCACTTTGGAGACATTTGGAGAGTTTATCATTTTGATGAGCTGCACTGAACTGAATTTCAGCGTGGCCCCCTGCACACAGGGGTTTCTTTCCAGATTCTTTGGGTTTTCCAAGCTCCGTGGATTCAGTTACTGCCTATAGTCTCAAATAATTAAAACACACCCCTGAAATCCACAGTTTATAGCTGTTGCTTCTTCTGAGATCATTAACAGTGTTTCTTTCACTCTTCTAGGTTTTTTTCCCTCTTCATATCCAGCTGGAACATTTCATGTTTTTAACTCCTTGTAGGCCCTGAAAGGGTGCTATTGTAGAATCACAGAATAGTTTAGGTTGGAAGGGACTTCAGAGATCATCCAGTTCCAACCCCCCGCCATAGGCAGGGACACCTCCCACTAGAACAGGTTGCTCAAGGCCTCGCCCAACCTGGCCTTGAACACCTCCAGAGAGGGAGCAGCCACAGCCTCCCTGGGCAACCCATTCCATTATCTCACCACCCTCACTGTAAAGAACTTCCTCCTAACATCCCGTTTAAATCTTCCGTCTGCCAATTTAAACCCGTTACCCCTCATCATTACAGGACCTTGTAAATGGTCCCTCCCCAGCCTCCCTGTATCACAGGATGTCAGGTGTTGGAAGGGACCCAAAGAGATCATCAAGTTCAACCCCCCTGCCGGAACAGGACCAGACAATCTAGTCCAGGTCACAGAGAAATGCATCCAGACAGGCTTGGAAAGGCTTCAGAGAAGGACACTCCACAACCTCCCTGGGGAGCCTGTGCCAGTGCTCTGGGACCATTACAATCAAGATGTTCCCCCTTGTGTTGAGCTGGAACCTCCTGTGCTGCAGCTTCCATCCATTGCTCCTTGGCCTGTCCCAGGGAGCAAGTGAGAAGAGCCTGTCCTTCCCCTCCTGACACCCAACCCTCAGATATTTATAAACATTTATTACATCCCCTCTCAGTCTTCTCCAGACTAAAAAGCCACAGGTCCTTCAGCCTCTCCTCATCCTCCTCCAGTCCCCTAATCATCCTCGTAGCCCTCTGCTGGACCTTCTCCAGCAGATAACTGTCCCTCTTAAACTGGGGAGCCCAAAACTCAATGCAGTACTCAACTGAATGCAGATTAGAGAGAAGCAAAGAGATAGAGTGGCCAAATTGTTCATACTTTGCCTTTTTATCCCTTTTAGCAAACCTATGAATGAGGTGGACTTTGTCATTATTATTCTTTTACAACCAATGATCTAATTTCTCTTATTGGAATATTCCAATAACCCTTAAACCACTACACCCTTGTACAGGCTGCCCAGGGCAGTGGCGGAGTCACCATCCCTGGAAGGGTTTAAAAGGTGTGGTGCTGAGGGACATGATTTAGTGGTGGACTTGGCAGTACTGAGTTAGCAATTGGACTTCATGATCCTCAAGGTCTCTTCCAACCTAAATGATTCCACGATAATGTCCACTGTCCAAAGAGAGGTCTGAGCCACTGCACTTTGTAACCTAATACAATTCACTCTTAGGTCACACTGTGCTGAAAGTAAAAATCAATACCTTAAAAACTTCACTGTAGGCCCCTTTCAGCTACTGGAAGGCTACTATAATGTCTCCTCAAAGCCTTCTCTTCTCCAGGCTGAAGAGCACCAACTCTCATAGCCTGTCCTCATAGCAGAGCTGCTCCAGCCCTCTGATCATCTTTGTGGTCCTCCTCTGGACTTACTCCAACAGTTCCATGTCCTTCTTGTACTGGGGGCTCCAGAACTGCACACAGTACTCCAGGTGGAGTCTGAGGAGAGCAGAGTAAAGGAGGAAAAACTCCTACCTTGCCCTGCTGGCCATGCTTCTCTTGATGCAGCTCAGGACACAGTTGCTGTTTGGGCTGCATGCACACTGCTGGCTCATGTTGAGCTTTTCATCAACCCAGACCCCCAGGTCCTTTTCCTCAGGGCTGCTCTCAGCCATTCACTATCCAGGCTGTATTTGTGCTTGGGATTGCACCGACCTAGGTTCAGGACCTTACACTTGGCCATGTTGAATTTCATGAGGTGGCCTGGACCCACCTCTACAGCCTGTCCGAGTCCCTCTGGATAGCATCCCTGCCCTCTAGCAAGTCAACTGTGCCACACAGCTTGGTGTCATCTGCAAACTTGCTGAGGGTGCACTCTAAATACTTGTTCAGGACAATCAGCCTGAGCCCCACCTCATAGCTCATGTGTAATCTGATGATATTGGATGAATTAAGATTTCACAAGAGATATCTGCCTCAATCCTCTTTCAAGGAGAAGGTAACTCTTATTTGTTCTGTTCTCTAGGCACAATAACCCAGGATACCTTAGTGGCAAAGACTGAGGCGGCACTGAGTATCTCAGCCTTATCTGGGCCCAGTGTTACTAAACATCCATCCAGAGCAGCAGGCCTACATTTGTTTATTTATGCTACAGTAGCAGCTCTTGTTTTCTCTTATCCTTTTCAAATTTCAGCTCTTGCAGAGCTTTGGTCTCATTTGTTAATGCCTGGGCAATGTTTTAGTATTTCCTTTGAGAACCTTTGTCTGTCCCATCTGTTCATTCAGCCAAATAGTCATTTCTCCTAAAACTCTGGTGGCATGAGTAGTTTCATCATGTCTCAGTGATTTCATAGCTCTCTATCTAGGTGCAGAGCTCTAGGTGCTCCTGTTTGTCTGGCTGCATGTGTTTCTGTATGAGCGTTTGAGGTGGCCTCTTTACCCTCTTTACACTTCATCCTTTACAAGGGGTCTCACTCCCCTCATCTTGTCTTACTTGGACCTGTCTTGCTTCACTGTAAGCTGTTATCACCATCTTAGAATCATAGAATGGGCTGGGTTGGAAGGGACCTGCCTTGGGCAGGGACATCTCATGCTGGCATAGGTTGCACAAGGGCATTCCAAACTGCCTTTGAACACTTCAGGCTTGGACCACTTCTTGGTCTGGACAGGTTGCAGCATAGAATGCAGCAGGTGAACAAGTGTGGTAACAGTTTTTTCTCTGTAGCCAAAGGCATTATTCACTTTCCTAGAGGACGGTCTGAATCACCTAGAGGTGCTCATTTCACTCACTAATTAGAGTTGGTTATAAAGTCTCATCAGAAAAGGGCATTTACCATGGTGTCCTTTGTATACTATGCATAAACTTTTTCCTTTTCTTTCCTTGCCTGCACTTGCTCAACTCCTCTGTAATCTGAAGCATAGGCTGATGTTGAGCTGGATGTGTTGAGATTGCCTTGACACTCAGTAGCTTAATCCTCTTACAACACAGGCAACAAATGAGCAAATCTCTCTGAGACTTCTCACTCCACGGCAGAAAATGTAGACCTCAGCACTGAGGGCACTGCAGGGAGCAGACATAAGCAGTGCATTGTATTCAGTGTTTTCTGAAATCTGCAAGGATCAATACAGATGTTCTGTCCACAAGGTTCTAAGGTAGAGAAACACTGTCTGCTGCCATGATGCTGTGACTGATCCTTCCACCCAAACAGAGACTGGTAGCCCTATCCTGTCAAGGGATACTTAATCAGAACTGGTCTGTTGATTTGCACTTGGTCTGCAGTGGGAGAACCACTTCCTCTAACAGATGCCTTCTGACTGTAAGAACTGGGTAGCAGAACAACCACTCCTAACTGAGTAGCATCATCAGTCCAAAGAGAAGGAACAGGATTGATAAATCCTTTAAGGCCATTCAATATCATGCTTTATGAGCCTTATTCCACAGAGACCTCATTGCAGCTTCTAGTTCTTATGCCAATAAAGACATCAAAAAGCCCCATATGCAAGAGATGGATGAGGTTTAGGGTGTGCGTTAGAAGTGTCCATGACATTTGACTTCATTTCTCATGGAAGGGCTCTTGAGCCACTGAGCAGTGGAGACATGCTCAATCTAAGATTGATAGTGTTCCAGACCAAAATAACAATCCACCATCTCCCACTAGCTGTTAAATTGTACATCCAGGAGTTCACTCCTGAACATGTAGTAAATCCATACTGCAGACATACCCAGACAGGAATCTATTTTTAGCTGATTTTTTTTTTTTTTCCTTAACATTGAGAGACCTGACATTGCCTGAAACCCACTTTGAGCTACAGATAATTCTGTAGTGGTGAAATTACTCAACAAGCAAAATCCGAGCCAGATCTATTCTAGTGCAATCTGTACATGGTACTTGTACTCATCAGAGGCTAAGCAAGGAAGTATCCACTTAAGGTTGGACACTCAAACTTTGCTTTGCTTTGTTGGGGCCAATCTAGATAAGGGCTCCACTTGTTAAGTATTCTTCTATAACAGGACATTGCTCACATGCAAGCTTAAGAATGCTTTCTCTTTGAATGCAAATCCTCTGAAGCCATGTCATAACAGCCTCGTCAGCTAGCAGTCCATAGTTCACGTCTTCCAGGTGACTCTGGAAAAATACAATCTCAGACTAATTAAATAGACAGCTGTAGCCTTTCACAAGTTGCAGTAACATATTGCCCATAGCTGTTTCCGAGGCTTTCAGGAAGAATATAATAATTCACATGGACTTTACTGTGACCTATATGCATCTATTCATATTAAACAACCCTTCAGTTTCCAGATTTTTACATATGTAATCACATGCAATGAAAATGCTATTGGGGACTTCAAAGCCAAAAGAAAGTTTAAGGAAAATAATAAAAAGAAAGGGAGTGTAGAAGGAGTGAGGAAAGCAGCCTGTATTTACAACTATCTTAAGCCGTTTTACCTATCAACATTTGCACAGGAATTCTGAATCAGATTAGTCTTTACACAACTCCTCCCAAGATAGTTGGATTTATTACAGGTATTTATTATGTGCAGAAGTACCTGCCAGCCGAGAATACCTTGTCAGAAATCGCCTTCATATGTCCTCAAGTAATCTCCATTCTCTTGGCCTTGAGAGAATATATGCAGTAGAAGTCAGTTGTTGAATGGCTGAATGATTCTTTCATCTGGTGTCTGAGCAGAACAGTTAAAGGTTGAGCATCTTTAAAGGAATTTGAGAAAGTAGGCTTTCAGCATTTGGCACACTATATCTCAATTTATTGTATCTAACAGATGAAAGGTACCTATGAAGTGACAGTAATTACTGTGGGGTAAATGTTGATAATTTGTGAGTTTCTCTGAAAAATCTTTGTGGTGCCATTGTAGAAGTTTGCAGCTGTGTGGAATAGTGAGATCCACATACAAATATGTTTATATTAATATATTTTAAAATATATATTTAATTAAAAAAAAATCACTATTCCTGAGATAAATTAGACACAGGAATTCAATGGAGATACTGTTACCACAGTGGTAAAAAAAATGCAGTATGTGGCAGGTTAAGTGACCTATATATATTATTTCTGCCCAATGAAGGGGTAGAACTTGTACTAATGGTGAAATTTTCATAGTCTGTAACATCTAATATTACATTATAATGTATGTATGACTCAGATCCTTTTGCACACTACATAAAATAAATTTTACATTAAACACTTGCCAGTGTTTCACTTTCACATAGATCCAGGCGTGTATCACTCAGACATCCTGTGTCTGTGATCAACACCACATCTGCTGACAGCAGAATTGACTGCCTTGACAATTGTGCAATAGTACAATTTTATTTCTGCTTTTGTTATACTTGAATTAGGATTAGAGATCAGCATTAAAATTAAGAGCCTGGCCAGTGAAAACAGCATTCATTGAGATACCTCCATATATTTCTTCATTTAGAAGTATATTCTGATAAGGATCTTTATATTTCACTGTGTGGTCATTATGGAAAGCAGTATCTGAGGGTATTTAAGGACTTCCTAACAGCTATCAGACTTCATATTGTTCTTTATAAATTTAGGTAAGTACAAATAAAGCTGTCAAAAGCTGTTTAGATCAATGGGGTGATTGAATTACAGCAATCATTGTACCTTCAGATATAGCAGTATTGATGTGAAAAACAATCAAGTGTGAAAATTCCCTGTCAGCCAAGAGAAGCAAGAAGGATGGAGTCCACCAGATGCATCAGGTGTGCAGGCTGCCCACAACACTTACAGATTGAGATTCACAGACTGCATCATGTTGGAAGGGACCCTCAAAAGTCATCTTGTCCAGCTCCCCTGCAGTGAGCAGGGAGACTTCCAACTAGATCAGATTGTCCTGGGCCTGAGCCCAAAAATGGGCAGAGCTGGAGCAGGCCTGTACAGTTCTTACATGATATGAAGGGACTGTTTCCCTAGCTTAGAGTTTAAGTACACAAAGGAATTGTTTAAGACACGTTATGTAAGCCTCAGTGGTCTTAGATCTCTATTTAAAAGTGTACAGATGATGGTAGCCATATGCAGTCTGACTGTGGATGAGGCTCTAATTTCTATTCTGCAGTCTCAGCAGATTCTCTCTTACACACACACACGCACACACGCACACGCACACACGTGTGGTAATTACAGGACTGAAACTCCTCCCGAAGGAGGAATGCTACTTGGCAGACATCAGGCTGTCAGGCTCCCTCTTTTGCAAAGCTTTCAGAGAGGTGAACAGGCTGTTTTTCAGAGTCCTTTCACTTAGTAGCATAAGCAAACAAACAAATCAGCTGTGATTTGACTGTACTTCTAAGATGGTTACTACCGTTTCTAATTGCAGAGAGCCAACTGCTGATAGGCGGTCAACCCTTACGATTATGCTTTTAGGGTTGTACTGAGCTGCTGAGCTGTGCATCTTTCAGAGGCACTGCTGTAAAGATGTTTTAATAGGTGTTTCTCATGCAACCCAATGTTGCATAGACACTCAACAACAAAGTGTTTAGAATAAAAACTATTTTTCAAATCTTGTTATAATGTGATCCTCACAAGGGAAACAAAATATCTCAGGACAGTTGCTTGCTGTTCCATGTCAATAGGAGTGCACACTGCAAACAAGGTCTCAACTGAAAGCTGTCCTGCCATCCTGCATGATTGCACATAATCCATCCTTGTTACCATACTTGCTGAATAGGCAGTTATTGAAGTCTATATGTAGCATCATATTGCAGTGGTGACCTGTCTGGGGTAAGGCTATGACTTGCCATCTGCTGAAAATGGTTCCAGCCTGCCCTGAGGTAAGCAAAAATCATGGGCCATCCATGCAAGAATTGTGACACCGAGGAAGAGAATAGCAGAGGCCACAAGGTGCAGCATAGTGGAAACCACTACCAAAAGAATTACAAAGTGCAGTGTGGTAGAAACATTTACATTCAGGGCAGCAGAAGGCCATCACATAAACATCTTCCATTTCCTATGTGATCCATCCCATTACCAGAGGAAATTTGACAGACTAGTTTAACTGTGGTGAAAATAAAGGAAGTTGAGGCTGAGAAGAAGGGAGGATGGAATTTAATTTAGGTGTTTGTGTAGCTATTTGTGTTCTTCTTTCCCTTGACATCTAAATGACGAATCAGAAGCTTGTGTGAACTGTCAATACATCAACTCATGTAAAATTTCTCACCCTGGACTGTTTTGTCCATGACAGCTACATACAAAACTGGTTAAAATATCTTGACTGTGTACAGAAGACTGTCCTACATTAATATTTTTGCATCTGCAAGAACAGCTTGTACTGACTATTTGTAAATGTCTCATCAATGTACAACTTGATCCCTGAAGCAACAAAACTGCTTGAAAATCTTAGGGACACTCCACCCAGAATGTTAATCAACACATACCCATTTTAAGCATACAAAGGAGAGGAGCAACAGCAGGCACTACCTAGGGGAGTATGTAGAACTGTATAAAATTCCCATCTGGAGAGCTCCTGGGTGTCAGTTAATTATAGAGGTGGTGAGGAATTCAGACCTGCTTTCAAGGCAGTCCGTTGTCTCAAACCAGCCCTACTACTCCATCTGTGTTCATTGACAAGCTGGGATGTTCCTGGACCTCCCTGGGGATTAATGAGTTGGGTACACTGGGTGTGCAGAGGCACAGCCCTGATACCTGGGCTTTGCCACAGTTGTAGCTATGGAACAGACTTAAGGTTGTACTTAGAACTGAAGTCCGACAGCTCTTGGCACTCTGTATTTTCCTGATTTTCAGAATTTGGAAATCTCTATTCTTGGGTTACTGATTGAAATAATTGATTCAAACTGAACACAATTCCAACTATTTCTGGATCAAAACACTTCCCAGGAAAATTGGCAGTAATCAAAGTAATCAGAGTTACAGATAAGCTTTTATTTGTCCACGCCTATGACAGCTCTACCATTTTACGGAAATCACTGGCCTCTGTCACATTTGTAGCAAGACAAACTTAGAACGAGTTGTAAGCGTGTGTAGATTACTATGGCAGACATGACATTAACGTTAGGCTTTTCTTTGTCTTGATATTTGCCGTCAGTGGATTTCACTGTTTGCACTGCTGTTATCCTACACTGGAGCACATCAGGCACATTCTTCAAGCAGTCAAGGCTAACAGAGGAAGCAAGGTGGCCTCACAAAAAGCATTTTAGATTATACTCTGCTGGTTTCTTTTGCAAAAGTAAGTGGTGGTTGCTTTGTGACTCTGTTTCTTCTGCTCTCCAGATCATAGAATCATAGAGTGGTTTAGGTTGGAAGAGACCTCAAAGATCATCCAGTTACAACCCCCTGCCATAGGCAGGGACACCTCCCACTAGATCACGACGCTCATGACCTCATCCAGCCTGGCCTTGAACTCCTCCAGAGAGGGAGCAGACACAACCTCTTTGGGCATCCCATTTCAGTGTCTCATCACCCTCACTGTGAAGAACCTCCTCCTAACATCCTGTTTATATCTCCCCTCTGCCAGTTTGAACCCATTCCCCCTCGTCCTGTCATTAGAAGACTTTGTGAACAGTCCCTCCCCAGCCTTCCTGTAGGCCCCCTTCAGATACTGGAAGGTTACTATAAGGTCTCCTCGAAGCCTTCTCTTCTCCAGACTGAAAAGCCCCAACTCTCTCAGCCTGTCCTCATAGCAGATCCCCAGATATACTTTGTCTTTCTAAAGTGTGAGACACTGGGCTGCTGAGGTCCTCTGAGCTCCTGTCATGCATTGAGTTGAAATCTACTACTGTTATTTAAAACCTTTCTGCCGTCATTCCAGCTTCAAACTCTAAGTGCTGGCTGGAGCAAAGTATCATGAGTCTCGAAGTTGGGATTGTAACAAGGGGGGTTATTTGCAGCTTTTGATTTTCAGGTTTGTGGGGTGTTGGTCTCTTCTGCTGAGATAGCAGTGGGATGAGGAGTGCGGGACGGGGTGGGGGGGGGTTAGCTCACTGGCTTCTTGCTGCTGCTTTCTGCATTTTGCTGCACCTTTTCTGCACATAGGCTAAGGTAGTTGTGCACTGTATTGTCTCTTTTAATCTCAAATCTTTATCTCAACCTGGAGGCTCCTTTTGTGTGTTAGAATGGTTTGGGTGGGAAAGATCAGCTAGTGGGGGAAAGATCAGCTAGTTCCAGCCTCTTGCCATGGGCAGGGACAACTTCCACTAGACTAGGCTGCTCAAGGCCCTGTCCCAGATGGCCTTGAACACCTTCAGGGAGGGTTCCAGAACAGGTTCCTGTGCTTTGAGGGACAACTTTCCCTCACTTTTATGTCGTTGGGAAAACAGCTGTGTTAAACCAGCACAGCTCTGCTAGACCGCAGCATTCAAAATCAGTATTTTTAGCACAGATTCTGAGACAAGTAGTGGATTGGGCAGGAATTGCTCATCCAGTCTCTTATTCCCTCTTGCCCTTCCCTCCCTTGCCTGCCCACAGGCAGTTTAGCCTGTTGTACCAAATCAAGCAACTCTCAAGTGGATGCTGGAGGCCTATATTGGACGATAACGTGGCAGAAGATGCAGAAAAGGGAAGCAGCCACTCAGCAACCCAAGCAGTAGGCTTGCAGCAGCCTCATCAGCGCCTGCCAAGAGTGTCTTCGTGTCTTCTCAGACAGTCTGGTTAGGAGTTGCTGTAATATGATACCTAAGCTCCTTAAGTTGGGGAGACAAAAAGAGGAAGCCATACTGCTGCGAAATGGGTTTTGAAATGGAAAAGAGAAGTATTTGATAACACCCTTAAATCAGGGCACTCTGCATCTAGGGCTTTCACTTCAGGTTCAGGTTTCTGGGAACGAAGAGCTGTGACTGTGTGTGTGCAAGTGAATACAGCTCAATTGAGTGTGGTTCCACTCCCAGCTGAACACTGCTGGAGCACCAATGAATAAATAACAATCATCCCCAGTTTAATAATTGTCTGTGGGAATGGAGTGCAGCACTGCAATAACCCTGAGCAAACAGGTACCACCCAGGGCTTTCTTGACCAGCATAAAGTGAAATAGATGCAAAAGTTTCAGAAAACAAGAGCTGCTCCCAGAACTGTGAGACTTGCGTTTTCTTTTCACCAATGCCCCCAGAGAAGGATATGAGCTGCTGTTGTCCCTCTCCACATGTATTTGTGGCTGGCTAGAGCCTGCGCAGGCTGCCTGAACCATACAGCCAGGGAGCCTCTCAACACAAGCAGCTTCTGATGCTTTGCCATTCATAGTATCCTCCAACAAACCAAGATGAAGTGTTAAAGCTGCAGCATATTTCAACCAGGAAGAGAAAGGGTATTTGGAGAGTAAAAGAGTGTGCCTTACTTTTCAGCCCTTACTAGACACAGTGGGTTGTGCTTAGCAATGGGAAAACAAGCTTATTGTTGCAGAATAAATATGCAAAGAGGGATTTTCCCACCTGTTGTCTATTATTAGTTTTTTTCTGCACTTATCTACATGTAGGCAGACAACTTTTATGTGTGAATTAATGTTTGCCTCCAGGTGATATGTGGAAAAATATCAGACAATTTAATCCTGTTTGCTTGTCAGGGTTCTGTTTCAAGCATAGGTGTTTGATTTAGCCGCACTGAGTTTGAGAATGCCTCCTGTTCTTCCAGAAATGCTCCCCATGCTCAGCTCAATACATCAACAGGAATCCAGCTGCCTTTCACTCTGCTTTCTGAGAGATGCCCCCTTCAGAGCCTGCGTTCTCAGAGACATGATCATCTTTCCAGTCAGCATGTTACTGCCTTAGCATCCTAAACCGTGGTTAGAATTAATCCTGATGCGTCTGGTACTCTGGATCTGTTAGGATCTGCCAGAGTATGACAGTCTGATTTGGGACTGTGTACAATATGAAAAGAGATGTAGAAATGCAGGTGGAAAAAGGAGGAGCAGAAACAGTAATTTGACAGATGAAAACTGGAGATGAAACAATCACTCGCTGAGTTTTTGAGACAGCATCCAGACTACCTTGGCTCAATCCAGGAATGAAATTGCTTGTAATCTGCAAAAAGTAAAATCATGCTACATCCACTATATGCACTTTACTGAAGAGGCTCATGTGTGTTTCTTGCTTCTGAAACACTGTAGGCTACATGATGGCACTCCTGATGCTGAGGCTACATTTGTGCTAGGAAATAAAATCCTGTTCTCTGGCCTGGAGGTCCCCTGGCATGGTTCATCTTGTGACTCTGCAGCCAGGCTTTTTCATTGCCAAAACAGATGGCTGCATTCAAACTGCCTGCAAAGACCCAGGCGTGTGCCAAGCCACACCATCACTGGAGGTTGCCCAGTCCTCACCTGCATCAAGACTGTTCCTACAATTTTGTTGCTGATCATGGTCTGGTGCTCAGGCCTTGAGTCTGGCTCCATTTTGCTCTTTGGTATAGACTAAAGCCTTGGGTGTTGCATGGAGAAGCCTTCTCTGACTTGAAAGGAGACTGCCCACCCTGTGCTGAGTTCTGCAGGCTGCAGCACGGCACCTGCTGTCCCAGCTAGCTGGACAGCCAGGGGAAAACTGGCTTACCAGTAAACTGCAACAGGGATGGTAGAGTAACTGTTTCCTAGCCTAAATATATGCACTAGGCAAACAATTTATGGTAGGAGAGGTTTTTCAGGGAGAAAGAGAAAAAAATGTGCTGGAACTGAGAACTTTCATCGTAAGAAGAGGAAGCATTCTGAAAAGAAACTGTTGAATTTTACAGGCATTTAAGGAATCATAAGAGTGGCATCATAAGAGGTCATGATGATGGCAATGCCCCGAACTCAATTGACTGCACAGCTCAGCTCCTTCAGCTGGGGGTGGAACAAGCACTCAGAGAAGTGGTTGAGAGAGAGAACTGAAGCCAAGAGGAGGAGAAAAGGAAAGCCTGTGCTGGGGAGCAGGCTTGTGCAAGGTGCTGAGGGTGTCTCTAAATGAGGCTGGAACAGTAGAGGATGGTATGGAGCAATGTCAGTTTTCAGGAAGGGAAAAAGTGGGAGTGAAGTTAGATATAGTTACTAATTCATCTTCTCTCCCTATCAAAGCTATATGATGCTTCTGCCTCATATCTCTGAGCCAAGCTCTGCTTCTTCCCTCCCTGACCTGTCCCTGTTCTTTCTCCCATTTTGGACTTTTCTTCCTCCTTGTCTTCCTCCCCCATCAAGTCTTTATGCATGTGTTGCAGAGGTGGTTTGGGAATACATTAACAAGAGTGGGCTTTGTAGCCATCACTAAAATCTCCCCAAGCCTCATTTCCCTGTTGAGCTAATCACGGCCAGTGCATATGCCAGCATGTGACCTTGGAAAGTCACTGTGCCTGTGCAATGGCCCCAGTTGGGATCTCCCAGGGTGCTTTCAAGTTTGCAGAGTCAAGTATGCAGCAGCTTGGGCTGAGCATGAAAAGCAGCAGAAAGGCAATGCCTTGGAGGTCCTGCAGTGTCATTTGTGAGACAAGCAGCGAGATTTTAGTGGATAACTGTGTGGTTCAAACCTCCAGTGGGTTTGAGTAAACTAGATTTTTAAAAATCCCACAAGCTAAAAAGCAATGTTGCTCTGGTTAAATTCTTTTGACAGCTTCATCCACCTAGTCCTCATCCTCCTAGCTTTTAAGAGAGACCTTACTGATTTTAGAAGTACATAAGCAGAAACCTGCCAGAAGGGGAGTTTTGCCCCTTTTTGCAAACCCAGCAGAAGGGGCAGCAATACCAGCAAGAGCCACCTTTTACAATGTGCAGGAGCCATGATCAGCACTCCAACTATGCTTGACCATCTGGGCTTCTGTGCCTGAGAGGGGATTTGGCTAACCCTGAACATAATGCCATCTGCCAGATCCATCCATCCGTTTCCCCTTTGCTATCTGTATAATACTCCTACATATCCACAGCCAATGTCAGACCAACTGGATGGTTTATTTTTTTAAAAGAAACTCCCAGCTTGGCTGGTTCTGAAGTGCAGGATTAGTTGAGAAAAGTGTTTGGTTGTTTTGGTTTTTGTTTGTTTGGTTTTGGTTTTTTTTTTCTTTTCTGGACACAATCCTATTTTTTTAATATCCAAAGCTGAAGTGGTACTCATGTCTGAATTTAATTTATGCTGAATTTATGCATGGCTCAGGCAAGAAAGCATGCAATTGTGTAATTTTTAATAAGCTAAATATCTGTTTTAATTCAGTGCCAGAAACCCATAGTTAAGGTTAGGATGCAACTGTGCTAGGTGCTGTACAAACATGATGGGGAAAAAAGCCATTTTATATTGAAATGCAGCTTGAAATTAGAGAACTGTTTGTGGCCAGAAGTGCCAGTGATTATTTCCACTCAGGCCAAATGGTTTTGTCTCAGTTGGTTCTCTTTCAAGAGTATCTGTCTTTATATTGCAGTGCCAAACTAATCTCAGATATTCCAGGCTTTATGGGGAGATGAAGTGTGTTGTTTGCAATGTTGAAGGGAACATGAGCTGCATTTCAGACAAAAGCTCTTCAAGGGAAGTGATACTCTCTGCTGCAGAACAAGCAAACATGTTGCTACTTGAAATTAAGAGAGTGAAGCATCTCAAATTACTTAGATTCCTAGACATGGGCAACCCAGCCAGTTTTTGGGTTCTTCTGCACATTTTGCTTAGCTCTGTGAGCAAGAAGACTTCCCCTCCTATTTGCTCTAGTTCTAGACAGACTTTTTTTTGGAAAAAAGTGTCAGTGTTTGTTGATACATCTTACATTCACCACGTGCTCTGATTAATGGGATAGCAAATGATGAATGTTTAATGGAAGCACTTTAGAAATAGTCATGGTAACTGCAAACTGCTTAACATTTCAGGGCAAATTATACACCCATCCCTTGTCATGGGGTGTGTGTCGTGGGAATCTCTGCACAGACTTTTGGCATGGCTCTACACCTCTGATTATGGTAGACCTTCTGCAATAATGAATATGGACAACAAAAGAATGAATGCTTGCTGCTTTCCAGAAGAATAGAGACCACACAGCTCTGCAGGGAGGACTCTACCTGCAAGGCAGTGGCACCACCAAGCACAATCTGTTGACTAGTTGCTAGAATATTGTGCAGTCAAGGAACTGAGCTGCCTCTGAGGAGATATTATGATATGATTCCCATCAGCTTGCTGCTTACTTACTTATGAAGCTGTGTTTGAATCCCGTGGCTTAGGCCAGCAAGCATATTTTGTAGAGACAGTTGACGTAGTGAGAAGGTTGGCAAGCTTCCAAGGGAAGTTGTACAGAAAGGTGATTTTCATTCTCTGAAGTCTGCCGAGCTGTCTGCTGATAAGGTGCCAAGTGTTTCCTAGCTCTTACAGATCTGGACTCCAAATTCACAGGCCTCCTGAGGAATTTGAGAGTCTCTGTTAAGCCTGTTAAATCCCCTTGATATTTTTAACAATAGCTTAGATTTTATCACTAATAAAAGAGATCTCATAGTTCCTCTGGATCTAATGTATTGTACTTCCACAGCTGAAAGAGAGCTTGGCTAGAAGGATAAAGAATCCTTCGTTTTCCCTTTCTGTTAAGCCTTTCCGCTTGCATCAGTCCAAAACAGGCAAATCCTCCAACATACACTTCAGGATTTGGGCTGGAGCTACAGATAGTTACTGCTCTGGCACTGTGGGGGACTCCTGTTCCTGAACAGCAGGCAGCAGAAGTTGTGGACTGAGCTCCTCAGACATCCTATTTGTGCATTTTTGTTGGTGATACCATTGACATTGATGACAGGTCAAACTAATTGAAGAGAGAACAGACTAACCTTTGCCTGTGCCTCGGCCAGAAGCTGAAGATGAGTGCAGACACCTGCAAGAGGTGCTATAGGAATTCAGAGTCACAGCAAGGATGGAGTTTGAAGGCACATCTGGAGGTCATCTAGACCAGACCTCCTGCTGTGAAACCATATCTCTATGATGCAGTAGATCACAGGCATCATTGCTCCTCCTGTGTGTTCCCTGTGCTGCACATATCATGTGTATAGGCAGCTCAGAGAGGTGCAGTCTTGCTGGTTTCCCAGAAAAAAATTTTCTGCATGCACTTGCAGGCTGTGAGCTGGAGTATAAGCCTCTTTAAAAACAAACTGAATCTCCTGAGTCTGGAAATCACATTCCAGATTCGCTAGCCTTGTAGTCACAAAGACTTGTGTGTAAAGAGGCTGCAGCAAAAGCCACAAGTCTCATCCCAGTACCATCTCCTGCTGGCAATTGCTCTCCTTGCAGACTGTCTGCAAAGGCCCAGAGTTACTTCAGACTATGTGTGGATCCACTGTAATAAACTTTCTGTAATGTGGTATTATCTGATTGCTGCTATTGGACTGCCTACCTTATTCCATGCATCACTTGGAAGAAGGATTTGGCAAACTGGCAAAGGTGGGTTGAGTACCTGAAACTGCCGATACTGAAGTTTTGTGACATGTGCAGAATGTGACGTGTACTGGAAACCAGGACTGTTCCTCCTATGCCTTGGCAGATAGGACATGAAAGACCTGGATTGTTTCATTGCTTTGTTCCTGGTCATAACAGATAAGTCTCTTTTGAAAGATTAGTTTGGAGATAGTAATAACTTCCTGGTGCTCCATAGCTGTTGTGAAAAAAAAAATTTCTTGAAACAATGGTGAGAAGCACCACAGAGTCCGAGATGAAAAGAACCTGTTAAAGATGTTATGCTGCCACAAGTAAAAGCCCAGGCAACTGAGGAGGGATGACCTTCAACAGCAGTACTGAAACTCTACTGAGAAGTCAGCTTGAGTCAGTGTCTCCTTGCAAGATGTGAAGAAGGGTTTTTAAAAGCTGTATTGTTTCCATTATAAAATAATTGTCAAAATGAGTTTTAAAAAATATCTTTACAGCTGATAAGACTGGGAGCAGAAATGTGAGCTGACATAAGGAATAATTCATTCTTCCGAAGAACACCTTGGAAAAGCTTCAGAGAAAACAGGATAAAATGTAACTGACAGGATTCACTGGGAAAAGGTGGCTTTTCATGAGGGTGTTCAGGTTTTCTTGCCTTTGTTTTCCCATTTTGAGGGAGACTCTGAGGGCTGTATCCAGAGCTCTTTGCAGACAAGGTAACTGAGCAGACGTGTAGGAGCACAACACTGAGCTCCACGCACTGCCGCTTCCTTAATGGTTTTCTCCTGAATTCTGTCTACAGGAGAAATTATATCTCTATTCACTTTTGCCTCCTGTGGTTTCCCAAGTCCAAGGGATGATGGAGATCTCATGAATAGCACTGTATGCTATGAAACCAGTGTTTCGTGGGAATGTCTTGGATATGGATACAGGATACATAAAATCATTATTGCCATGTAATCAGAATGTGAATTTGTACTGTGTCATCTGATTTTGGATTACTGCTGAAGTCCATACTCAACAGTAAAACAATAATTTTTGGAGCCTTCAGGCTTAGTGTCCTTGGGAAGGTGGAGCACTAAGTTACTGTGACAGCCAACGATAGTCCTAGCAGGTGAAAAATAAGCAGCGAGGTTCATTCCTGACCTCTTCTAAGCTACTATGCTGCATATACGTGGAAAATCACCTTTATTTCATATGGTTTCTGTCTCTCAACAAGGCTTTTGAAGCTTCTCCTGTCCATCATCTCAATGACACTGGCTGTGCTTACTGTGAGTTATCACCACTCCTGCTGTGAGAGGACATGAAGCTGTGTCAGAAACAGTGTGGCCAGCAGCAGTAGAGAAGTCATTGTGCCCCTGTACTTGGCACTGGTGAAGCTGCATCTCAGGCACTGTGTTCAGTTTTGGGCTTCTTGCTACAACAAGGCTATTTTGTTGCTGGAAGTGTGTCCAGAGAAGAGCAATGAAGCTGATGAAGGGTCTGGAGAACAAGTCTTACGATAATAGGGTGAAGGAACTGGGAGTGTGTAGTCTGGAGAAGAGGAGGCTGAGGGGAGACCTTACCACTCTCTACAACTATCTTAAAGGAGATTGTAGTGAGGTAGGTCTTGGTCCCTTCTCCCTAGTATCAAGTGGTAGAGTGAGAAGAAATCACCTCAAGTTACACCAGGGAAGTTTTAGCCTGGGTATTGTGGAAAATGTCTTTACTGAAGGAGTGGTCAGAGAGGTGATGGAGACACTCTCCCTGCCAGTGTTAAACCCCCGAACACGTGGATGTGTCACTCTGGGACATGGTTTAATGGTCATGGTGCTTAGGCTGACAGTTGCACTCAATGATCTTCGAGGTCTTTTCCAACTAAAGCAATTCTGTGATTCTATGAAATGCAAGTTGGTTTGTGATCTGTAGAGCGAAATGTATCATCGACTTCCATTCTGAGATGGCTAAGGCTGTGTACAGTCACTGCAAACCACCAGGCACATTTTGGATCACCGTCATCTGGCAGAGACAAAGCCCAGTGGAGGACAAGAACACGATTAAGTGAAACTATATGTGTATATTTACTGGGAGCACTATTTTAAAAAGCTAATTTAAACCCCAAATCTTCCTCTACATTCTGTTATTTTCATTCCTTCTCTTCCAAAAAAAATCTTTCAAAGGATTGGAAGTTTTTCATGAAAAATGTTTACAATAGAAAACAAAGATTGGATTTGAAACCTTTACTCAGACCTATTGTAAAATCCTCCTGAAAAGGATGCTTGTGTTGCTTTTGGAGCAGAATTTGATGAATGTAAAGGACAAAAGCAGTCATAATTGTTCAAGATAAATCTCAAGAATGACTTTACAAACAACATGCTGTGTGATGCATGTGGAAACAGAATCTTGGCAACTAAAGAAGTTTAAACGTGGCATTTAGAAACATTTCTTGATATTTTTCGTTCATGTAGTTAGAAAGGAGAAAAAGATACAGCCAAAAAGGAAAACAGAAAACCACACTAGTTTATTTTTTTCTGGTTTTGTTTTGTGTTTTTTTTTCCTTTGGGGTGGGGTCTTATTTGCTTTTATTTTTAGAAACCTGACTGGCCTACAAAAGTTTACATGAATATTTTAGGAGCACTGTTTTTTTCTCCTGTCAATTCCAATTCTGTTTCAAGATCTGCAGAGTCATAGGCATGTCTTACTCTGAAGGAGTAGAACAAGGTTTCAGTCCTAGTCTGAGGAACTGAGCAAACAAATGGGCAACTTAGAATCATAGAATGGTTTAAGTTGGAAGGGACTTCAAAGATGATCCAGTTCCAACTCCCCGCCATAGGCAGGGACACCTCCTACGAGAACAGGTTGCTCAAGGCCTCATCCAACCTGGCCTTGAA
>VWZI01020953.1:0-13383 GCA_013396835.1 Psilopogon haemacephalus | reverse complement strand
TTTTTCCAGCTTGGTGACCAGGATGTCATGTGGGACGGAGTCAAAGGCCTTACTCAGGTCCAGGTAGATGACATCAATTGCCCTTCCCTTGTCCACTGCTGCTGTGACTTCATCATAGAAAGCCACCAAATTAGTCAGGCCCTTGGTGAAACCATGCTGGTTCACCTCTGCTTTGTTTTCCATCTGCCTTAGCAGAGCCTTGAGGAAGATCTGCTCCATGATTTTGACAGTCACAGAGATGAGACTGACTGGTCTGTAGTTACCGTAGTCATCCTTTTTCCCTTCTTGAAGATAGGTGTTATATTTGCCCTTTTCCAGTCAGCAGGAACTTCACCATTCTGCCATGACCTTTCAAATACAATGGACAGTGGTTTGGCAACTTCATCTGCTACTTCCCTCAGGACCTGTGGGTGGATCTCACCAGGCCTCATGGACTGGTGCACGTTCAGATTCCTTAGGTGCTCACGAACATCGTCTTCAATTACGGTGGGCAGGTCTTCTTTTTCCCAGTCCTTACTTTTGCTCTCTGTAGTTTGGGCATTGTGGCTGGAGCACTTGCTGCTGAAGACTGAAGCAAAGAAGTCATTGAGCACCTCAGCCTTTTCCATGTCCCTTGTTGCCAGCTCTCCATTTGGCTTCTGTAAGGGTCCCACACTCTCCCGAGTCCTTCTTTTCTCAATGATATTCCTGAAAAAATTCTTCTTGTTCCCCTTAACGTCCCTAGACAGATTCAACTCTAGCCGTGCTTTAGCTTTCCTAACCTGATCTCTGGTTGCACAAACAATTTCTTTGTATTTGTCCCAGGTTACCTGTCCTTGCTTCCATTCTCTTTTGGCTTTCCTCTTGTATCTAATTGTATCCAGGAGCTCTCCATTCATCCATGCAGGCCTCCTTGCGTTCTTACCTGCCTTCCTCTTTTTTGGGATGCATTGCTCCTGGGCCTGGATTAGGTGATCCTTGAGCATTGTCCTTACTGTATCATTGATTCATTAAACAACTCAAGTGTGTACATAAAGCTTAGGACATGGATGAATGACACATGGTGAGGCTCAGATTTGTTCCCAAATCTGTTTATGCATGCATTATATACACTTGTTATGTATGCAGTGCATTCACACACACATAGAGATATCTATACACACAGAATTTCCTCTGTTGACCTGAGAAGTGAGTGCTTCCTTTAAAGCTACACTGCAGAGTTTTACCTTTAGGTCCTCAATTGTTTACTGCCCCATCATTGGTATTGAACTGATGAACTTTAAAGACTGTCAAGATGTATATAAAACATATGCTCTGAAATTCAGATATTTTGTTAGCTCTTTTATGCTTAGTATAAACCCAACTCACTTCTGATAAAGCCTTGCCATCTTTTTTATTTTGAAGAATAGTTATCAAGGTAAAAACAGTTTTCAATTCCTGCCACTCTCCCAGGTGAAATCTGTCTTTTGCTGATACAAACAGTGTTCTTACCTGCTGCATTGGAAGAAGTCTTACAACAAAAGTGTGAAGGTGCAAAGCAGTTGAAGACCCAATTTCAACAGGGAGTTAAAGACCCACTTGCATTAAGTCAGTTTTGGAAGTAAGGCCTCGCAAAATTCCCGTGAAGGCTACAATCATACATTTGCACCTAGGTAGCTGTTTAAAGCCAAAAGAATTGCTCAGGCTGTATACAAATGATCTGCTAGTTTAGAATCACACAAGGACTGATAATCTGGTTATAGACTCATATGTGATGCAAACATTCAGGAACACAGACACCTTCTGATCATCAAGCTCTTTTTTTCTCGAAGTAGCAGTGTGTCATACAATCTGGTCCCTGAATTTACCAAGCTCATTATAGCTTAGTACCGAAAGAGTTCTGGCCTTTGACACTGGTCTTGTAGAGTTCCTGGAGCAGATCTTGAATGTGACTACTCGTCCCTTTGATTGTGTTTCATGATTCAGAGTTTACTTTTAAATCAAATGTTGCCATTTTTCTGTTTATACATACTTAAACAATTGAATCCAAAGTCATATACTACATGCATGCACCTATCCCTCATCATATTTTCAAGTGAATGTCATTAATTTTATCATGAGAATGCCTAAAAGTATGCATATGAAGAATTTGGAGAATAATGCATAAGTAATAATCATTACCTATTCTATTCAGTGATTGATTAACACATGTAGCAAAGTGCTTGAGTTTTCAGTTCACATAGCCCAGAAAAAATACCCAAGAGTGCTGCTGTTGACATTCGATCAGTGCCACGTTTTGAGTTTCTGGAGAAGCCTTAAAGGTTAGTGCTATATTTCATCCTTCCAAGCTCTGCATTAAAAGCTCAGTCTCATGAAGCACCACCTGGTGCCAAGGAAAGGCAGTCATTATTTAAATTACATTCTGATATAAACTGTGCAAAAGTCTTACTTGGCATCATCGCAGGCAAGATTGGTACCTTCAAAATTAGTTTAAATCAGGTGGAGGAGAGAAGGGGAGAGGAGGAGAGAGGAGATGAAACAAGACATATGACACAGTCTGAGAAGTAAAGAAAAAAAAAGAAAAAAAAAAAAAAAAAGGAAATTTGGCATCCACTGGAGAGATTTGATGGACTGTGTGAAAATGTCTGTTGGGTGAAGGAGATGGGAACTGGAAGGAATGAGGGTAACAGTTGTAGGAGTACCATGGCTGGAGGGACAACTTCCCTGCTTAATACAGTTCTTGGACATTGGAACACTGTGTGGAACCACTTTCTGGCCCTTGTGTGCACTGGCAGTTCAGCAACAACCTGACTGCAGAGGGAAAGATTACATGGTAGCTACTGTGAATAGCTTTGAGTGTGATGTCCTCCTTCTCCAGAGCCTGAGCTGGCCTGGGTAAAAAGCCGTAAGAACAGCACCAAAGTATAAACAAAGAAAACTTGGTCTGCATCCTGGGAAATGCTAAGCAGAGGGGTTTGTGCTGAACACCTGCTGTAACTGTGCTTCTGCCTTTAGCTGGGGGGACCTAAGAGAAGCAGACTGTCATAGAAATATCATTTCGGTGACACCTTTAACAGGAAGGTTGAATCCCTGGCATAAGAACTCAAGAGTCTCCTATGAAACAATAGTGGAGAAAGAGTGTCTGAAATACTGGTGGGAGGGTGTTGTCTGTGAGCCAAGGGCTGAGCAGCTGAGAACTGATAGGAAGCACAGCATATCTGCACTTCTGGCTAGCTAGACAATGGCTGCAAGCAATAAACCCTCCCACAGGCAATTCTCGTGACTCACTGTATGACATTGTCCTTGTCCCCACATGGTGTCCTTTATGGATTAAAAGAGGAAAATACAAAGACAAACATTTTCTCTTGTATCCCTTGTGTCTGCCTGAGAAAAGGACAGTTCCTGTGGGTGCACCTACACAGCAGGCACAGGTCTTGCAGAAAAGACACTTCTGTGCTTGCTCTGTTCATCCTTTCACAGTAAGAGACAGTTAAAAATAGCTTCTACTACGCAAGTCACTTAAGACCAGTCAAAGATAACTTGCAAAACCATTTTAGGTGCCTTTATACCAGGCAGTTGTGTATGCTTTGTTTTTCTGTGTTTATACAAATCAAGAAATAATTTGAAAGTATAATTTGTAGTATAGCATAAGACACAAAATAAAACACCAGATGTGCCTCCCAAGATTTTTAACTCTTCTCCTAAGGTGGGATCTGATGTTTGCTGCAATGTGGAGAATGAGACAATGAAGCTTTTTTCCATTTGTCGAGTAAAGCTTTGCCATCTGTATTGCTATCATACAGTAAATAGAATAATAGAAGTCTAATTGAAGAAGCTCACATCCCCAGTAGCTGTGGGGTTTTTCTCAATCACAGGATAAAAAGCCACAGAAGAATAACTGGGATTTTGTAGAATCACACCATAACAATGACTTTGCACTTTACTAAAAATGGTGATGAAATCCAAACCTAGATATGGCATTGAACATATATATTTACAAAGTTTTAATGGTCTGAGCTGAGAAAGGAGATACTCATGTATTTGAATATACAGTCCTAATGAAATATTAAAGAAGCCTGCAGAAGCAGCTAGCCTTTCTCACTGATCCAAACTCCTAACAACTGTGACTTTGAAAGAAGAGTTCTAAGTAATTGTGGTGACATCTGGTTTGTTGTTCTCATTGCTGAAGCTTCCTGCCTGTAACAGCATAAAATAACCAGAAATGCATTGTGTTCTTGGCTGCTTGCTTTTAAATTAGCATTCCCAGTCAAAACAGGTAATTTATTGAACACAGTCACACAGAGTGGCAAAGTTTTAGTTTATGTTCCGCATTTTAAAAAATCCTTCAAAGTCTTCTTAAAAAAAAACAAAAACTGAATGGGAAAAACAGGTTTGAAGTGCTTGTAGAGGCAGCCCTTGCAGAGGAGAAAGTTCCTGTGTTGACTGCTTGTTCAAATCTATCCCAGAGGTTAGATTTTAGTCTCAGTCAACCTTATTATTTTATCACACTAAAAATGGGTCCATCCAGGCTAAATACCTGTGCATTGAAAGGACACTATTAAGCAGCTCAGGCCTGCTGACAGCATCCAACTGGGCAGAATAAGATTCCATTCCTGAGCTATCATCTGAGTGCCTTTTATCAGCTGTGGATTCACACCAGGGTTAAGGTGCTAAGAAAAAGTGATAGGCATGTGTGCCTAGGCATGGTTGTATACTCACACTGACAGACTCCCTCTCTCCATACATATATATTCTTAGATAAATACATTGCATTACTTAATAATTCCACTATTTACATGTTATATATATATATTATATGTAGTCTATAGTATATATTTTTATATCTACCACTCTCATTATATGCATATGGGTATCTGTCTATGTATACACACACACATAATCATGGCATTACTTTAAATTCCAGTGGTACTGGAGTTTCCAGGGACTCATGAGAAGGATACTGTAATGCAGCCAGACTGTCTGTTCATGTTGTTCAGAGGCACACATCATCTTGAGAAATGCTTGTTTACATTCTACCAAGTAAACTGTTATGTACAAGGCTGCAAGTACCAACAAATACTGACAGTGATTTGGCAACCCAAGGTTGAAGCAGGTGACAATTAAAAGGCTTTTCTAGCTTAAAGCTGCTCCTAACCCATGATAAGCTTCAAAAATTGCTTTCGCATGCATTTGTTCAATGCAATCAGATGAAAACACAACACAAACCACATTGACAAGGGATGAGTAAAAGTGTGGGCATTCATTATCTGCTGGCAATGGGGAGTGCACTAACAGCCAATGTGATGTGCTGGAGCAATGAGCACACATAGCTAGATTTGTTAGCTAGCCCTCGGCATTGTCACTAGCTGCTAGATCTGTTCTCCTGTCCAAATCAGAGAATCACCGTTGGCAGAGTGATTCCCCACACAGAGGCATCTGGAGGGAAGCAAGGATGCAGCTTCCTGCATGGGCAGGGCTGATGAAAATCAATCCCCACCCACTTTGCTGCCTCTCTCTGTAGACATACATACATAAGATACAATAAGCATATATATATATTCACACATACACACATTTATATCCTTTCTAAGAATAGCTTGTTTGCAGCTTCCGCAATCAAATCATGTGGGACAGGAGCGATGTAAAGCTGTGGTGAGAAAGCAGGTTACCTTTTTCAACAACTCTCTTAAACTGAGTAGTGTTTACTTAAGGGTATGGTTATACCTATTTGCTAATGAACCAGTTACAGAAATGTTATGAAAAGATGAAGTCAGAGAGTAATGGGAGATACTCCTGTTTATATTGCTGTGATGCAAAGGGAATGTTTCCTACTCCATTACTTTTACTGTATTTTTAAGAAGTTGCTGGTGCTCAAATACCACTTCTGTAATTTGTGCTAGTGCGTGACAGCACCTTGAGGTGCTCATCTTTGGGGTGTTAATTCATTTAACTGAAGAGGTGGTCACAGCAGCTTCCAAGCAGAAGGGATGGATGCTGTGTACAGACATCCTTTGGCATAATGTGTCCCAGGGGTTGTCCTGACTTTGCAAATCCTCCAGGACAGAAGATATACAGTCACAGTTCAGAGCAAAACCAATCAAATTCTATATAAGATAAATAAGACATCAGCCTGGATTGTTCCAGAGAGCCGACTGGTGTGGGAGCCCACATAGACAATACTGTTGCAAAAGCCTAAGGAAAAGTCACTCCAGGAAACAAAACACTCACACATCACTTTCCTGCAGGGCAAGGTCTCTTTAAAGTAGCACTGGTCTCTTGAAGAAACAGACAAGTCTGCACTGCACAGATTAGCACAAGTACTGGGAGAGGGCACTGTGATCTTTACTAAACAGTCTGATCCGGGCACCAGTAGTGATAAATAAACCACATCCCCAGCAACCAAACACCAGAAGTCACTGAATCACAGAACCACAGAATGGTTTGGGTTGAAAGGGACCTCCAAAGGTCATCCAATCCAACACCCCTGCAGTCAGCAAGCATATCCTCAACTAGATCAGGTTGCTCAGATTCGAGCTCAGGGATGTCATGCAGAGCTCAACTCCTGTCCACAGTGCCCAGCCATGATCTTGGTATAGATGTCCCTGAAGCAGGGAAACTCATGGAGCAGCCACAGGTGCTGCTGCAAGCCCAGATGTGGGTTTGTGTTTTGGGAGGTGAGCTGGACTGTCACCTCCAGTGTCATCCCCTCTCCTTGGCCTGTGGTGGGTCCCCGGTTTTGCTTGAATAATGAGAGCAACACAAGCATTGGGAATGGGCTGCATGTTCACTTTATGTCATGATCTTTTTGGTTTCCAGTTTCTAATTATTTGCCTCGTTGACACCTTTCTCTGATACTGTAGGCTCTTTCATTGCCTGAGCATTTGATGAAGTTGTGCAACTCTCAGGCAGCCCCCTTCTGACCTATTTTTCTGTCAGGCTGCAGCAGATAGGACAGGGCTTCCAACTCAACATGGAACCTGCTAGTGCTATGCTGCTCAGAGCTGTGTAGAGCTGTGTAGCTTTCCTACAGCACAGTGAGGCCAGGAAAGATTCTCCTTCACCTTCACTGCCCAAGAAAATTGTGATAGAGGGCATTTGGCCAAGACCTCATCACCTCAATAATGCTCTGTTATTTTGTCTATATTAACAGGTGGCTTTGCTAGATGTACCTCTCAGGGTAAAAGCTGATTTCACAGATTGACATATGCAGGGGAGACCTGGGCTTCAAGTAGAAACAGACATCCATGCTTTCCCCTTTTCCTGCAGACGAGCTTGGATATCTCTATCCTGCACTCCTCCCTTGCTGTAACCCAGAGGTGACAGCTCACAAGTCACTTCAGTTCAACTCCTGCATCTGGCATTTTGTGACAGAAACTGTCTCCTTTGATCTCCTGATCTTTGATCTTCCAATATGACTAAATATCCTGAATTAATGTCATTGTCTTCTGTGGCTCTGCCTATCTGACAACTGAGTTTCAGATATTCTTTTGTTTGGTGCATTGTGGAGATGCTCAGATAAATGGTGGTTTTTGCACCTGGTTAAAGGGCAACTGTGTGCAGAGAGCAGGGTTGATGGGAAGGTGATGGTAGTCTCTGTTGCAAGGATTTGACTAATTATAGAGCAGCAGCTCCTCTGCTGATTTGATTTGTCACAGCCTTGTTGGAAAGCACCAGCTATAAAAATTTGCATCAGCTGAAGACTCTTTACATCAGCCAAGAATCTGCTGCAGCTTTGTCTCTCTTTAATATAAATATTTATGTGAATGAATCTGCTTCCATCTTCTGATTTGATAGTCTATGAAATATGTACAGCTTAAGACTTCCTGCCTCATTATAGCTCTAACAGAAGGAATTGCGAACAATAGAGCTGATTTCCTGACATGTGGATTTTTATGATTCTTAATTCTGTAAATAAGATCATATTAGCGTTGGCAAAAATTAAAGTGCATGCCTTTGTTATCCTCGTGGATGCAGAATCATAGAATGGTTTAGATTGGAATCATAAAATCAGAGAATCAGTCAGGGTTGGAAGAGACCACAAGGATCATCTAGTTCCAACCCCCCTGTCATGCCCAGGGACACCCTACCCTAGATCAGGCTGGACAGAGCCTCATCCAGCCTGGCTGCAAACACCTCCAGGGATGTGGCCCCAACCACCCCCCTGGGCAACCCATTCCAGGCTCTCACCACTCTCATACTGAAGAACTTCCTCCTCACATCCAGTCTGAATCTCCCCACTTCCAGCTTTGCTCCATTCCCCCTAGTCCTCTCACTACCTGACACCCTAAAAAGTCCCTCCCCAGCTTTTCTGTAGGCCCCCTTCAGATACTGGAAGGCCACAATAAGGTCACCTCAGAGCCTCCTTTTCTCCAGACTGAACAGCCCCAACTCTTTCAGTTTGTCCTCATAGGAGAGGTGCTCCAGCCCTCTGATCACCCTTGTGGCTCTTCTCTGGACACGCTCCAGCATGTCCACATCCCTCTTGTAATAGGGGCTCCAGAACTGGATGCAGTACTCCAGGTGGGGTCTCACCAGGGCGGAGTAGAGGGGGAGAATCACTTCCCTGACCTGCTGGCCACGTTTCTCGTGATGCAGGAAGGGATCTCAAAGATCATCTAGTTCCAACCATTTGCCATAGGCAGGGACACCTCCCACAGGTCGCTTAAGGCCTCATCCAACCTGGCCTTGAACACCTCCAAGGAGAGAAGCACAAAAAGATCCAGAAAAGAAGTAAGGCAATTATAATTATGCATTTACTTTCAAGTTGATCACTTTGTTTTGTCTTGTTTATTGTCCTTAACAAAGCACACAGATGAACAGATGCTATTAGGGCACTATCTGCTTAAAGCCTGGAGACATGGTGGATATGGTGGATATTTTAAGAAAGAACAGAAACAAAGGGACTGCTGTTTTCAAGACATTTTCTGAAAGAACGCTTATGAGCTTGGGTGATGTGCCATGGGGATGGAGCAGCATAGTGGCATCACAGATTAAGTCAGCTGGAGGAGACACAAGCTGAAACTCCACCTCTACACACGCATGCATCTGAAAACCTCACTCAGCATCATGCAGAGGTACACAAATAGTTGATTTTCAATTTCCTGGGACCTTCACTTGCACCCAGGCTGTTAGGAGGAGCTACTCAGTGCCCATGTCCTAGCCAAGGTGCAGGCATGGCCCTAGCCTGGGCAACCTAGCAACTACCTTCATCTGCTAACTTCATAACATGGTTAGCACAGGCCAACAGCATCAGACATCTCATTAACTGCAGAAATGCTAAAGATGGGCCTTTTTCCTGAGGCAAACTTGGTACAAAAAAAATGGGGAGGGACTATTTAGGCAATCAGGTAGTGATAGGATTAGAGGGAATGGAGCTGGAGGTGGAGAGATTCAGATTGAACATGAGGAGGAAGTTCTTCAGCATGAGAATGGTAAAACCCTGGAATGAGTTGCCCAGGGGGGTGGTCAGGGCCCCATTCCTGGAGGTGTTTAAGGCCAGGCTGGATGAGGCTCTGTCCAGCCTGATCTAGGGTAGGGTGTCCCTGGGCATGACAGGGGGGTTGGAACTAGGTGATCCTTGAGGTCCCTTCCAACCCTGACTGATTCTATGATTCTATGATTCTAGGTCTGAGTCTTCTAAGATGGCTGTTGCACAAACTGATTTGGTATCAGTCTTTGGAAGGTGATGATTTCCCTTCCATCACTCGTGGGTTTTTTTTACCTCCTTCCTTCATCTCTTAATCTATCTTTATCTCAACTCACATTTTTCTTCCTTTTGCTATTCCTATTATCTTCCCCTGTCCTGCTCAAGAATGATGGAGTGAGTGTGCAGCTGTCAGGGTGCCTGGCTACTGGTCAGCATCAATACAGCTCATTGCTTTAAGAACCTGGCTGCTAAGTGACTTCCAAGTACTCTTCATGGAGATCAGTGAAGCATCACCAGGAGGGCCAAAGTATGAAGGTTTTAGACTCAGAAATGCCAACCAGAGTGGACTACCCAACAGATAAGGGCAAATCCTCACAGAGCATGCACAACATCTAGGCATCAAGAGAGGCTGCATGGACCTGTTGCTTTACATGCAGACACATCTTGCATGTCCAGGGATGGAGTTATCTGTGTTATTTCCCGGGTTATATTTGGGAGGAGAGTAATTTTTTGCAGTCATGAACACAAATTCCTCTCTTAGTTTTAGAAATCATAGATGTGGATAATAGATCACAGTTTAAACAAATGACTGAGGAATTCTGAAAAGGTGATATGAATGAAAAGAGGAGGAAACACAGACAGACTGCATGTAGTGTTGAATGGATTAGGTGGGAATGTATAAAGCAAAAGATGATCAGGAATTATTAAGCTGAACAAAAGAAATGCCAGCATATCTTTAATAAGTACTTGCTTTCAACCAAAAATACGGAAGTTTTTATGTGCTCACAGATGGTCAATGCCATCAAATTTGCCACATGGTACAATTAGAAATTGCAATCTGTGTTTTTTAGAAAACTCCAACTATTGTGCAAGGGAACAGGGAGTACTTGGGCCATCTTTCCCTCAAGCTTCGTTTTATAGGAGTTAGTCCTGCTTGGTTTTGTGGAAAAAAAAAACCATTCTTGACTATCCACTTAGACAGGTCCTGTGTCAGCCCACAGGTCTGGCTGAGCTTCCTAAGGAGGACCATTTAGGTATTGACTTGGTCTTAGCATAGCAGCTTTCTCAGGCTTCACCACTGACCATTGTGGGCCCCATCCTGAACCTGTGGGCTGTCACGTATACTGGAGAGCAGTCTGTGAACACCTGTAAAATGGATTATTTTTAGGGTGTATTGGGTTTGGCTCAGCAGTAGCCAAAACACTGGTGTGTTACCAACACCCTTCCAGGTACCACTACAGAACACAGCACTATGAAAGATGCAATGGGGAGAACTAACTCCATCTCATCCAAACCCAATACATCCTAAAAAGAATCCATTTTACCTGTCATATATCATTCATACCCTTGCATACAGGGTGACTTTTCAAAGGGAATTCATGAAGCCAACTGCTATTGAGAGGAAAAGAATTTTAAGCTGCAATCCATTGCATAATGAAAAAGTATCCTCAAGGATACCTCCAAAGAACAGAGGAATTAAGAAAAAGCAAACCAACATCTGTAGAAATATGATGTGTTACATTCAAAGGATCAAGGATGTGTGTCTAATTTCCCTGAAAAATGAAATCTTTGGAAATGATGGTGACATGGGTTAAATATGAGTCAATACAAAGTATTGGGAGGAAAGTAGTGTATGGTAGCTCAGTTTACAGAAAAAAAAAATGTGTAAAGGTTCATTTATTATTCTATATCTCAATATAATTATAGAAAGAAAAAAAAAAATTTCCCATGAGGAAAAGCAACAAAAAAAACTCACCAAAAAAACCCGCATTAATAATTCCTTCTTTTCAAAAGCAAGCGGGAGAATGTGACGTGCCCTGATGGAGAGATAGGATTACTCATTAAAATATAAAAGCTTCTGAGAGTCAAGTGCCCCCTGTAGCTGCCCCCTGCCAGATTGAGGCCAGTAACCTAAAGGAAAAGAGGGAGTGGAGGAAAGTCCATGGTCAAGGTAGTAAACAAACTCCTGCCTTGTCCACCTCCCACTCGCCGAACTCCCCATACCCCCTCAATGTGGGGCTGTGACAAGAAGTTCTCACCCACCATGGTGGGAGTGTTGCTTCAGTTATTAAGTGGCCCCCAGGTGCCCTTGCAGAACAGGTTTGATGTCCTGCAGTTACAACTTGCCAGTGAGGAAGGCAAATCATCTGGCTTGGAGGAATTCCCCAAATTAAGAGAGCCTAAGCCCACCATACAAACATCTTATACCAAAATGAAGAGAAGAGTCATTGTTATAGGAGACTCCTTTTTGAAGGGAACAGAAGGACTGGTATGCAGACCTGACCCACTCCAAAGGGAGGTCTGCTGTCTACCGGGTGCCCAGGTCAAGGATGTGATAAGAAGGATTCCCTCCCTGGTTCGTCCCGCAGATTACTACCCATTGTTAACCTTCCAGACAGGCAATGATGACCTTGGAAGAAGAAAATGAAAGGCAATAAAGAGAGACTTCAGGGCCTGGTCAAGGGAGTGGGAGCACAGGTAATAGTCTCTTCTGTCCTCCCTGTTAAAGGGACTAACCCAGAAAGAATGAGGAGGACTCACCTGCTCAACTCTTAGCTTTGAGACTGATGCCTCCAGCAGGATTTTGGCTTTTTTGACCACGGGTCCCCCCCGATGATGCCAGGTCTGCTGGCAGCAGAAGGTGTGCACCTCTCTCACAGTGGAAGAAGGTTTCTATTGCAGAGGTTGGCTGGGCTCAGTAATTGTGCTTTAAAATAGGTTGGGAGAAGGGGGTGGGGAGAAAGCCAGGGTTACTATAAGCAAGCCTGAGACAATTGTGGGGCAATGTGTCAGCTCCACTGCTATCTCAGGAGAGGTAGATAACAATGAGTTGTGTGTTGGAGAGGATGCAAGGGATGGCACACCGGGGTGGAATGCTCATGGGGAAGAATTAAGGGATGTGGGAAAGGAGGTGAAATTGTTGTAGGCATCTACTATAGACCACCAAACCAAGAGGAAGATGTTGATGAGGCCTTCTACAGACAACTGGAGGTAGCCTCTGGAGCTAATTCCTTGGTACTCATAGGTGACTTCAATCACCCTGATATCTGCTGGGAAGCTCACACAGCCAGGCACAGCCACTCCAAAAGGCTCTCACAGTGTATCTATGATAACTTCTTGATGCAGGTAGTGTAGGAACCAACAAGGAGAGGTGCACTGCTGGACCTTGTATTAACTAATAAAGAGGGACTGGCTGAGGACATTAAGGTCAGGAACAGCCTTGGGGACAGTGACATAGTGGAGTTTGGTATTCTACAGGGCAGAATCTGACCAACAAGTAGAATTACAGCTCCGGACTTCTGCAGAGCTAACTTTGTGCTCTTCAGAGACATGCTTGCAGAAATCCCATGGGCTAGGGCCCTAGAGAGTAAAGGAGCCCAAGAAAGTTGGTTAATTTTTAAAGACCACTTCCTCCAAGCCCAAGCTAGGTGTGTTCCCCTGAGTAAAAAATCATATAGATATGCTAGGAGATCTGCATGTCTGAGCAAGGAGCTCCTTAAGAAAATCTCAGTGAAGAAAGAAACTTACAGTTCATGGAAGAAAGGATTGGTCACTTGGGAGAACTATAGAGAAGTAGTCAGGGCATGTAGGAAGGCAACAAGGAAGGCCAAAGCCCTCTTGGAACTGAAGCTGGCAAAGGAGGTAAAAGAGAACAAGAAGAGCTTCCTTGAATATATCAGTAGAAAAAGGAAGAACAGAGAAGGTGTGGAGATACTGCTGAATGAGGAGACAGCCCTGAGAACTGAGGATGCAGAGAAGGCAGAGTTGCTTCTGTCTTT
>VWZI01020952.1:46293-71211 GCA_013396835.1 Psilopogon haemacephalus | reverse complement strand
AATATAGTGCCACATTAGAACAAGTATCCAGAAAAAAATTGAGTAACCTCCATCCTTGGAGGTTTCCATGACTCTACCACAAAAAGCTGACCTCATCTAGCACTGGTGGTAGTCCTGCTCCATGCCAGAGGCTGGACTAAAAACCTTTTTCAGAGGACACTTCTAATCAGTGATTGTGTAAAAAAAAAAAAAAATCTAAAAAACCCAGCCAAACAAAAACCCCAAACCAAAATTATTCTAAACTACAAAATTTCTTGGTATTTTTAATTGCAAGAGGAACAGTCTGACTGCTCTTCGTGGTTGCAGGTGGAGGCAAAGGTGGCAAAAATGGATCATGCAGAAAACTGTTGGGTTATTTTTAAAAGGATTTTTTTCTTGTCCTCTTTCCATTAGTTATTTCCTAACTTCTCCTTATCCTTTCTGGGTAACAGACAGAGCTGACAGTTCCTGTTGAGAGTAGTAAAGATCCAACTGCAAGAGAGTAGCTGATTTTTCAGTGTATTCCAGCACAGAATTTATTTTAATGGCATGAAACAGGACCATTTGTAATAGTAATTGGAACTTGTCCTTTTTAAGACTTTCCATCCTGTCATTCAGCCCAGGCAGGGATCAGATATTCAGGATTTTCACTCTTCTTTCCCAGAAGGAGATTCTGTGCTATATTGGCACTTGGTATAAAGAGCAGGAAAATTAAACCTTGCTGTGGTAACGTGAGATATCCTGGTGATTAGAATACCTGGGTCAACAAAAGAAGGAAATTGCAGGTGACCTGAATTTTTACCCTTTCTTACCAGGTTTAGTGTTCCTGCTTTTTGTCTCTTCCATTAAACCTCCCTTTATTACCAGGAGGTAAAATTGTATTCCTATTTAAGTTTTGAAAGCATTGCAAGCCTGGAAGATGCTTCTAGAATCGCGATCTTCCATTTTCCATTCCAAGCAAGGATCAACTCTCTCTAACACTTTCCTGCTTGTTGTCTGAGTTGCTTTCAATGGTGGAGACTTCCAGTGGTTGTTTAGGCTTCTCCTATGTGCTGAGAGATTTCTACTAACAAAGTTTCATGTTGGTACTTTGTATCTGTTGATGCTTGTCCTCATCCTTAGGAGCACATGGAAAATTGCCTCCTTTTTTCTTTGCATCAGCCAGTTCTGCACTGGAAGTCTGTTATCATTAGCTCTTCATGAGCTCATAGACCCATTTTGATTGGAAGAGGCCTTTAAGAACATCAAGTCACACCTTTAACCCAACAATGCTAAATCATGTCCCTCAGCACCACAGCTACACAGCTTTTAAATCCCTCCAGGGATGGTGACTCCTTCACTTCCCTGGGCAACCTGTTCCAGTATTGTCCCATTAGGGCATGAATCCTCCTTGACAACCCTTTTGGGGAACCCAAATCTCCCCTGGCACAACTTGAGGTCATTTCCTCTTGTCCTATTGGTTGTTGCTTGGGAGAAGAGGCCAATAGCCACCTCACTAGAGACTTCTTTCAGGTTGTTCTATAGATCAGTGAGGTCTCCCCTGAGCCTCCTTTGTTCCAAGCTGAATAACCCCAGTTCCCTCAGCTGCTCCTTGTAAGCCTTGTGCTCTAAACCGCTCACCAGCTTTGTTGCCCTTCTTTGGACATGCCCCAGCAGCTCAATGTCCTTCTTGGAGTGATAGGTCAAAACAGAACCGAGGATGCTGTCTGCACTATACCAATGGGCCAAAACTGAACAGAAGATGCTGTCTGCACTGTACCAGTCTTAATTGTTGAACTGAAGATGCTGCCTGCACTATACCAATCTTGATCATTGAACTGAAGATGCTGCCTGCACTATACCAAACTTAATCACTGAACTGAAGATGCTGCCTGCACTGTACCAATCTTAATTGAAGACAGTAGAGCCTCCTGGGTACCTATTTTTATGCCAGAACTAACTTCAGAACTGATGGCATTATTTATGCATGCATTTATTTGAATCCCCCTTAAGCTCATCATGCTCCAAGTCTTTGTTCACGCTCTTGCCTGTTTGATCCCGATCCAAATGTCGATGCTCAACCTAAACTTTGCTTTCAACCCCTTAAAGCAAGGCTATCATCCTAAATGTCTGCAAAGCTCCAGAGCAACTCTTCATGAATAAACTTCTGTGCTTCTCTCCATTACAGCCAGACCTGAGTTAGAAAGATACAGAGATGCCCTCAGTTCTTGCATGTCAAGTTTTGTGCCCTGCGTGACAGTCATACCAAGGCACCTCCGTAGTGAGGATCTGAAGTAGCAGAAACAAAACTGGATTGTATTAATCTTATTGTTATGGTTTCTCGAGGAGAAAGTAGCTGATCACTGTGGTTCAGCCAGACTGCAGAAAGTGGTGGTTGCATTTTCAAGCTACGAATGATTGTTTGATTTCCTCACGCTTGAGGTTTAGCCTCCGCTTGCTTCACCCAGCCTATTTTCTGTAATTTAAGTGAGAATCTGCTGAAATTATAGCTAAGCTTTATCCTGCCTTTCTGCTCACCCCTTCTCTACTTTCCCCTTTCGTGACTCTGAGCTTGTGAATGAGTACCCCCTCATTTGCAAATGAGGGAGCAAAGGTGTGTGAAATTACTGAAGTAAGCGTAGCTCATATGTGGCAGATCTGAAACTGGACAGCACATTTTTGGTTCTCCTGTTGGAAGCTGTAAGTGCCATGGGGAGGTCATTCACCAGGGCATGTTTAGGTTGGACATTGGGAAAAATTTCTTCCCAAAAGGGTTGTCAAGCCCTGGAGGAGGCTCCCTAGAGAAGTGGTTTTAGCCACTGCTGACTCCACAGTCATCATCAGTGAAGTGATTTTAAAAGTCTGCATATGTAGTGCTGAGGTACATGGTTTAGTGGTAATTTGACAGTACCAGGTTAACAGTCAGACCTTAAAAGTCTCTTCCAAGCAAAAACTGTTCTGTGAGCTTAAGAAAGAAACACCTGCAGCCTGAAAAGCAGGAAAACATCACTGAATTAATCCAAGTTGCTTGGGTTGTTTACTTACTGGCACCCTTTGTCTTTGCCTGTTGGTTGTATCTCACTTTTTCTCCCATAAGCAACACACAGATGCTTTTTTTGATTATTATTATTATTATATTTTTTCAACCTAAGGACTTAAATCTCCAGAGGTATTTTGGTTTCAAACTCACTTGATATCATAACGTATTAAAATACTTTCCATTTTAGGCTTCTACTGTTGCCAGGCTTTATTTTCATAATGTGAATTATATAATTGCCTATAATCCTCTATATTTTTCTTCACTAAATCACACTGGCTGAAAGGTGCTCTTAGAGATGGAATCATGATCCTGCAGGAATCAAGGGAACCAGGATTTCACTCTGTATGTTTAGTGTACCACTTGGCTGGATGGTGCTCTTAGAGCAATCCTGATCCTGCAGGAATCAAGGGAAGCAGGATTTCACTCTATGTTTAGTGTACCACTTGGCTGCATGGTGCTCTCAAGCATGCAATCCTGATCCTGCAGGAGTCAAGGGAACCAGGATTTCACTATATGTTTATTGTACCACTTGACTGAATGGTGCTCTCAGAGATGGAATCCTGATCCTGCAGGAGTCAAGGGAACCAGGATTTAACTCTGTATGTTTAGTGTACCACTTGGCTGAATGGTGTTCTCAAGCATGCAATCCTGATCCTGCAGGAGTCAAGGGAACCAGGATTTAACTCTGTATGTTTAGTGTACCACTTGGCTGAATGGTGCTCTTAAGAGATGCAATCCTGATCCTGCAGGAATGAAGGGAACCAGGATTTCATTGTATGTGTTTAGTGTACCACTTGGCTGGATGGTGCTCTCAGAGCAATCCTGATCCTGCAGGAATCAAGAGAAACAGGATTTCACTCTGTTTAGTGTACCACTTGGCTGAATGGTGTTCTCAAGCATGCAATCCTGATCCTGCAGGAATCAAGGGAACCAGGATTTCACTCTATTATGTTTAGTGTACCACTTGGCTGAATGGTGCTCTTAAGAGATGCAATCCTGATCCTACAGGAATCAAGGGAACCAGGATTTAACTCTGTATGTTTAGTGTACCACTTGACTGAATGGTGCTCTCAGAGATACAATCCTGATCCTGCAGGAATCAAGGAAACCAGGATTTCACTCTGTTTAGTGTATCACTTGGCTGCATGGTGCTCTTAGAGCAATCCTGATCCTGCAGGAATCAAGGGAACCAGGATTTCACTCTATTATGTTTAGTGTACCACTTGGCAGAATGGTGCTCTTAAGAGATGCAATCCTGATCCTGCAGGAATCAAGGGAACCAGGATTTCACTCTATGTTTAGTGTACTGCTTGTTGATGAAATCAGCATTAGGTGTCTCAAGTGAAGAAAGCAGGAAGAAAAAAAAAAAAAACCAACCAAGGATACTTTGAATCCTTTATGTGCTTCAAATCATTTTCCATACATTGAACTAGTGACATAAACAGATGATATTTACAGGGGACTTGTGGCTGTAATTGACCTTCATCTTTTCCTGTGCACTTCTCAACCTCTCCTTGGATTTTCCTATTGTTTCCTCTTAATCATTCCACAATTAACACTATGTTTCAAGCAGACCTTTTTCTCTTGCCTGGGACCACCTCCCCAGAGGCCAGCATTCCCATCTCCTTTTAACTTCATCTTCTTAGCCTGATTTAGTTGGCAGTTTTGGGACTCAGTGTGGACAAATATCTCCTGTTGTGGTTTGAGCTAGAACAGAACAGAACAGAACTAACTCTCTTCAGTGATTCTGCTTTTCAGCTCAGCCTTCCCTCCGTGACAGCACTTTCTGAAGCTAATGGTGTATTTTTACAGTGTCTGCTTCTAGAAGTTACAACACTTGATGTTGGTAGTCACTACCAAGGAATGGTGTGTAGAAAGGCTCTTGCTTCTGCGGAGACCAAAGTCACTGCTAAATTTTGTGTGCCATGTTGAAGAGGTGACACCTGCGAGGAGAAGTGGGCAAGACAGGTGACCTTAAGCTGCCCAACAGCAGATTCTGCTCCATGTACATCAGAGTCAGTATAAAGTTGAGGGATCATAGAATCATAGAATGGTTTAGGTTGGAAGAGACCTCAAAGATCATCCAGTTCCAACGTCCCTGTGCCATAGGCAGGGACACCTCCCACTAGATCAGGTCACCCAAGACCTCATCCAGCCTGGCCTTGAACACCTCCAGGGGGGCAGCAGCCACAACCTCCCCGGGCAACTTGTTCCAGTGCCTCATCACCCTCACTGTGAAGAACTTTCTCCTAACATCCCGTTTAAATCTCCCCTCTGCCAGTTTAAACCCATTACTCCTCGTCCTGTCATTACAAGACCTTGTGAACAGTCCCTCCCCAGCCTTCCTGTAGGCCCCCTTCAGCTACTGGAAGGTTGCTATAAGGTCTTCTCAAATCAGTGGTGGTGATGACATAACTGCCATTAGAGGGCTTGGGGTGGATATTGGTTTGTACCTCTTCATATATATTTCATTTTCTTGACATGTAAAGCTGTTCTAGTTTTCTTTTGCAATCCGTAAGGCTCTCTCCCTTATCCCTGTTCTCATTCCTTTGGGAAGGGAGAGAGGTTAACAGGGAGCATCTGTCACTCATCTTACAGCCAGCTCAGCCCTAACTCTTGGCATGTCCAAAGCCCAGTCCTCAGGCCTCCCACCAGTTGCTTTATTCCTTTTTTTGTCACCATCAGTTCTTTCGAGCCGGAGCATTTCTCTCTGTCTTGTGTAATAAATTGCTATTCTGAAGTTGCAGCAACACAGTCCACATTTAAGGATGTATATCTTGTTTTCCTTTGACACTTTTATATGTGTGTTTTGGGGCAAGCAGAGGAGGAATTGCATAAACTGTGTCTTCTGTTAAGAGGGTAGAGAAAGGCCATGTTTTGAGTTCCAGTGGTGTTCCCATGGCTACTAGGACAGGTACATCACACTAGGGGGAACACTTCTGGCATTTAACAGCCCTTCCAGGTGATTTATGGTTCCACATAAGCTTTTCCTGAACTGAAAGGTTTTCTAGGGTTGGCATCTCGTCACTTGTCTCCATGCCCTGTTGGTTCTGTGTTCAGTGGCCTGTGGTTATTAAAATTCTTATCAGTAAAGGAGTTTCTGAGCAAGGTTCTTATTTTCTGGGTTCATGCCTACCTTCTGAACTCCTTAGCTTAACCAAAGAACCCTTTTTAATTTTTTTTTTTTCCTCTGTGCCTAATGTATTTTATTATAAAAGAAATGTGTAGAGTTCAAGTAATATTTGTCTTCAATTACAGTAATTAAGTTGTCAGGACTTAGAGCCACCAAGGGAATGAGAAAATCCTTTCCTGGTTGGCCAGGGGAGGTAATTGGTGCTCTGGTCGCAAGTACATTTCGCATAAAGGGGTGGGGAGGGAAACTGTTCTCTGCTCTGGCAGGCATCTGCAGCAGAAAACCTGGGAGACTGTTTGTCATTTTTGCAGTGCAAGGTGTCAAAATCCTGCTGTGGGTAGAAGGAAAAGAAAGTGACCTGTTTAACTCTGCTTTAGCAGGGCATCTATTTCTGATCCGCCCTAGCGCTGCTTGCTCAGGTTGGGAGGTAGAGCTCAGTAAAAAGAGAGTGACTACAAACGTAGCTCACTCCATTGATTCTGGGGGTTCTCTCTTGTCAAACTTCTACTGACATTTCCCTTTCAAATGTAACCTAGATGTGTAGGTGTGTGTAGATACATGAGGGTTTAGGGGGGTTTTTGCCTCCCCTCTCCCCGGGTTCAGCATCTCTTTGCAGACTAAAGTCAAATAGTTTCAGTTACTTCATAAACTTAGAATCATGGAATCATAGAGTCAGTCAGGGTTGGAAGGGACCACAAGGATCATCTAGTTCCAACCTCCATGCCATGGGCAGGGACATCTTACACTAGGTCAGGATGTCTGCAGCCTCATCCAGCCTGGCCTTAAACACTTCCAGGGATGTGGAGCCTTGACCACCTCCCTGGGCAACCCATTCCAGGGTCTCGCCACCCTCATGCTGAAGAACTTCCAGTCTGAATCTACCCATTTCTAGTAGTCCTATCACTACCTGACAGCCTAAAATGCCCCTCCCCAGCTTTCTTGTAGGCCCCCTTAAGATACTGAAAGGTCACAATTAAGTCACCTCAGATCCTTCTCCTCTACAGACTGAACAGTCCCAACTCCCTCAGTCTGTCCTCGTAGGAGAGGTGCTCCATCCTTCTGATCATCCTCGTGGCCCAAAGCTACCCAACGTTGCACCACAAGGTATTCCTACCAAAAAAAAAAGTACCTAATTTTTATAAGTGCCCACAGAAACATTGCTGGAATCTCAAGTGTAGCATTGCTTCGGTTCCACTGGAATAGCTCTCTTGAAAGCAGATGTATGAGGCAATCACTGCTCACAATGCATCACTAATGACACAATTTTTTGCATTCCTGCTCCTGTGAGTAAAGGTTATGGATGCAGGAGGAGTCAGAGCTGCAAAGCCTTCCTCACAAACCCCACTTCAGCTAACGAGTTTAACGATGCCCTGAAGAGAGCCGCCAGATCACTTATCTACACTATCATGCAATAACTATAAAGTGTTGAAGATAAGTGGGTTTATGTCTCCCAGCTTGCTACTGCCTTTCACCTTGTGTATTGTTTTATGCCAGTGAAAGTGGGCGTGAGATAGGACTGCCCTGAGCTGGCTGCATTTTATAGTCGCCTCCGTTTACATGCAGGATGCGTGGGTAGAGTGGATGCTCTTATCTAGCCCTGCATGACTGAATGGAGATAGAGGGAAGATCTCTGCCAGACTCACCACATGTGACTGTAAAAGCTCTGGATTCGTTTCTCGACTCCTGTTCAAGAAGCATGTTGTAGGCCAGATGCTGGTGAGGGTTCTACACAGTTCTTACCTGCTCTGCCTTGTCCATCAAGGCAGTGAGACCTGGACAGACTGAGAGCTCTGCACAGAGGAACCAAATGAGGTTCAACAAGGATAAGTGCAGAGTTCTGCACCTGAGAAGGAAGAATAAATGGTGCCAGAACGGGTTGGGAGGTGATCTGCTGGAGAGCAACCCTGTGCAGAGGGGCCTGGGAGTGCTGGTGGAGAACATCCATGGCACAGCAATGTGCCCTTGTGGCCAAGAGGGCCAATGGGATCCTGGGGTGTATTAAGAAGAGTGTGTACAACAGATAAAGGGAGGTTCTTCTCCCCCTCTACTCTGCCCTGCTGAGACCTCATCTTGAGTACTGCGTTCAGTTTTGGGCTCCCCAGTTTAAGAGGGACAGGAATCTGCTGGAGAGCATCCAGTAGAGGGCTATGAGGATGCTTAGGGGACTGGAGCACAGGCCGAGGGACTTGGGGCTGCTTAATCTGGAGAAGAGTGAGAGGGGATCTAATCAATGTTTCTAAATATCTGAGGGCTGAGGTTCAGGGCAGGTGGGACAGGCTTTGCTCACTTGCTCCCTGAGATAGGACAAGGAGCAATGGATGGAAGCTGCAGCACAGGAGGTTCCAGCTCAACACAAGGGGGAACTTCTTTACTGTAAAGGTCACAGAGCACTGGAACAGGCTCCCCAGAGAGGCTATGGAGTCTCCTTCTCTAGAGACTTTCAAGGCCTGTCTGGAAGTGTTCCTGTGTGACCTGAGCTAAATTGTCTGGTCCTGCTCTGACAGAGGATTGGGCTTGATGAGCTCTTTGGGTCCCTTCCAACCCCTGACATCGATCCTGCGATCCTGCGATCCTGCGATCCTGTGATCCTGTGACTGTACCTGCCTACCTGCAGTTCATACAGGGCTTTAAATGTAAAATCTGGGGCATTTCCAAGTCATCTGTAACTTCTGCCAAGCAAACCTCACAGAGGCTTATTTTTGAGCGCTTCAGTATCCATGTAAGCAAATAAGATTTCAGCTTTTTGGCTTGTAAGTTTTGTAAGTGACAGATAATTTGCCACGGTCTGTATTTTTCTAGTGGCATTTGCTGCTTTTTCAGAGTCGATTCTCTTCATGCCATGCAGAGCATCCAGCTCCAGAGCTATACTTTGTTTAGCGTTTCAATTTACTTTCTAGATGCTAGACCCTTTCATAGATACTCTACCTGCAGCCAAAGCTCAGCAGCTATTTATTTTGAGTGTGCAGACGCCTTGTAAGATCTAACCTGTGATGTTGTTTTTACCTTCTGGTAAAGTGTGATCAAATGGCAGCATGTTTAAGCAACGACACCTAGGACACAAACACAGTAAACCAGCCATGAAACAAACAGTTCCAAAGGTCAGGTAAGTTGGCAGAGATGCACCAAGGCTGCGTTGCTCCTGTGTATTCAGACTTCCCACACTTTGCTTTAGTCCAGGCATAGGATTTCCTTTATGCCACAGGCTAGTCCATTGTGCTGTATTTTTTTTTTTTTTGTCTTGTTTTATATCTTGTAGAGAGGTGTGCCTTAGAAAAGTGAGTGGGACACACTGAGTATGATAGCATTACACCCCCCATTACAAGAGGGACGTGGAACTGTTGGAGCAAGCCAGAGGAGGCCACAAAGATGCTCAGAGGGCTGCAGTAGCTCTGCTGTGAGGACAGGCTGAGAGAGCTGGGGCTCTGCAGCCTGGAGAAGAGAAGGCTTCCAGGAGACCTTATAGTAGCTTTCCAGTATCTGAAGGGGGCCTACAGGAAAGCTGGGGAGGGACTATTGACAAGGTCTTTTAATGACAGGTCAAGGGGTAATGAGTTTAAACTGGCAGAGGGGAGATTGAAACTGGATGTTAGGAGGAAGTTCTTTCCAGTGAGGGTGGTGAGACACTGGAACAGGTTGCCCAGGGAGGTTGTGACTGCTCCCTCCCTGGAGGGATTCAAGTCCAGGTTGGATGAGGCCTTGGGTGACCTGTTCTACTGGGAGGTGTCCCTGCCTGTGGCACAGGGGGTTTGGAACTGGGTGAGCTTTGAGGTCTCTTCCGACCTAAACCATTCTATGATTCTATGATGGATTTGCATAGGAGTAGGTAAAGAGTAAGAAATTCAAAGCAGCAGAAAATTGTCCTGTTCTGTATCCTCATCTACCTCCTATGCTGCCAGCTCTTCTCACTAAACCTATGTTAACTCTAGCATTAAGGGTTACCACTCACTTCTCCCTAAACCTACATTACCTCCAGCATTCAAGAGAAGGGCAGCATAGCTGGTGAGGGGCCTGGAGCAGAGCCCTGTGAGGAGAGGCTGAGGGAGCTGGAGGGGTTTAGCCTGCAGAAGAGGAGGCTCAGGAGTGACCTCATTGCTGTCTACAACTACTTGAAGGGAGGTTGTAGCCAGCTGGGGTTGGTCTCTTCTCCCAGACGACCAGCAACAGAAGGAGGGGACACAGTCTCAAGTTGTGCCAGGGGTGGCATAGGCTGGATATTAGGAGGAAGCTCTGCCCAGAGATAGTGATTAGCATTGGAATGGGCTGCCCAGGGAGGTGGTGGAGTTGCCAAGAAAAGCCTGGATGGAGCACTTAGTGCCATTGGCTAGGGCTGGGTGATACTTTGGACTGGATGATCTTGGAGGTCTCTTCCAGCCTGGCTCCTATTCTATTCTATTCTGTTCTATTCTATTCTAGGCTGCCTCTCACTTCTGCCTTACGTTTTTATGATTAATTTTCAAAGCACTGTAACTGTTCTTTAATTTTTTTTTATTAGTATGCAAAAAAAACATAAAACATGTTTAAAGCCACTGTTATGAGGACAATCTTTTTAGCAGGGCCTGTTGTGACAGGACAAGGGGTGATGGTTTGAAATCAAAAGAGAGGAGATACAGTCTAAATATAAGTATGGAATTGCTTACTGTGGAGGTGGTGAGACACTGACACAGGTTCCCCAGAGAGACGGGAGATGCCCCATCCCTGGAAAGATTCCAGGTCAGGTTGGATGGGGCTCTGAGCTCTAGTTGAAGATGTCCCTGCTCACTACACAGAGGGTTTGGACAAGATCATAAAATCATAGAATCAGTCAGGGTTGGAAGGGACCACAAGGATCACCTAGTTCCTGCGCCCCTGCTGTGGGCAGGGACACCTCTCACTAGATCAGGCTGTCTAGAGCCTCATCCAGCCTGGCCTTAAACACCTTCAGGGATGGGGTTCCACCACCTCCCTGGCCAGCCCCTTACAGACTCTCACCACCCTAATGGGGAAGAACATCTTCCTAACATCCAGTCTGAATCTCCACATTTCTAGCTTTGTTGCATTCTCCCTTAGTCCTGTCACTACCTGACACCCTAAAAAGTCCCTCCCCAGCTTTCTTGTAAGCCCCCTTAAGATACTGAAAGGCAACAATAAGGTCTCCTGGGAGCCTTCTCCTCTCCAGACTGAACAGCCCCAACGTCCTCAGTCTGTCCTCACAGGAGAGGTGCTGCAACCCTCTGATCATCCTCATGGCCCTTCTCTGGACATGCTCCAGCACATCCATGTCCCTCTCGTAATAAAGGCTCCAGAACTGGACGCAGTACTCCAGGTGGGGTCTCACCAGTGCAGAGCAGAGCAGAGCAGGAGAATGACCTCCCTCACCCTGCTGGTCACACTTCTCTTGATGCAGCCCAAGATCTTGTTGGCTTTCTAGGCTGCAAGGTCTCTTATGACCTAACCCATTCTGTGATGCTTGACTCTCACTCCTGCTCTTCTTTGTTCACCTGCAGGAGGATGTTAAGGAGCCCAAATCTCTGGAAGAGAAGAGGAAGCACTCAGTGTCTGAGCCTGCAGACAGTTACAATACAGTGAAGAGCTTTCTCACTGTACAGGAGTATTTTGCCAAGCGCATGGAAAAACTGAAGGGGTCCCAGAAGGAAACAGAAACAGAGGTAGACAATTCCTGCCCAGCTGATGAAGCTTTGGAGCCTTCAGAAGAACTGAAAGCCAAAGTCAAAAAGAGAAAGAAGCAGAAGAGAGAAGAGGCAGAGACTGCAGAGCAATGCGAGAAGCCAAAAGTGAAACAAGCTAAAATTGGTAGCTTGAATGGAAAGGAACTGGATGGTCCATTAAATGAATGTCAGTCAAGGAAGAAGAAAAGGAAACATAAAAAGCAGCAGGAAGAGGAAGGTGTTAGTTGTGATGAAAATGTGGGCAGTGAAGAAATTTACATGGGGTTGTCTGATGGGGAAGATATCAGCGAAAGGGACTCTGAGGGAAAGCAAAAGAAACGCCATAGGAATAAACACAAAAGGCAGAAAGAGGCAGCAGATGAGTGTGTGGAAGGAGCACAGAGAAAGAAAAAGAAGCAGAGCAAGCACATTTAACCATTTCAGAATCAAGCTGGGACTCTGAAGTGATCTAACTTCAATATGTTACAGGAGAAGGCTGTGTCAACACATCAGCCAGACATCACCTATTAATCCAGCCTTGAGCACACTGCTCTACCTCCAGCTGAAACCACAGACTATGTTTAAATTGAGCTCTTCAAGGAAGGACAGTGGCAGGCCAACATGAGCCTCACTTTTAAAAGGTCTCTGTGAGTAGGGTCAAGGCTTGCACATCTACAAAGCAAGGCTTGATAAAAATGAATTAGGCTTTGCCTCTTCCAGTGTGGCTTTGCCAGAAGTGTGTTTTAATACAGCAGAGCCTGTGCTGCCTTCAGCCCAGAACCACACTGGTGTGACTCCACCCAAGCCAGGTAATAGCAAGTGAAATCAGGGCTGGTTTTTCCCACTGAGACTGGGACAGGCAGTGAATTGCTCTCTGCTGCTTCATACAGTCTGTCTTTTTCTCAAGCAGGTTAAAACAAAAAAGTGTCACCCCACTGCTGCCTTTATTATTAAAGCCACTGTTTTCACTTGTGAGAGCCCAGCTCTTCTTCTGGAAACAGGAGGGGGTTTGCAAAGCTCCATGTATTTTTTCACTGATTTTTGCAAAGTCCTGTCTTAATTTTTTCCACTGACCTCCTTTTACGTATGAAATAAATGTTTCACCCCAAAATACTTATTTTCAACACAGGTTTACACCTGAGTGACTAAAGAATGAAATAAAAATGCCTCCCCTTTGTTTCCTAGCCTTTTGTTAAGTACTGTAAGCCACTCTCTAACTTTGCAACAGAGCTAAAGGAGCTGTGAGTCTGTTAACCATATCACAGAGTCATGGATTCAGAAATCATTTAGGCTGGAAGAGACTTTTAAGATCATTAACCCAACACTACCAACCCCACTGCTAAAACATGTCCCTAAGAACCACATCTACATGTTTCTTTAAAGCACTCCAGGGGTGGGGACCCTGGCCAGACTCTTCCAGTGCTTGACAACCCATTCTGTGAAAAAATTGTACCTGATGGCCAACTTAAAACTTCCCAGGCACAACTTGAGGCCATTTCATACTCTCCTGTCAGTCTGGAGAGGAGAAGGCTCTGAGGTGACCTTATTGTGACCTTTCAGTATCTTAAGGGAGCCTACAAGAAAGCTGGGAAGGGACTTTTTAGGGTGTCAGGCAGTGATAGGGCTAGGGGGAATGGAACAAAGCTAGAAATGGGTAGGTTCAGACTGGATGTTAGGAGGAAGTTCTTCCCCGTGAGGGTGGTGAGAGCCTGGAAGAGATTGGCCAGGGAGGTGGTGGAAGCCCCATCCCTGGAGATGTTTAAGTCCAGGCTGGATGAGGCTCTGGGCAGCCTGATCCAGTGTGTGAGGTATCCCTGCCCATGGCAGGGGTGCTGAAACTATATGATCCTTGTGTTTCCTTCCAACCCTGACTGATTCTATGATTATCTGGGAGAAGATATCAACCCTCCACCTCACTCCAGGCTCCTTTCAGGTAGTTGTAGAGAATGAGAAGGTCTCCGCTGAGCCTCCTTCTCTCCAGTCTACACAACCCCAGTTCCCCCTGCTGTTTCTCAAAAGACTTGTGCTCTAGACCCTTCACCAACTTCATTGCTCTTCTCTAGGCTTGCTCCATCACTTCAGTGTCCTTCTTGCAGCAAGGGGCTCAATCCCAAATCCTGTGTTCAAGGTGTGAGCTCACCAGTGTGATCACCTCCCAAGTCCTTCTCACTGTGCCTTTTCCAATAGAGTCCAGGATGCTTCTTGGCCATCTGGGCACACTGCTGCCTCATACTCAACTGGCTGTCTACCAGTACCCTTGGGTCCTTTTCTGCCAGGCAGCTGTCCAACAAGTCTTGCCCAAGCCCAAAGCATTGCATGGGATTGTTGTGAAACACGAATGGTAGGAGTTGGACGGGACCTCTGGAGATCATGGAGTCCAACCCTTCTGCTGAAGCAATGCCACCTAGAGCAGGTTGCCCAGGAACACAGCCAGGTGGATTTGGAATCTCTCCAGAGAAGGAGACTCCAAACTCTCTGGGCAGCCTGGTCCAGTGCTCTGGCACCCTCACAGGAAAGTTTTTCCTCCTGCTCAGGTGGAATGTGTTTTGTTCTAGTTTGTGCCCATTAAATCTTTGGTTCCCTGGCAACATTCAGAGTACCTTTGCTGATGTATCTGTCATCCAAGACAACTTTTTGAATACAGTAAGGGTTGGTTTGTTTTTTTTTTTTTCCTAAAATTAGGAGACCAAATAGATTTTAAAAGCACAGCTGTTCAGATGGGTTGGTATTGCCATTTGTGGTAGTCTGGGAGTTCCCTACCTCCCTACACTGTGAAATTGCCCAGGCTAGACTCAGAGGGCTGGAAGTTAAGGAAACAAAGCTTTATATTACAGCTTTGCATAATATACAAGCAAATATATTACAGATATTTACAGATATATACAGTGAAAAAGTAATACAGAAACACCACATTCCTCCCAGAGATCAGGTTCCCTAAGAGGGGTTTCCAACCACCCTACCACCTTCCCCCACTTCCCAATCTTTTCTCAGTATCTGTCTTAGATCAGGGTCCCTAAGAGGGGTTTCCAGTCACCCTGCCACCTTCCTTTCACTTCCCAATCTTCTCTCAGTATCTGTCTTAGATCAGGGTCCCTAAGAGGGGTTTCCAGTCACCCTACCACCTTCCTTTCACTTCCCAATCTTATCTCACCATCTGTCTTACATGCCAGATAAGTGAAAATAGATTGGCCAGGGGGGGTTAGCAGTAGGAAAGTAGTCAGTGAAGTTATTCAGATCCAACTAAGAAGACAGGGAGAGAGATGTGCATCAGCCAGCAGGACTCAAAGCAGTCTGAGTTATCAATGTTTTGGTTATAACATCTATGCCATTTCAGTAACCAGTGAGGCAGAATCAAATTTTGTTTTCCTTTCTCAGCCTATGGTCTAATTTCTCATTCAAATCCTCCAATTAGTTCAAACCAGCACACCACTTATCCGTAGAAAACTTGCAGTTTAGATTTATAAGCAAATGTGAGCTTGTTTATAAACCTGGAAGTAAAGTAATGCTGGAACTCAGCACTGCCATAAGCAGTTTTGTAGGAGATCTTCAACATTCTGTGTGAATTTTGACATGTTATTCCCACTCAGCCAAGCACTACCAGAAGGGATGAGTGGGCTTGGAAGCAAAGCTGTGGAATGGGAAGAAACATTTCTGTGTCCTAGAGTCTAGTTCTGATACTGCTTTGGCCACACCAAATGAACAGCCCAGGCCTGAAAGCCAGCCAACTACCATGGCATAATCCAGAGTCATTGACCAGAATTAAATCCATTAGCTTTTTGTTTGACTGTGGGCCTGGCTGTTTCCTCAGCAGAAAATCTAAACCATGCCTTTGGCCAGCTCTGCTGAATAAAATGGGTGCTGATTTTTTTTTTTTTTAATTGTCTTAGCTCAGTTGAGTTTCTCAACGTGATGTAAAAAACATTGTCAAGCTACAGATGTTAATATGAGAAAATTCCCTTAAGCTGCTCTGCTGGTTTGAACCAATTGGAGGATTTGAATGAGAAATTAGCCTATAGGCTGAGAAAGGAAAACACATGATCTTACTTCACTCTCAGCTTTACTGAGAAAGAAAATAAACTGTTTTAAGAGTTGCAACCCAAATACAGATAAATCAGATTCCTAGAGACCTCTCTGTGGCTGCTCTTGCATGGCTCTGTTCTCCCTGCCTTTGGTAGCTGGTTGTGAATTAACTCCACTAACTTCTTTTCCTACTGCTAACCCCCCCCTGGCTGATCTACTTTTTCCTATTTCCTGCATCAACAGATGGTGAGATAAGATTGGGGAAGGGGAGAAAGGTGGTAGGGGTGGTTAGAAACCCCTCTTAGGGATTTTGGTCTCTGGGAGGGCTGTGGTGTTTCTCTATTACCTTTTTACTGTATATATCTGTAAGTATCTGTTACACGTTTTAAATATCTGCTTGTATATTGAGCATTGCTGTAAATATAAAGCTTCATTCCTTAACTTCCAGCTGACTGAGTCCTAGCCTGGGTCATTTCAAAGTTGGGGGGGGGGGGGGCAGGTAAGTGCTAAACCACCACAACTGCTCTTTTATTGTCCAGTGGAAGAACCTCAGTCTGCAGCACACAGCCCACAGGGCTTCAGCTGTTTTTCAGTGGCAGCTGAAGTCTTCCTTTCTAAGACACCTTGGTTTGCAATGCACCTTTCTCACCCTCAGGACATGTTCATTCATTGCAGCAAAATTACCATGGTTTTCCCTCCTATGAGGGAAAAAGAGATGCCAATCCCTGCCTTTCAGGATGCCATCCCAGTAGCTTTTAAGCCTTGTAGCATTTGTGTTTCAGTGCTACACAAGTATTGGCCAGACTCTCTTCAGTGGTGCCCAGTGACAGGACAAGGGGCAACAAACAGTATTGGTATCCAGTATCTGAAGGGGGCTACAAAAAACCTGGGGAGGGACTTTCTGGGTTATCAGGTAGTTACAGGACTTGGGGGAATGGAGCAAAGCTGGAGGTGGGGAGATTCAGATTGGATGTGAGGAGGAAGTTGTTCAGCATGAGAGTGGTGAGGCCCTGGAATGGGTTGCCCAGGGGGATGGTTTGGGCCCCATCCCTAGAGGTGTTTGCAGCCAGGCTGGATGAGGCTCTGTCCAGCCTAATCTAGGGTTGGGTGTCCCAGCCCATGGCAGAGGGGTTGGAACTGGCTGATTCTTGTGGTCCCTTCCAACCCTGACTGATTCTAAGCACAAACTGAAACCCAGGAGATTCCATCTAAACATGAGAATTTTTTTTTTTCCCTGTGAGAGTGACAGCCATGGACCAGGATGGCCAGGGAGTCTGTGGAGTCTCTTCTGGAAAGATTGCAAACCCACGTGGATGTGATCCTGTGCAACCTGCTCTGGGTGACCCTGCGTTAGCAGGGGAGGTTGCACTGGGTGACTTCCAGAGGTCCCTTCCAACTTATACCATGCTGTGAACCTGTGATGTTCTGGGCTTATTTCCTTGAATGAAATACTCCTTAATGCCATGAGGTTCTCACAGAGTTGTAAGCTGTGTATTTTAGGTGGAAAAAAAAATATATATATGATCTTCTCAAGGGATGAAGACAGCAAAATAATCTTGAATATTGCATTAAAGCATCCTAAGTTTTGTGGGTCCCCTGCAAAGCAGCCCTTCTAATTCCTTGCTCACCAATTTCTTGCTCTTGTTGTTGTTAGAAGCCAAAAGCCTGTTTCCATTAATTCTTTTTTAACTCTTAAGCAGCTAAACTTTACAGCCTCTCTGGGATTTCAGTTTAAAAAGGTGCTAGCTAAGGAACAAGATTTCCTTCTCCAAGTGCTGCTGGGTTTGTTTGTTCTGTGCATTAATCTTCCTTGAGTTTCTATGTGCTGATTCTTGGCCTTGTTCCATTATGGAAAGAATAAAACCGGGTTTTGTTGTTTGTTGTTGGGTTTTTTTTTTTAAGTTGATGGTGTTACTACAGTTAAATGCAGGTGAGCTGAGATTTAAATCTGCCTCAGATTGAAATATTAGCTACAAAGAGAATCATAGAATCATGGAATGGTTTAGATTGGAAGAGACCTCAAAGATCACCCAGTTCCAACCCCCTGCCATAGGCAGGGACACCTCCCACTAGAACAGGTCACTCAAGGCCTGATCCATCCTGGCCTTGGACACCTCCAGGGAGGGAGCAGCCACAACCTCCCTGGGCAACCTGTGCCAGTGTCTCACCACCCTCACTACAAAGAACTTCCTCCTAACATCCAGTTTCAATCTCCCCTCTGCCAGTTTAAACCTATTAATCCTTATCCTGTCATTACAAGACTTTGTCAATAGTCCCTCCCCAGCCTTCCTGTAGGCTCTTTTCAGATATTGGAAGGCTACTACAAGGTCTCCTCGAAGCCTTCTATTTTCCAGGCTGCAGAGCCCCAACTCTCATAGCCTGTCCTCATAGCAGAGCTCCTGCAGCCCTCTGAACATCTTTGTGGCCTCCTCTGGACTGGCTCCAACAGTTCCGTATCCTTCTTGTGTTGGGGCTCCAGAACTGTAGTGTCTGAGAAGACCAGAGTAAAGGGGCAGAATCCCTTCCCTTGTCCTGCTATCCACACAGCTCTTGCACGCAGTTGCTGTCTGGGCTGCACTCACACTGCAGCCTCATCTTGAGCTTTTCATCCACCCAGACCCCCAGGTCCTTTTCCTCAGGGCTGCTCTCAGCCATTCCCCACCCAACCTGGAATTGTGCTTGGGATTGTGCCTACCCAGGTGCAGGACCTTACACTTGGCTTTGCTGAATTTCATGAAGTTGGCCTGGGTCCATCTCTCCAGCCTGTCCAGCTCCCTCTGGATGGATCCCTGCCCTCTAGCAAGTCGACTGTGCCACACTGCTTGGTGTCACACTTGCTGAGGGTGCACTCAGAGATTCCCTTTGTACAAGAGGAGGTGGGAATTCCACCTTACCCCAGGAAATGGGAGATTTTACTGTGCTTCAAGCTCAAAGAGAAATTGGATGTGCAGAATATTGCTTGTAGGAGGGGGGGAAACAAGACCAGCATTTGAAAGAGTCAATTCGTGGAGCTGCTCTGTGTGTGTTAACGTTCAGCCAACTTTGCATTGCTTGACAAAAAGCTCTTCTTAACAGACCAGACCAGACCAGACCCTGTCTAGTGAAATGGGTGACTGAAACAACAGGAATGTGGTTCAAAGTAATAAATCTTTTTTTGTCGTTGTTGTTGTTGCTTATAGTGGGTTGGGAGTCCAGTTCTAACCAAACTCTGGTTTGGCAGGAAGCTTCTTTTTTAGAAAGCATAAGAAAAAAGGAATTGCATCATTGCCCAACTGATGCAATTAGCAAAGGCTAAGACAAAGAAATGATTTGGTTTCATGTCTCTGAACAGAGGATTTTATAAACAGACTTTTGCTGTGTACCTGGACTACTGTGTGCAGTTCTGGAGCCCCCCAGCACAAGAAGGACATAGAACTGTCCAGAGTCCAGAGGAGGGCCACAAAGATGATCAGAGGGCTGCAGCAACTCTGCTATGAGGACAGGCTGAGAGAGTTTGGGCTCTTCAGCCTGGAGAAGAGAAGGCTTCCAAAAGACCTTATAGTAGACTTCCAATATCTAAAGGGGGCCTACAGGAGGTCTGGGGAGGGACTGTTCACAAGGTCTTGCAATGACAGGACGAGGGTGAATGGGTTTAAACTGGCAGAGAGGAGATTGAAACTGGATGTTAGGAGAAAGTTCTTTGCAGTGAGGGTGGTGAGACAGTGGCACAGGTTGTCCAGGGAGGTTGTGGCTGCTCCCTCCCTGAAGGTGTTCAAGGCCAGGCTGGATGAAGCCTTGAGTGACCTATTCTAGTAGGAGGTGTCCTTGCCTATGGCAGAAGGGGGTTTGAACTGGATGATCTTTGAGGTCTCTTCCAACCTAAACCATTCTATGATTCTATGATTTGTGCCATTGTATTTAACACCTTGCAGCACAAAACAATGTGCCTAGAAACTTGCAAGATGAGAGTCGCCTCTCTGCTTTCACTTGCAGAGGGAGAATGATGCACACACGGCGCAGACAGTGATAGTTTTCAGTTTCAGTTCTCCGAGGTCAACAGTGACATTAACAACGTTCCCCTTCACAATGGGAGCCTTATGGAGATGGTGGTTTCTTGGGAGTTGCTTCCCTTCTTCACTTTGAGCCTTGAAATGAGCTGTTGGTGCAAAGGCTGCGATGTGCCAAGCTAGGTGATTTGCAACTGCAGCCCTCCGAGCAGCAATGCATATGTGTGCCTTGTGCTTGTAAATACCTGCTGTAAATACCAGCTCTGCTCCAGAAAGCAGAGGCTGTGGAAAAACCAGTCTGTTACCAGCACTGGAACAGAGTCTGCATGAGCTTAGTGGGCATCAGCTGGTTCGATCTTGCTTGTGTCTGCCTGCAGAGCCTTCCTTCAAGCCGAGGATGGGAAGGTTGCACTGCTGCATCAGCTGGTTTGATCTTGCTTGTGTCTGCCTGCAGAGCCTTCCTTCAAGCCGAGGATGGGAAGGTTGCACTGCTGCATCAGCTGGTTTGATCTTGCTTGTGTCTGCCTGCAGAGCCTTCCTTCAAGCCGAGGATGGGAAGGTTGCACTGCTGCATCAGCTGGTTTGATCTTGCTTGTGTCTGCCTGCAGAGCCTTCCTTCAAGCCGAGGATGGGAAGGTTGCACTGCTGCATCAGCTGGTTTGATCTTGCTTGTGTCTGCCTGCAGAGCCTTCCTTCAAGCCGAGGATGGGAAGGTTGCACTGCTGCATCAGCTGGTTTGATCTTGCTTGTGTCTGCCTGCAGAGCCTTCCTTCAAGCCGAGGATGGGAAGGTTGCACTGCTGCATCAGCTGGTTTGATCTTGCTTGTGTCTGCCTGCAGAGCCTTCCTTCAAGCCGAGGATGGGAAGGTTGCACTGCTGCATCAGCTGGTTTGATCTTGCTTGTGTCTGCCTGCAGAGCCTTCCTTCAAGCCGAGGATGGGAAGGTTGCACTGCTGCATCAGCTGGTTTGATCTTGCTTGTGTCTGCCTGCAGAGCCTTCCTTCAAGCCGAGGATGGGAAGGTTGCACTGCTGCATCTGCTGGTTTGATCTTGCTTGTATCTGCCTGCAGAGCCTTCTTTCAAGCCGAGGATGGGAAGGTTGCACTGCTGCATCAGCTGGTTTGATCTTGCTTGTGTCTGCCTGCAGAGCCTTCCTTCAAGCCGAGGATGGGAAGGTTGCACTGCTGCATGCTGTGTGAGAAGTAACAGACTATAGGACAAGAGGAAACTAAAGGCTGGAGAGCAGGAAAAGCGTCTTCAACAAAAGTGGTGTCAAGTCCTGGAACAGGTTGCCCAGGGAAGTGATGAAGTCAGCATCCCTGGAGGGGTTTAAAAGCTGTGTAGAAGTGGTGCTGAGGGACACATTTTGGTGGTCGCCTGGCAGTGCTGAGTTAACAGTTGGACTTGCTGATATTAAAAGTCTCTTCCAGCCAAAAGGATTCTATGATTTTATAACCCCAGTGTGTGGAACAGGCAGAGTTCCTTGAGTTTCTTTCCAAGACATACTAGCTCTAGTGCTTTACATACAGTATCTGAAGGGGGCCTACAGAAAAGCTGGGGAGGGACTTTTTAGGCTATCAGGTAGTGACAGGACGAGGGGGAATGGAGCAAAGCTGGAGGTGGGGAGATTCAAATTGGATTTTAGGAGGAAGTTATTCACCATGAGAGTGGTGAGGCCCTGGAACAGGTTGACCCGGGGATGGTTGGGGCCACTTCCCTGGAGATGTTTAAGGCCAGGCTGAATGAGGCTGTGGGCAGCCTGATGTAGAGTAGGGTGTCCCTGGGCATGGCAGAGGGGTTGGAACTAGCTGATCCTTGTGGTCCCTTCCAACCTTGATTGATTCTATGATTCTATGATTCTAAGATGAAATAGTGAAAAACAGGGTTTATTTAAAATGTAGAAGCATGAGACTATTAAATTCACATTTCAAGAGAACCCATCATGATTTCAGGGCCACCTATCCCTACATCTGTGTGGATGTCAGTCCACTGAATGCTCTCTGAGACACAGCTGCCGTGTTAAATTTAAGTATTTTCTTACCTTATCAGTGCTTTTCACTATCTAAAGGATGTGTATGAAGAAGATGGGGCAGACTTTTCAGTGGTGCCCAGCAACAGGTTATAGAATCATAGAATGGTTTAGGTTGGAAGGGACCTCACAGATTATCTAGTTCCAAACCCCTATCATAGGCAGGGACACCTCCCACTAGAACAGGTCACTCAAGGCCTCATCCAACCTGGCTTTCAACATCTCCAGGGAGGGAACAGCCACAACCTCCCTGGGAAATCCATTCCTGCATTTCACCGCCCTCACTGCAAAGAACTTCCTCCTAACATCCAGTTTCAATCTCCCCTCTGCCCGTTTAAACCCATTACTTCTCATCCTGTCATTACAAGACCCTGTAAATAGTTCCCTCCCCAGCCCTCCTGTAGGCTCCCTCCAGATACTGGAAGGCTACTACAAGGTCTTCTCAAAACTTCTTCTCCAGGCTGAAGGCACAACAGGAACAAACTGGAAGGAGGAGAAACTTCTTTACTGTGAAGGTGACAGAACATTAGGACTGGCTATGCATGGAGGATGTGGAGTCTCCTCTTGAGACATTCAAAACCAACCTGGGTGTGATCCTGTGCAATCTACTTTGGGTGAAGCTGCTTTAGTAGGGAGCCTGAACTGGATGATCTCCCACCCCTACCATTCTGGGATTCAGTGAAAGGTCTTTGGGGACAGTTCAGCATCACATTCAATTAATGCAGCTTTCCTTGAAGCCCGGGGCAAAGAAAATGATCTGAATTCACCAATGTAATTAACCAATTTTCTCCTGTTTAAACACACAAGTTTGAAGTTCTCGAAGCATCCACCTTCAAAAGAAACCACTTACGTCACGAAACCTCCAAATCTGCCAGCACTAAGGGGAGGAAGGAAGCTCCAAGAGGAGAGGAAAACCACACAAGGTCTATTGGAAACACTGCGTAGCATCATGCCTATCTTTTAAAAAAAGAAGATCTTCTAGTGGTGTGGTGCTCAAACACAGTGTGGGCACTGCTAGCAGCTAAAGCAGTCCTTTGCCTCATTCCTCATTCCAGGGTAGCATGAGGTTTGTGATGTGAAGGATCCTAGATCTTATTCACACAGTGTTGGTGGCCAAGCTTCAGGCAGGTTCTCTTTGTGTGAGTCCTCTCTGGAGGTACCTTTGCTTTTCCATCGGTAGAGAAGATGCAAAGGTTGGGACACACCTGGGAATGGATTGTGTCTGCTGGGACCAGGCTGCAGGCACTTCACTGCAGGTCTCACATTTGGTTGCAGGGCTCCCACCTGGGAAACTGCAACAGGAGCTTGCACTTCATTCACCTGCAGTGGCTCTCTTTGCAGACAAGAAGTTCCTCATGAGCTTGCAATGTGCCTTTGTGGGCAAGAAGGCAAATGGTGCCCTGTGATGCATTAAGAGACTATGGCCAGCATGGTCCTCCTTCCCCTCTACTCTGCCCTAGTGAGGCCACTTCTGGAGTATTGTGTCCAGTTCTGGGCTGCCCATTTCAAGAAAGACAGGGAACTACTTGTGAGAGTGCAGAGGAGGGTAGAAAGATGCTGAGAGGCCTGGAGCATCTCTGTGAGGAGGAAAGGCTGACAGACCTTGGGCCTGGGGAAGACTGAAAGGGCATCTTCTCAGTGCTTAACACTATCTAAAGGGTGGGTGTCAAGAGGTCAGGCTTTTTTCAGTGGTGCCCAGTGGCAAAACAAGGGGCAGTGGGCACAAAATGGAACACAGGAACTTCCAGCTGAACATAAGGAATAACATCTTTCCTGCATGGATGCCAGAGCACTGGAGCAGGCTGCCCAGAGAGGTTTGGAGTCTCCTTCTCTGGAGAGATTTCAAACCCTCTTAAACATAGAATCATAGAATCAACAAGGTTGGAAAAGACCTTCAAGATCCAGGTGGGGTTGGTCTCTTCTCCCAGGCAACCAGCAACAGAAAGAGGGGACACAGTCTCAAGTTGTGCCAGGGGAGGTATAGGCTGGATGTTAGGAGGAAGTTCTTGCCAGAGAGAGTGATTGGCATTGGAATGGGCTGCCCAGGGAGGTGGTGGAGTCACCATCCCTGAGGGTGTTGAAGAAAAGCCTGGATGGAGCACTTGGTGCCATTGGATAGGACTGGGTGCTAGGTTGGACTGGATGATCTTGGAAGTCTCTTCCAACCTGGCTTATTCTATTCTATTCTATTCTATTCTATTCTACTCTATTCTATTCTATTCTATTCTATTCTATTCTACTCTATTCTATTCTATTCTATTCTATTCTATTCTACTCTATTCTATTCTATTCTATTCTATTCTATTCTACTCTATTCTATTCTATTCTATTCTATTCTATTCTACTCTATTCTATTCTATTCTATTCTATTCTATTCTACTCTATTCTATTCTATTCTATTCTATTCTATTCTAATTATTTTCTTTCTATTCCATTCCATTCCTTTCCATTCCATCATCCAGTCTAACTATGATCCTGGGCAACCTGCTGTAGGTGATCCTGCTCTAGCAGAGATGATCTCCAGAGATCTCTTCCAACCCCCATCAATCTCTGATGCTGTGATCTGAGCTCACAGGAGACTGGGACAATAACCACAGCTCCCTACCTATCCCATGCAAGGATAAGCAAACTTCTTCTGTGAGCCAATGCTTAGTGACGTGGGATGGACAAATATGGTAAAAATACAAACTTCTGTGGTGGCAGAAGTTGGGAGATTGTTCCAAAACCAAATCAAAGCTTGATTTCCAAGCAAGTCAAAACTTAATTTCTGCTTCTGAGTCCCTCTTTTTTTTTTTTTTTTAACTTATCTTAATCCAATTTTATAAATTTTTAAGTGTAAGAGAAAACTACTTCTAGTTCCTTTTAACCTAAACAGACCAACATAGAATCATAGAATCATAGAATGGTCTAGGTTGGAAGAGACCTCAAAGATCATCCAGTTCCAACCCCCTGTCATAGGCAGGGACACCTCCCACTAGATCAGGTTGCTCAAGACCACATCCAGCCTGGCCTTGAACCCCTCCAGGGGCGCAGCAGCCACAACCTCCCCGGGCAACCTGTTCCAGTGGGGGTGGGCTTTGTGCCTATAATTTTTTGAAGCAGGCTGC
>VWZI01020952.1:14692-24740 GCA_013396835.1 Psilopogon haemacephalus | reverse complement strand
TAATAAAAAAAAAAAAAAAAAAAAAAAAAAAAAAAAAAAAGGAGGATGAGAGCACTTCCACAGCCTACTGCAAACATCCTTTGCCCACCTTGAAGCTTCCCTGAACATTAGTTGCACGAGTGTCACCTGACCTGAGCTGAAAGGAGTCATTCATCAATGACTTCTTTGCCCCAGTCTTCAGCAGTGATTGCTCCAGCCACAATGTCCAAAGGACTGGGGGAGGGAAGACCTTCCCACTGTAATTGAAGATCACGTTCATGAGCACCTAAGGAATCTGAACATGCACAAGTCTGTGGGGCCTGATGAGATCCACCCACGGGTCCTGAGGGAATCATAGAATGGTATAGTTTGGAAGAGACCTCAAAGATCATCCAGTTCCAACCCCCTTGTGCCATAGGCAGGGACACCTCCCACTAGATCAGGTCACTCAAGGCCTCATCCAAGCTGGCCTTGAACACCTGAAGGGAGGGAGCAGGCACAACCTCCCTGGGCAACTTCTGCCAGTGTCTCACCACCCTCACTGCAAAGAACTTCCTCCTAACATCCCATTTAAATCTCCCCTCTGCCACTTTAAACCCATTCCACCTCATCCTGTCATTACAAGACCTTGTGAACAGTCCCTCCCCAGCCCTTCTGTAGGCCCCCTTCAGATACTGGAAGGTTGCTATAAGGTCTCCTCGAAGCCTTCTCTTCTCCAGGCTGAAAAGCCCCAACTCTTTCAGCCTGTCCTCATAGCAGATGAAGTTGCCAAACCACTGTCCATTGTATTTGAAAGGTCATGGCAGACTGGTGAAGCTTCTGCTGACTGGGAATGGGCAAATATAACAACCATCTTCAAGAAGGGAAAAAAGGATGACCCCAGGAACTACAGACCAGCCTGGCGAGATCATGGAGCAGATCCTCCTGAAGGCTCTGCTGTGGCAGATGGCAAACAAAGCAGAGTGTCTGATGCCAACCAGCATGGCTTCACCAAGGGCAAATCATGCCTGACAAATTTGGTGGCTTTCTATGATTCCTCTAGAAACCACACCGGGGAGTGTGCTCCCAATAACTGGAGACTCTTTGCAGAAGAGTGTGAGCCTCTGATCCTGCTCCTCTTCATTGATGAGTATAGGTGCAGGCTGGGATCCTTGGCTAACGCTGGAGTGAGGCGTGGGTGGATTTGTCTGTTGGGCTCCTACAACCTTCGAAAACATTCCTGCTTCCCTCCTCCACCCACGGGAGGAGGGATGAATGGTTGCAGAGTCAAGAGCTGCGGGATTAGGAAACTCCAGGCTGGAGCACCTTTTGTGCAACCTCCCTGCTTCTTCCAGGTGCCAGGCGTTGTGGGAAGCCTGGAGCTGCAGGAGGTCCCACGATCTACTCTAGCAGTCAGAGGCACACATTGCATGATCACAGTGCAGGATTGCATGTGAACTTTTCCCCTCACCTTGGGCTGCTGCCTCTTTCACCTTACAGGAGGATCTGGATGCAACCGCGAAGATGCTCAGAGAGGTGCAGCAGTTCTGCTATGAGGACAGGCTGAGAGAGTTGGGGCTCTTCAGTCTGGAGAAGAGAAGGCTTCCAGAAGACCTTACAGTAGCCTTCCAATATCTGAAGGGGGCCTACAGGAGGGCTGGGGAGGGACTATTCAGAAGGTCTTGCAACGTCAGGATGAGGAGGAATGGGTTTAAATTGGCAGAGGGGAGATTTAAACGGGATGTTAGGAGGAAGTTCTTTGCAGTGAGAGTGGTGAAACACTGGCACAGGTTGCCCAGGGAGGTTGTGTCTGCTCTCTGCCTGAAGGTGTTCAAGGCCAGGTTGGATGAGGCCTTGACTGACCTGATCTAGTGGGAGGTGTCCCTGCCTATGGTGGGAGGTTGCAACTAGATCATCTTTGAGGTCTCTTCCAACCCATTCCATGATTCTATGATTCTATAATTAAATGACCCATTAGAGCTTCCTGGTTGTTCTTCCCTTGCTGCTTTCCTGAGTTCAAAAGGTAATTTAGGATGACTGAGGGTGGTTTGCTCTACATGCATTTGCCAGCTGTTGCCAGCAGCACGGCAAGACGCCCCTTCATTGTACATTAATCCCACTGGGCACATGGCCCAACAATCAAAGAACCTCATTAAAGTTTAATTAAATTTCCCAAGTGATTTGCTCCCGGGGCTGAGAACCTGTAAGGCAAGCTGCAGCAGGTATGAAATCAAACCAGAGGTGGCAACCCAGTGCGGACTGCATGAGGAAAAGCCAAAGCTGGCGGATTTTCTGCGCCCACCATTCCCGCTGAGAGTCCTCTTCTCCTGAAAGAGCAGCAGGAGTTTGCACAGGCAGCCCCCTTGCAGGACACAGGTAGGGCTTAGTCACTCTCAGATAGATCAGCTGCAAAAAAAAACAAAACCAAAAACCCACCAGAAGGGCAAAGTAATTTCCATCTCAACAGCTTTGGATGGCAAACAAAACCAGATCTCTTTACAGGTGAGACCCCACCTGGAGTACTGCGTCCAGTTCTGGGGCCACTATTGCAAGAGGGATGTGGACATGCTGGAGTGTGTCCAGACAAGGGCCACAAGGATGCTCAGAGGGCTGCAGCACCTCTGCTATGAGGACAGATTGAAGGAGTTGGTACTGTTCAGTCTGGAGAAGAGGAGGCTCCCAGGTGACCTTATTGTGGCCTTCCAGTATCTGAAGGGGGCCTACAAAAAAGCTGGGGAGGGACTTCTTAGGCTCTCAGATAGTGCCAGGACTAGGGAAAATGGAGCAAAGCTGGAGGTAGGGAGATTCAGATTGGATGTGAGGAGGAAGTTCTTCAGTGTGAGAGTGGTAAGAGCCTGGAATGGGTTGCCCAGGGAGGTGATTGGAGCCACATCCCTGGAGGCTGGATGAGGCTGTGGGCAGCCTGATGTAGGGTAGGGTGTTCCTGGGCGTGGCAGGGGGGTTGGGATTCTTGTGGTCCCTTCCAACCCTCACTGATTCTATGATTCTGTGATTCTAGATGATCGGCTAGTTCCAACCTCCCTGCCATGACCAGGGACACTCTACCCTAGATTAGGCTGGACTCAGCCTCATCCAGCCTGTCCTTAAACACCTCCAGGGAAGTAGCCCCAACCACCCCCCTGAGCAACCCATTCCAGGGCCTCACCACTCTCATGCTGAAAAACTTCCTCCTCACATCCAATCTGAATCTCCCCACCTCCAGCTTTGCTCCATTCCCCCAAGTCCTCTCACTACCTGAGAGCCTAAGAAGTCCCTCCCCAGCTTTTTTGTAGGCTCTTTTCAGATACTGGAAGGCCACAAGAATGTCACCTGGGAGCCTCCTCTTCTCCACACTGCACAGCCCCAACTCTTTCAGTCTGTCCTTACAGCAGAGGTGCTGCAGCCCTCTGAGCATCCTCATAGCTCTTCTCTGGACATGATCCAGCATCTCCACATCCCTCTTGTCCCAGGGGCTCCAGAACTGGATGCAGTACTCTAGGTGGGGTCTCAGCAAGGTGGAGTAGAGTGGGAGAATCACCTGCCTCGACCTGCTGGCCACACTTCTCCTGCTGCAGCCCAGGCTCTGCTTGGCTTTCTCTTAGGGCTGCAAGTGTTCGAAGTGCACAAGATGCTCATCTTGAGCAGTTGCAGCTTTGGCCTATAGGCTGAGACTTCATCCCAGAAGACCTGAGTGGATTAGGAGGTGGCTATACCTGAAAAAGATTGCAATGGCTCCTGAGGCTTGGATTCAGCCCAGTGAAGACAGGCAGGGTCTTTTAAGATCGATGGTTCTATCATTCTATGAATATGGTACTCTGGATTTGTGGGTTGAAAACAAACCAACCAAAAACCTGCTAGTAGCATTAACTGGGAAAATTAATTTACCCCCCTCTCTCCCTTTAGTAGGATTATTCTTCTAACTATGTCCTTTAATTTTTTTTTTTCCCATTCCTGCCTTAGATGGACAGGGGACTAATTTAGCCTTCTCTATCCCTTTAGTATGAGTATTCTTCTAACTATGACAATTTTTTCCCCAATTCCTGTCTTAGATGGACAGGGGAAGGCAGGCTGCAGTTCCCAAAGAACTGTTAAAGCAGTTTTTTGTTTGAGGATCCTCTGGATAACCTGGATATCAAAACCCTTCAGCCTACAGCATTCCAACAAACAAAGCTGTTGGACCAGGATTTTGGTCACCAGAGGACAAGACTCTTTTGCTGCTTTACTCCATGGTACAAGATGTACCTGACTCCCTGACCTCGAACTAAAAACACTGCTCCATGGTGATCACAAGTAGTGCTTACAGGCAGACTACTCAAGAGCAGTGCCCATGCCCTGCCTTCATAGCCAACTGGCCTGATTTGACCAAGTCCATGCAGTGAAATTCTCTTCAGAGCAAGGTGACTGGATTGAAATCTCTCTGGAGATATTCAAAACCTGCTTGGACACCTTCCTGTGCAATCTGCTATAGAGGATCCTGCTCTGCAGGGAGGGCTGGACTCGGTTTGGAGGTCCCTTCCAGCTCCCGACATTCCCTGATGCTGTGGAATACCCTATTAGGAATTGTCCTTGGACTATGCTAACTCCTGACCCACGGCCAGGGATCATTTGGGCTCATGCCAGCAGGCTCGGGCCAAAGCCAAGCCAGAGACTGCGCTAACAAGGGCGCAGATGACTGAGCACAGAGGGCCAGTCCCTCTTGAGATATACGCAGGTTGTCACTGTTATTTCCTGCAAGATGGAAGATAATGTCCAGCTCAAAATTGCCTGGAGACAACAGCAGGAGCCGAGCCCAAAGCCCTGCTCAGGTGAGTGCAAAGCAGACCAAAGGAGCGTGGGCTTCGCAGGTCCCTGCAGAGCAACTCTGCCTTGTACTGGCAAAGGGGGGAATGTTCCCTGTATTTTTCCTCGGGCTGGAGTGGATGTATGGCAAACAAAAGCAAACAGTGAAACACTCAGACTGAGAGAAGTATGAGCACAGAAGCCAGTCATCCTCTTGAAACTCCAAGTGAGGTGGGGATTTCCATGTATTGCATGTGTTTCCAGATCTGAAGATAAGGCTACAGCTGGTCAAACAGTTTCCATTGATGATTTCCTTGCAGAAAACATCCTTCTAAGGAGAAAAAAAAAGAAAAAAAAAAGAAAATTAGGGGAAAAAAAAAAGAGTAAAATAAGAAGGGGGCTGAAGCACCTCTCCTATGAGGAGAGACTGAAAGAGTTGGGCTGTTCAGTCTGGAGAAGAGGAGGCTCCCAGGTGACCTTCTTGTGGCCTTCCAGTATCTGAAGGGGGCCTACAGAAAAGTTGGGGAGGGATCCCATTGGTGTTTGCATCTATTCATGAAATAGAATAGAACAGAACAGAACAGAATAGAATAGAATAGAATAGAATAGAATAGAATAGAATAGAATAGAATAGAATAGAATAGAATAGAATAGAATAGAATAGAATAGAATAGAATAGAAAGGATAGAATCAGCCAGGTTCTTTTTAGGCTATCAGGCAGTGACAGGATTAGGGAGAATGGAGCAAAACTGGAGGTGGGGAGATTCAGATTGGATATGAGGAGGAAGTTTTTCAGTGTGAGAGTGGTGAGAGCCTGGAATGGGTTGCCCAGGGAGGTGGTTGGGGCCACATCCCTGGAGGTGTTTGCAGCCAGGCTGGATGAGGCTCTGTCAAGCCTAATCTAGGGTAGGGTGTTCCTGGGCATGGCAGGGGGGTTGGAACTGGCTGATCCTTGTGGTCCCTTCCAACCCTGACTGATTTTATGATTCTAAGACTCTGAGCAACCTGATCTAGTGGAGGATGTCCCTGCTGACTGCAGGGGGCTTGGAGTGGATGACCTTTGGTAGTCCCTTCCAACCCAGACCATTCTATGATTCTATGGGGAATATTTGTAAAAATCAGGTGTGGATTTACATGTGTTTGGAGGCTGAAGGGAAATGGGAATCCTCTTCCTGCCCCTATAGCCTGCATTATGGTAATGGCAGACAGTAATTATGGATGGAGTGAGTCAGGACGCTGCAATCACAGCCTTGCTTCTGCCACCACATCACCACATGCCCTTTGCCAAGTCTCTTAACCTTGGTGAGCTCTGTTTCACCTGTCTGCAGTGCTGAAATATAATTCACCCCCTAAGGGACCTGAGAACATCCACTATTCTCTGTAAAACCCTAAAAAAAACTTGGTGAACACAAGCTGCTATTACCTTCCTCCAAGGTGGCATTAATGAGTTGAAGGGAGATTGGTGTAATTGGGGAGGGATTTCAGTAGCAACAGGTTAAGCCTTGGGAGACAAAAATGTTATCGTGAAAATAGGAAGGAAAGGCCACAGCAACACATAGCAAAAGCACATCCAAAACCTTTGGGGAGCTGAGGTGAAGTAGTGTTGGATAAACTGATGTGGTGGGTTAGTACAGTGTTCCCTTGATGTTTCTTGATGGGAATGGATGATCAGAGGTTTGGAGCTCCTCTCCTATGAGGAGAGACTGAGGGAGTTGGGGTTGTTCAGTCTGGAGAGGACAAGGCTCCCAGGTGACCTTTCAGTATTTGAAGGGGGCCTACAGGAAAGCTGGGGAGGGACTTTTAACTATGTCAGGCAGTGATAGGGCTGGGGGGAATGGAAGAAAGCTAGAAATGGGGAGATTCAGATTAGATGTTAGGAAGAAGTTCTTCCCCATGAGAGTGGTGAGACCCTGGAATAGGCTGGCCAGGGAGGTGGTGGAAGACTCATCCCTGGAAGCGTTTTTAGGCCAGGCTGGATGAGGCTCTAGACAGCCTGATCTAGTGTTAGATGTGCTTGCCCATGGCAGAGGCTTGGAACTAGATGGTCCTTGTGGTCCTTTCTAACCCTGACTGATTCTATGATTCTATGGTATATGGTTTTGGTTAAATTAGCCATCCTAAATTAGATTACATCCAGAAAGCAGGAAAGTTCTTCTTGCCTTGCCCCAGTGCAGAACATCTCCAAAGTGAGAGGCTGTTAGCAACAAGCCATTTGTTCTGAAGTTGGTGATTCTCTGATTCTAAATATCTGAAAGAGCTTCATTACATGAGGATATAGGAGCCTGATGCCCACTGATGTTACTTGCAGGCACACCTCCTGGGCTTTCTCCAGGCTGGATGTCCACAATAAGTCATGTCATTGGTATGATGTTAGCAGGGTGAGACCAGGAATTGGCTGTGTACACTTCATCCTGCCTAGGCATGAAAAACTCTAAGGGATCCTGTGGGGATGAATAGGTAATGACTACACAAAGTGCCTGACTACCACATCGACCTCTTCCAAATACAGATTCATACTTAAAAGCAGAATCCACATCCTTTGTACAGGAAAAACCATGTAAGTGATTTCCATCCTGAGACCTGCAGGGACCTAACAGGCTGAGGGCATACCAAAGCTCAGCACCAGTGGAAAGAGATCTCAAACTAGTGATGAAAGTCCTGAGCTCCTTGCAGCTGCTGGAGTTGAAGTTTAGGCTCTGTGAGATGCAGTCATACAACTTTACTCTAGCTGTCTGCAAGAGACCCAATCCTTCTCGTGTACCTATGATCAGATGGAGCACAGCCCATGAGTCCAGGTTCTCTGTGACACCCTTTTTCTTTCAATGGAAACCAAGATCTTTTTTTGTATTTAACAAATTTAGGGCACAAATAGATTGTATTTAATACATTTTTACTGCACTTCTAATTAATGTAAACTCTTGTAAGCCTGGTGAAGAGCTAGCACCTTCCAGGACTTCCAAGTTGGAGCCTGGTCTTTGGACTAGCCAAAAGTTGACCCTGATGTAGTAGTGTAAAACCCAGAGGGCATGAAAATGAATAAAATTCCTTAGGTGTGAAAAAAAGGCTGAGAGAAGCTGATCCTATTGGTGTTTGTATCTACTCATAGAATAGAATAGAATGGAATGGAATAGAATGGAATGGAATAGAATAGAATAGGATAAAATAGAGTAGGATAAAATAGGATAGAATCAGCTAGGTTCTTTTTAGGCTATCAGGTAGTGCCAGGACTAGGGGGAATGGAGCAAAGCTGGAGGTGGGGAGATTCGGACTGGATGTGAGGAGGAAGTTGTTGGGCATGAGAGTGGTGAGAGCCTGGAATGGGTTGCCCAGGGAGGTGGTTGGGGGAGGTGTTTGCATCTAGGCTGGATGAGGCTGTGGGCAGCCTGATGTAGGGTAGGGTGTCCCTGGGCATGGCAGGAGGGTTGGAACTAGCTGATCCTTGTGGTCCCTTCCAACCCTGACTGATTCTATGATTCTAGGTTGGAAGAGACGTCAAAGATCACCCAGTCCAACCTATCACTCAGCTCTAGGAATCAACTAGACCATGGCACTAAGTGCCCCATCCAGTCCTTTCTTGAACACCTCCAGGGATGGTGACTCCACCACCTCCCTGGGCAGCCCATTCCAATGCCAATCACTCTCTCTGGGAAGAACTTCTTCCTAATATCCAGCCTGTACTTCCCCCGGCACAACTCGAGTTTGCTGTTCGATACAGCACTGTATGGGGATTGGCTGTAGCACAGCATGGGAGGGAGTCAGCTGGAAAACAAGACCCACAGAGGGCAACAGCAGGGAGAAGCTGTGGAGTAAGTGAGTAATTACAGGAAGCCTTGGAGAATCAGTCTGAAGCCATGCTGGAGGATAAATGGGAATGGGCAATTCCTACTGACATCTTAAAGAGCAGGACTGTAGTTTTCAGCTGAGAACTAGAACTGGGTGGAGGTAACCAGTAACACATAATTTGTTTCAGTAATGGCTCATGAGGAAAGACAGGCTGCAGGGAGCTGCTACTGGGTGGCTGCAGTGATACCCCAATGTGCTGGTCTGAACTAATTGGAGGATTTGAATGAGAAATTAGACTACAGGCTGAGAGAGGGAAAACACTGATGATGCTGCTTCACTCACAGCTTCACTGAGAAAGAAAAAAAAAAAAGTTTAAGAGTTGTAACCCAAATATAGATAAGTCAGATGGTTTCTGACTGCTCTGGGCTGTGGCTGCTCCTGCATGGGTTTTCTCCTTTTGTAGCTGAATCTGAATAATTTCACTAACTTCTTTCCTGCTGTTAATCCCCCTGGCTGATTTATCTCTGCCTATCTGCTGCATGAAACAGATGGTGAGATAAGATTGGGGAAAGGGGAGAAGGTGGTAGGGGTGGTTAGAAACCCCTCTTAGGGATTTTGATCTCTGGGAGGGCTGTGGTGTTTCTGTATTACCTTTTTACTGTATATATCTGTAAATATCTGTTATACATTGCAAATATCTGCTTGTATGTTGTGCATTTCTGTAAATATATAAGCTTCATTTATTATTTATATATAAAGCTTCATTTATTAACTTCCAGCCGACTGAGTCCTAGCCTGGGTTATTTGAAAGTGGGGAGGGGGCAGGTAGTTGTTAAACCACCACACCCAAGCAACATGGACATTCCTAAGTGGGCTATGACCTTGACCAGGACTCATCTCTGGTTACACCTATCCTGTGAAACAAAACTTCAGTGTCACTATTTGTCCCCATGCCAGCAGGCATCATTTGGCCATGCCCTTACTTATCTAACCTCCAAAATCAAGTGGCTCCACCCAAACTGCCTTCGGGGAATGGTCTTTGGTCTGTGTTGATTCCTGATCTGCACCTGGGAATGGGTTGGAGTGTGTTAAATAGCTTAGCCCAAAACCTTTGCCAAAGATTACAGCTCCAGCTTAATGGTGAGGAGAGGACTCATGTTTCACTAGAAGGTTTTGATAAGTCCCCCTTGCCAGCAGACACAATCACCCTTTTCTCTCCCACACTCCAAGCTCACCTCAATCCTCCACCGAAGATGTTTCACTTGCAGGACACATCTGGTCCCATTGCTCCCTCACCAGATAGCTCTCCTGGAGTTTTAGGGATGTTGTACAAACTCCCTTTTCCTTCATGGTTTGGCCATACACATTACAGACCTCAGCACTTCCCTCCACTCTCTACTCTGCAACATCAAGCACCAACCACTTTGCTGCCATCTCTATTTTTTGAGGCCAAGGCTGAGGTAGATCTTCTAAGCTTTGCACCTCTATCATAGAATCATAGAATCATAGAATCATAGAATCATAGAAT
>VWZI01020952.1:1335-14496 GCA_013396835.1 Psilopogon haemacephalus | reverse complement strand
AAGCCTTCTCTTCTGCAGGCTGAAAAGCCCCAACTCTTTCAGCCTGTCCTCATAGCAGAGGTGCTCCAGCCCTCTGAGCATCTTTGTGGCCCTCCTCTGGACTCTCTCCAACAGTTCCATGTCCTTCCTGTGCTGGGGGCTCCAGAACTGCACACAGTACTCCAGGTGGGGTCTGATGAGAGCAGAGTATCTCTTCCTTCAAATCCCCAGTTAAAATGAGCTTCCTCCCAGACACATATTGTCCTGCTGTTCCTTTGCAGAAGGAGAGTGAAGGTTAGGGAATGGGCCAGAAAGGTTACATTTCCACTACTCAGACACTTGCTGTTTCATCCCAATTCATCTAGACATTGGCTGCTGCCAGGCTCAGATCTTTAGTGCTTCATCTCTCTTGCTTCTCCAGCCTCTCACGCTGGAGATGTTCTGCACTGGGACAAGGCAAGAAGAACTTTCCTGCTTTATGCATGTAATCTAATTTAGGATGGCAAATTTAACCTAAACCATGTACCATGGAATCATAGAATCACCCAGGGTTGGAAGGGACCACAAGGATCAGGTTGTTTGGATGTGGTGCTTAGGGATATGGTTTAAGGTGAACCTTGCTGAGTAGGGTTATAGGTTGGACTTAGAATCAAAGAATCAGTCAGGGTTGGAAGAGACCACAAGAATCATCTAACTCCAACCCCCCTGCCATGTGCAGGGACACCTCACCCTAGATCAGGCTGTCCAGAGCCTTAAACTGGCCTTAAACAGCTCCAGGGATGGGGCTTCCACCACCTCCCTGGCCAACCTATTCCAGGGTCTCACCACTCTCATGAGGAGGAACTTCTTCCTAACATCCAATCTGAATCTCCCCATTTCTAGCTTTGTTCCATCCCCCACACCCCAGTCCTGTCACTCTCTGACATCCTAAAACGTCACTCCCCAGATTTTCTGTAGGCCCCCTTCAAATACTGAAAGGCCACAATAAGGTCACCTGGGAGCCTTCTCCTCTCCAGACTAAACAGCTCCGACTCCCTCAGTCTGTCCTCACAGCAGAGGTGCTGCAGCCCTCGGATCATCCTTGTGGTCCTTCTCTGGACACATTCCAGCACATCCATATCCCTCTTGTACTAGGGGCTCCAGAACTGGAGAGGCTACTTCATTCTCTTCAGCCCTGCTCTCTACCTTCAGGGTGATGCTAAGGGGTTCCAAGTAGTCTTTGGGCAGAGGCAGCAGCCATAGTGCCCTTCTCTCTTTTCTTTCCATCCAGTGCCAGAAACAGATAGGCAGATAACATTTTTTTTTTTAAACCTAGCTGTTATGTGGATGTCTTTTGTTGAACTGTGTTGATGTGGCTTTGTTGCTGGCTTCTCTCTGCACTTTCTCCATCCTTCTTACACTCAATGGAAGCATGAAGGAGAAGGCATCATCCTTGCCTTTCTCTTAGCTGCCTTACATGCTCCAACTCAAGTAAGAAAGAGTGTTCAAACACCAAGGAGATGGATGCAAAAACAGCCCAAAAGGAGAATAATCCTTTATAGAGCTTTTGGAGTGTAACAGAGTGTAATAGAACAGTGTGATTGTGGAATAGAAGACCTCTTCTCTTTTGTGTGGAACTCTTTGGTACTTCTAAGATGCATGCAGAATACTGTATCTGGTTCTTGGCTTTCCAGTTTGGGTCATTTTCACAAGGAGGAGATTGTCAAACTGGAGAGCATCAGGAAGGAGGACAGCAACATGTTTAGAGGGCTAAAGGGCAGGATTCACAAGGAGGGGCTGAGGAAGATGCGTTTTTGGAGCCCTAAACAGAGGCTTCATCCATCTAATGGGAGGATATAGAGAAGGTAGAGACAGATTCTCCTTGGATGTTCATGGTGACAGTACATATGGGAAAAAATGACCACAATGATGATAAAAAATTGGAGGAGGTACCCAGAGATGTTGAGGGATCTTCATCCTTGGAGATCCTCAAAACATTGCTGAGGATGACCCTGAGCAATATATTTTACCTTTGAAATTGAATCTAAACTTCTGACTCACCCTGATTTCCACACAGGCTTTTACCAGAGCTCTCCTGAGATCACAAAATCTCACTATGGGCTCTTCTGAACTGCATCCTTCCATGATTTGGCAAACAGCTCAGGAAAAATACCAACAGCAATAGGTATTCTTCCCAGCTCTGGTTGTGAGGGGAATCATAGAATTAGTCAGGGTTGGAAGGGACCACAAGGATCAGCTAGTCCCAACCCCCCTGCCATGCCCACGGACATCCTACCCTACATCAGGCTCATCCAGCCTGGCCTTAAACACCTCCAGGAATGTGGCTGCAAACACCCCCCAGGCAACCCATTCCAGGCTCTCACCACTCTCATGCTGAACAACTTCCTCCTCACATCCAGTCTGAAGCTCTCCACCTCCAGATTTGCTCCATTCCCCCTGGTCCTATCACTACCTGAGACACTAAAAAATCCCTCCCAGCTTTTTTATAGCCCCCCTTCAGATACTGGAAGGCCACAAGAAGGTCACCTGGGAGACTTCTCTTCTCCAGACTCAACAGCCCCAACTCTTTCACTCTCTCCTCATAGCAGAGGTGCTGCAGCCCTCTGAGCATCCTCGTGGCCCTTCTCTGGACACACTCCAGCATCTCCACATCCCTCTTGTAATAGTGGCTCCAAAACTGGACACAGTACTCCAGGTAGGGTCTCACCAGGGCAGAGTAGAGGGGGAGAATCACCTCCCTGGCCCTGCTGGCCACACTTCTCCTGATGCAGCCCAGGCTCTGGTTTGCTTTCTGGGCTGCAAGTGCCCACTGCTGGCTCATGCTGAGCTTTAAGGAAGGTCATAGCAAGCTCCAGAGTCTGAGGTGACTGCCCACTGATGCTCAGAGCTGTGCAGAGAGCACGCTGGGCACAGACACTGGGGTGAAGTGTCTCTCTTATCTCGCAGGCAAAGAAGGGAACGATCAACTCTAGTTTATTTCTTGGCAGCAAGTGAGGGAGATAAAGCAACAAGTTGCCTGATGATGCTTATGACTGGCAAGGACAATGCAAATACTCCAAAACATGAAGTTGCTTAGTGGTTTTGCCCACTCTGAAACCACTAAGGCAATGCAGACAGAGTTTCTTGAAGAGCAAAGCCTTCAAGATATTCTTATCCAACAAAGACACAATGAGTAGAAGCATCTTTTCTTTTTTTTAATGTTGATTTTAATAGATGTAAATTAAACAGCCCAATTGAAATGGCTTAGCTGTGTTTAGGCTGTCAAACTGAGCCCTCAAAATTAAAAAAAAAAAAAAAAAAGAGTGGTGCTGTGCTATCTCCTGAACTGTGCTTGGGAATTGTTTATGAGTAGTTGTTCTGGTTTGAACTAATTGGAGGATTTGAATGAGAAATCAGACTATAGGCTGAGAAAGGAAAACACTGCTGATGCTACTTCACTCATAGCTTCACTGAGAAAGAAAAAAAAATGTTTTAAGAGTTGTAACCTAAACATAGATAAGTCAGAGACTGCTTCAGAGCACTTTGGGCTGTGGCTTCTTTCTCCCTGCCTTTCGTAGCTGAATCTGAATAATTTCACTGACTTCTTTCCTGCTGTTAATCCCCCTGGCTGATCTACCTTCACCTATCTGCTGCATGAAACAGATGGTGAGATAAGACTGGGGAAGAGGGGAAGGAGGTAGGGGTGGTTAGAAACCCCTCTTAGGGATTTTGATCTCTGGGAGGGCTGTGGTGTTTCTGTATTACCTTTTTACTGTATATATCTGTAAATATCTGTTACACATTGTAAATATCTGCTTGTGTATTATGCATAGCTGTAAATATAAAGCTTCATTTATTAACTTCCAGCCGACTGAGTCCTAGCCTGGGTTATTTCAAAGTGTGGAGGGGCAGGGAACTACTGAACCACCACAGTGGTGCAAGGGCATACTGAGATCATGTCAGAGACCTGATACTAGTGATAGCAGCAGCCAAAGCTCCCAGTGACTCCAGCAAGTGCTCTGGTCACATCCATACATGCACTCAGACACACATGAGGGTTAATTCATTCCTTGTATTCCTGGTGATCCTCAGGGGACTCCACTACTGGAAGTGAGTAGAAAATGTCCCATTAGGAACATTTTAGATTCCCTCACTAAAGGCTGGGGATACTTCAGTGCAGAGTGAGAGCTGGGCAAGGCACTGACATGCCTACAGCAGCAGAAGTGGTGGATTAACAAACAGAGACAGCGGTTTTGGAAGAAGAAAAGTCTAAAGGCTGTTGGGAAGAACCCATCTCCACTGGGATTTGCTGCAGTGGAATAGCCATGTTCTTGCAAAACTGCAGAACCAGTGTCTAACTTCTGGCTGAACTGTCACAGAAGGGTTTAGGTTGGAGGAGACCTTTAAAAGTCATCTAGACTAAAACCCCTGCAGTGCTCAGGAATGTGCTCAGAGCCCTCTCCAACCTGGTTTGGAAGGTTTCCAGGACTGGGACATCTACCACCTGTCTGGGCAACCTGTGCCTGTATTTCATCACCCCCAGTGTAAAAAAATTTCTTTGTCTATGTAGCCTAAATCTTCCCTCTTCTGGCTTACGACCATCAGCCCTTGTCCTGTCACAACAGGCTCTGATTGTCCTCATAGTTCTCACAAGCCCCCCCCTTAAAGTACTGAAGAGCCAATACATCACGCAGCACCAAGTGAGGGGTTGAATTTTGGATTAATTTCAGCGGGGAGGAACCACAGTAGGTCCTTCAACTGTAATCTCATCACTCTAGATTAATACTGCTATGACAGAGAACCTGCAGCCAGACCTGGTGCTTAAGAACGTGTTTAAATCCAATGCAATGTGATATGAGTAAAAACAGTTGCAATATTTTTACTGCCATCATAGAATCATAGAATGGTTTAGGTTGGAAGAGACCTCAAAGATCATCCAGTTCCAACCCCCCTGTGCCATAGGCAGGGACACCTCCCACTAGATGAGGTCGCTCAAGACCTCATCCAGCCTGGCCTTGAACACATCCAGGGAGGGAGCAGCCACAACCTCCCTGGGCAACCTGTGCCAGTGCCTCCTGTCATGCAAAGCAATAATTATTTTCATTGAACTTTTTACTTCTCATGGGGTGTAAATACACTTTGAAAAGACTGGGACAAAGACAGCACAAGGAAGGAGTCTGAACCTGAGACCAAGGCTCAGAGCCACAAAGTTGTGATGAAGAACCTGCAGCCAGACCTGATGCTCAAGCATGTGATATGAGTAAAAGTAGTTGCAATATTTTTACTGTCATGCAAAGGAATGATTATTTTATTGAACTTTTCACTTCTCATATGGTGTAAATACACTCTGAAAAGACTGGGACAAAGACAGCACAAGGAAGTTGCCTGGACCCAAGACCAGGGCTCAAAGTCCCAAAACTGATGAAGAACCTGCAGCCAGACCTGGTGCTTAAGAATGTGTTTAAATCCAATGCAATGTGATATGAGTAAAAGCAGTTGCAATATTTTTACTGTCATGCAAAGGAATAATAATTTTCATTGAACTTTTCACTTTTCATGGGGTGTTAACACACTCTGAAAAGACTGGGACAAAGGATGCACAAGGAAGGTGTCTGGGTCCGAGATCAGGACTCAAAGCCACAAAGCTGTGATGAAGAACCTGCAGCCAGACCTGGTGCTTAAGAATGTGATCTAAGTAAAAGCCGTTGCAATATTTTTACTGTCATGCAAAGCAATGATTATTTTCATTGAACTTTTCACTTCTGATGTGGTGTAAATACACTCTGAAAAGACTGGGACAAAGACAACACAAGGAAGGTGTCTGAACCTGAGACCAGGGCTCAGAGCCACAAAGTTGTGATGAAGAACCTGCAACCAGACCTGGTGCTTAAGAATGTGTTTAAATCCAATGCAATGTGATATGAGTAAAAGCAGTTGCAATATTTTTACTGTCATGCAAAGCAATGATTATTTGCATTGAACTTTTCACTTCTCATGGGGTGTAGATACACTCTGAAAAGACTGGGACAAAGACAGCACAAGGAAGGTGTCTGGACTCAAGGCCAGGGCTCTAAGTCCCAAAGCTGTGATGAAGAACCTGCAGCCAGACCTGGTGCTTAAGAACATGTTTAAATCCAATGCAATGTGATATGAGTAAAAGCAGTTGCAGTATTTATACTCTCGTGGAAAGGAATAATTGTTTTCATTGAACTTTTCACTTCTGATGTGCTGTAAATACACTCTGAAAAAACTGGGACAAAGCACAAGGGAAAATGTCTGGACCCAAGACCAGGGCTCCAAGCTACAGAGCTTCCTGAGCCCCTTGAGCCAGCCTTACCTAGGAGCAAAATCTCACACATTAGCACTGCAGGACCCTGTGTGTTGAGTTGCTTGCTGCAGTGAACCACAGGCAAGAGTAGAGGTGAGCAGAGTTTTGCCCCAAGACCCTCTTTTGCCTAACGGCCTCATGGGAGCTCAGGAATGTTTACCCACCACACTCAGATCCCATCTTGGCAGGGTTTGGAGGGATGTTGTCATCTGTATTACAAAACAGGGAAGCTCTTGAGCAGCTCACTGGGAGGTAGGGTGAGGGTATGATTTCATACCAATAACATCAGCATGACTGTGCCAGCAACCCTACCAGACTTGTTCTGCTGGGCTGTGCTCCCAGACATTTTGCCCAGAACACAGCAAGGGCATGACTGCTTTTGGTGTCCCCAGCAACCACAGCTCTAACAAACCCTTCCCTTCTGGGCTTTTCACAGCCTGTGGCAGCTCTCAGACCACCGTGGACTTTTCTGCCTGTGCTTGCACACAATGCAAAATGCAGACCCTCTCTGAAACAACATCTACATGCTGTGCCCTGGATTTTAGAATCACAGAATCAGTCAGGGTTGGAAGGGACCACAAGGATCAGCTAGTTCCAACCCCCCTGCCATGCCCAAGGGCACCCTACCCTAGATTAGGCTGCCCAAAGCAGCAAACACCTCCAGGGATGTGGCCCCAACCACTCCCTGGGCAACCCATTCCAGGCTCTCACCACTCTCATGCTGAACAACTTCCTCCTCATGCCCAGTCTGAATCTCCCCACCTCCAGCTTTGCTCCATTCCCCCTAGTCCTGGCACTACCTGAGAGCCTAAAAAAGTTCCCTCCCCAGCTTTTTTGTAGGCCCCCTTCAGATACTGGAAGGCCACAATAAAGTCACCTCTTCTCCAAAGTGGACAGCCCCAACTCTTTCAGTCTGTCCTCATAGGAGAGTTAACCAACCTGTGCTCTTTGTGTGAGTCCTCTCTGGAGGTACCTTTGCCTTTCCATTGGCAGAGAAGATGCAAAGTTTGGGACACACCTGGGAATGGATTGTGTCTGCTGGGACCAGGCTGCAGGCACTTCACTGCAGGTCTCACATTTGGTTGCAGGGCTCCCACCTGGGAAACTGCAACAGGAGCTTGCACTTCATTCACCTGCAGTGGCTCTCTTTGCAGACAAGAAGTTCCTCATGAGCTTGCAATGTGCCTTTGTGGGCAAGAAGGCAAATGGTGCCCTGTGATGCATTAAGAGACTATGGCCAGCATGGTCCTCCTTCCCCTCTACTCTGCCCTAGTGAGGCCACTTCTGGAGTATTGTGTCCAGTTCTGGGCTGCCCATTTCAAGAGAGACAGGGAACTACTGAAGAGAGCCCAGTGAAGAGCCACAGAGATGGTTAGGGGACTGGAGTGTCTGTCCTCCCCTGGAGAAGAGGGACTGGCTCTGTTTAGCCTGGAGAAGAGCAGACTGAGAGGGGATCTTATCAATGCTTATCAATATTTAAAGGGCACAGGAAGAAAGAAGGATTTGTGTCTCAGTTGTAGACCATGTGCTAGAGCATCCAGATTCTGCAGCACAGCCAGGAGAACATCAGAGATGTTGGTGTCCTGGTCAGCAGTATAATTTCCATCACCAAAGTTCAGACTTTGAAGTAGCAAGCAGCTTCCAGGTTGGATGAGGCCTTGAGCAACCTGTTCTAGTGGGAGGTGTCCCTGCCTATGGAATACAGGGGTTGGAACTCCAGTAAGGGAGCAGCCACAATCTCCCTGGGCAACCTGTGCCAGTGTCTCACCACCCTCACTGGAAACAACTTCCTCCTAACATCCAGTTTAAATCTCCCCTTTGCTACTTTAACCTCATTCGCCCTCATCCTGTCATTACAAGACCTTGTCAACAGTCCCTCCCCAGCCCTCCTGTAGGCCCCTTTCAGATACTGGAAGGCTACTATAAGGTCTCCTGGAAGCCTTCTCTTCTCTGAGCTGAAAAGCCCCAACTCTCTCAGCTGAATTGCTTAGTTGGGTTTCACAGATCCAGCTAGAAGCCAAGGAGAGAGAGAGAGCAACAGACAAAGCTCAGACCAGAGCAACTCTGTCTTATCTGTGTTTATGTCCTTGCTTTTGTACATCTCAGTAAAGCTGTGAGTGAAGCAGACATCACCATTGCTTTCCTTTCACAGCTTGTAGTCTATTTTTTCTCATTAAAATATTCCAGTTAGCCTCAAACCAGCACGGTGTTATTTTCAATATCTCCAGGGATGGTTGAAGACCTCCTTTTACTCTGCAAATGCCTACAGCTTGGTTGGATGAACTTAGGCTGATGCAGCTGAGGTTCTGGGGGGGGGAGAAAAGCCTAGATATGGGTTCAGTGTACAAGGACCTTGCTTGCTTCTGTGTTTGTCCTTCCTTTTCAACCAAAGCAGGTGGCCTCAACTGTGCCGGGGAGGTTTAGGATGGATATTAGGAAAAAAATCCTTCACAGAAAAGGCTCTCAGGCACTGGGAGAGGCTGCCCAGGGAGGTGTTGAAGGCAGCATCTTTCGTGGCATGTGGATGTGGTGCTGGGGGACATGGTTTAGTGGTAGTGGTTTAGTAGTCATGGTGGGACTGAGAGCTCTAGGAGAGCAGCTGGACTTGATGATCTCAAAGCAGCTGACTCCTGCTAGGAGCTCATATCACCTGAAGACAACAGGAGCCATCAAGCCTGATGATCTCAAAGCAGCTGACTCCTGCTGGGAGCTCACATCACCTGAGGATAACAGGAGCCATCAAGCCTGTTGCTGACATATGACTGTGGTTTGGTACTGCCGCAGAAGGTGGTGAATGATTTCCTGAAGGCACAAGGACGAGGCAAGGATGGAGCCCTTTAAATAAAGCAGAGTCATGTGGTGGGCGGGGGTGTGGAGATTAGAGAACTAATCGAGCCCCTAATGCTCTTAGGGCTAATACCTCAATGCCTTAGCATGTAAGGCAGTTCTCTCATACAGATCTTGGGTTAGAAGGAGATTAGGAAGGAAGGTCTATCATCTTTTGCCCTTGTGTTGTGTCTCACACCCATCACTCTCTGCATTGCACAGTCTGTTGCACCTTGGAGGGGGGAAAAGTCAGCCCTCAAAACCCTTAATCATTACTCACTGCAGGTGTTAACTGCCAGAGCTCTTCACCTCAGCCCAGCTGGGCTTGTGGCGCTTTAGCTTCCTCCCAGTGGCAAGCTGGGATCCTAATCTCAGAGCCACTGGAAGAGGTTGCCCAGGGAAGTTGTGTCTGCTCCCTCCCTGGATGTGTTCAAGGCCAGGGTGGACGAGGTCTTGAACGACCTGATCTAGTGGGAGGTGTCCCTGCCTATGGCAGGGGGTTGGAATTGGATGATCTTTAAGGTCTCTTCCAACCTAAACCATTCTATGATTCTATGATTCAATAAAAGCCTGTGGGGCAAAGAGTGTGGCAAGGGCAGGGGTGTTGGGCTGAGGTAGCAGCATCAGCCTGTGCATCTGGTGGTAGGCTCTGTGTGGTGGTGTCATTGGTAGATGAACCTCTGAAGACAGGTCAGAGGTCGCACTCCTGCTGAAATAAAGGTAAGTGCAGCAAAGCCTGCCAAAGCTCCAGGTCTCCTTTTGGTACACCCAGAAGGGCAGCAGATGATGGAGGGTCCTTCTCAGACCTTCCGCTGTGGTTATAAGCCCAGCAGGAGCCTGAGGTTGGTATTAGACAGGGGCCCAGGCAAGAAGTGAGGTCTGGGGAGACACTGGAATCACAGAATCACAGAAGTTTAGAGGTTAGAAAGGACCTCCAGAGATCATCCAATCCAACATCCCTGCCAAGGCAGGATTAGCCAGGGCAGTTTGCACAGGAAGGTGTCCAGGCAGGTTTTGAGAGTCTCCAGAGAATCATAGAATGGTTTAGGTTGGAAGAGACCTCAAAGATCATCCAGTTCCAACCCCTACTGCGCCATAGGCAGGGACACTTCCCACTAGAAGGAGACTCCACAACCTCTCTGGGCAGCCTGTTCCACTGCTCTGACACCCTCACCGTAAAGAAATTTCTCTTCACGTTGAGCTGAAACCTTCTATGTTCCAATTTGTAGCAGTTGCTCCTTGCCTTATTGCTGCTGACCACTGAAAAGAGCCACTTGACACCCACCCCTCAGATATTTGTACACATTGATGAGATTTCCTCTCAGACTTCTCTTCTCCAGTCTAAACAGCCCCAGATCTTTCAGTCTCTTTTCATAGGAGAGATGCTCAAGTCTCACAGTCGTGCTTGTGCTTCTCTGTTGGGCTCTTTCCATCAGGTCCTTGTCTGGTTTCAACTTGAACCTGAACCATGGGCACCTCTTACCTCTGTAGCAGACAGAAGCAAGGCAATCTCATCATCCTGCTAGTCAAACGTCTCCAAGGTGATCAGAATTTTGAGACCTGTGCCTTTGGCATTCTGGCAATCCACCTTGCTGGGTCTATCCTTTTTGGTGTGCTGTTGGGCAGCAGAAGTCAGCACAGCCCTTATGTGTGGCCTGGCTGAGAAATGGATTTAGAAAGGCTTTTCCAGCTTGAGGGGTAGCAACACCTTTGTAATAAACTTCATCCAGTGCCCTTAATTTTACCTGTACCTTATAAGAAAATATTTTTTAGTGTCCCTGTCCTGAATGATCAGAGGGCTGGAACACCTCTCCTGTGAGGACAGACTGAAAGAGTTGGGGCTGTTCAGGCTGGAGAAGAGGAGGCTCCCAGGTGACTTTATTGTGGCCTTCCAGGATCTGAAGGAGGCATACAGAAAAGTTGGGGAGGGACTTTTTAGGCTCTCAGGTAGTGCCAGGACTAGGGGAAATGGAGCAAAGCTGGAGCTGGAGAGATTCCGACTGGACATGAGAAGGAAGTTGTTCAGCATGAGAGTAGTGAGAGCCTGGAATGGGTTGATGGCTGAGGCCATATCCCTGGAGGTGTTTGCAGCCAGGCTGGTTGATGCTGTGGGCAGCCTAATCTAGGGTAGGGTGTCCCTGGGCATGGCAGGGGGGTTGGAACTAGCTGATCCTTGTGGTCCCTTCCAACCCTGACAGATTCTATGATTCTAAGAAACTTACAGAAAAATCAGAGGTGAGCTTGGTTTTCCCTTAAACACACTTAAAAAGAACATGCACTTTGCACAATTTCTTTTTTCCCCCTCCTCTTTAATGGATAAAGGAAAAAAAAAAATTGAAGTGGTGACTGAGCAGCTGAGGGAGGGTATTTGGTTGTTTTTTTAAAGATAGAGATTCGTAGAATTGTTTAGTTTGGAAGGAACCTTTACAGGTCACCTACTCCATCCCCTTTGCAGTGGGCAAGGACACCTTCAGCTACATCAGGCTGCTCAGAGCCTCATCCAACCTGACCTGCAAGGTTTCCAACTCTGACTGATTCTATGAAATGAAAACTAGTAGTGTGACCATCCCTGCAGATGTTAGAATCATAGAATGGTTTAGGTTGGAAGAGACCTCATAGATCATCCAGCTCCAACCCCCTGCCACAGGCAGGGACACCTCCCACTGCATCAGGTTGCTCAAGATCTCATCCAGCCTGGCCTTGAACACATCCAGGGAGGGAGCAGACACAACCTCCCTGGGCAACCTGTGCCAGTGTCTCACCACCCTCACTGTGAAGAATTTCTTCCTAACATCTCATTCAAATCTCCCCTCCGCCAGTTTGAACCCATTCCCCCTCATCCTGTCATTACAAGACCTTGTGAACAGTCCCTCCCCAGCCCTCTTGTAGGCCCCTCTCAGATACTGGTAGGCTGCTATAAGGTCTCCCTGTTGAAGAGTAATAGGATCAAATAATCTTTGAATCATGTGTGTTGGGTTCAAAGGGACCTTTAAAGGTCAGGAAGTCCAAGGCCCATGCCATGAGCATCTTCAAGCAGATCATGTTTCTCAGAGCCCCTTCCAATCTGACCTGGACTGTTTCCAGGGATGGGACATCTACCACTTCTCTGGGCAGCCTCTGCCTGTGTCTCACAGTGTAAAAAGTCATCCTTCCAATCTCTCCTCATTTGGTTTAAAACCATCACTCCTTGCCCTTTCACAGCATGTCCTGCTAAAAAAAGTACTTTCCTTAACTACTGAAAATTTGCAGTAAAGTCTCCCCGGAGGCTTCTCTTCTCCAAACTGAGCAACCCCAATGCTCTCAGCCTGTCCTAATAGGAAAGGTGCTCTCATCCTCTCATCATTTTTGTGGCCTCTTCTGGACCAGCTCCAACAAGTCCATGTCTCTGATACAGATCATTACTGCCACAGTTTAAGCTTTTATGCAGCTGCATTTCAGGATGGAATGGAGTGGCCTGGTTCATTTGGTTCTCAGGGGAGTTTGCATGACTTGCTCCAGTGTCATGTTCAATGAGCTATTTCATCTGCCTTTCGCTCACTCTCAGTGCAGATGAGCACTTGATGATGAGATGAGTCCCTGGAATTTTTGAGCTCCAGACCTTATAGAATTATAGAATCTTTTTATTTAGAGAGGAGAGAGGGTCAGGGCAGCCACTCTGCTGTGGAGCTTGGACATGCAGTGTGATTCCTAATTTATTCTGAAGGGCTGGTTAACAGCTATCCACCCAGGGGTTTTCCCCTTCCCTCTAGATTTGGCTAGAGCTCAGCCCTGAATTTGATGAAAGTTCCCAGCAGGAGTTTTCTCAGATCTAACACGTTGTGTAAAATGCCTTTCCCCCACTGAAATCTCCCCCACCACTTCATTTAAAGCATCCTAACCATATTCATGAACACCTTGAAGCTGAATGGAGATTTACAGGTAAAAATCACCCAGAGAGGCCACCCAATGACAATTGGTGCTAACAAACAATTATTAAGACAATAGGGAAGGGAAGGGAAGGGAAGGGAAGGGAAGGGAAGAAAAAAGGAAAGAAGGAAAGGAAGAGAAAA
>VWZI01020950.1:77429-109123 GCA_013396835.1 Psilopogon haemacephalus | reverse complement strand
AAGGACATGGAACTGTTGGAGAGAGTCCAGAGGAGGGCCACAAAGATGATCAGAGGGCTGGAGAACCTCTGCTATGAGGACAGACTGAGAGAGTTGGGGCTTTTCAGCCTGGAGAAGAGAAGGCTTTGGGGAGACCTTATAGCAGCCTACCAGTATCTGAGGGGGGCCTACAGGAGGGCTGGGGAGGGACTGTTCACGAGGTCTTGTGAACAGTCTTGTGAGGGACTTGTTCACGAGGTAGAATGGGTTCAAATTGGCGGAGGGGAGATTTGAATAGGATGTTAGGAAGAAATTATTCACAGTGAGGGTGGTGAGGCACTGGAACAGGTTGCCCAGGGAGTTTGTGTCTGCTCCCTCCCTGGATGTGTTCAAGGCCAGGCTCGATGAGGTCTTGAGCGTCCTGATCTAGTAGGAGGTGTCCCTGCCTGTGGCGGGGGGTTGGAACTGGATGATCTTTGAGGTCTCTTCCAACCTAAACCATTCTATGATTCTATGATTGTAACCTAGGCCAGAATAATTACAGCTGGATGAAGGATATTTCTTCAGAATCAAAGATCTCATTAAGAATTGTCTCCAGGTTGTTTAAGTTGCCTTCATAGTACTTTGGAGGAGAAATGTAAAGCTTCATCTGTGCTGTAAGAAGCATTTCTATCTTCCCAGGAGTGACCAGGCTTGACCCAATTTAGCTAGTGAGATTAGTCTAGGTCAGAGATGAAGGTCAGCCTCAATACACTGTTTTTGGAGAGTTTAAAAATTACTACACAGAAGTGGTTAGCCATTATGCTGGTCTGGGTTCAACTCATGCCTCTTTCTGCCAAGATAAGGCAAGTCATATGTAAGAGCACTTTGAAGTGACAGATATTGTTCAGCTGTTAGCTAGGATGAAAAAACCACAATAGCACATAATAAAGTAAGAATAGAGGTTATATATACTAAATTTCAGCAACAGACCCTGAATCAGATGATGTCTGATTTTTTGCTTATATAAGGTGAAGTTGACCTAGAACATTGGAAAGCACTCATGAATATGAATACAAATTGCATGTCATAGCTGATTAGTGATTGATGATTAAGTACCATACCACTCTTTTTCTGGAATTAAGGTATAACACTGAGAAAGCTACATGTTGCAAAACTGCTTCACATCTTTTTAAAGAATACATCTCTTTACTAAAACACTCACAATTCTTTCTATCACTTTGAGTTTTTGTCATGTTTCCTTTTTTTCTGATTATTTTTGCATGTGCCCTTTTTTCTTTACTTTTGTCAGCAAAATCCAGAAAGTAGAATAGCCTATATTTTAGTTAGTCTGTACTTACAGAGTAAAGCAATTGAGGAAAAAAAAAATCACTCTGAGAGCACTATTATAATGATTTCAACAGAGGTCATTGCTTGCAACCATGGTCATTGAGGTAGATAAAATATAGGTTGTAGGAATGGAGGAGGAGGACAGAAGAAAGGGATCCTTTGGTGTGCACTTATAGATTTTCTAACACTTGCAGGACTTCTAGACATGGCCACAAATAAAGGAAAATGGAATGGAATGGAATGGAATGGAATGGAATGGAATGGAATGGAATGGAATGGAATGGAATGGAATGGAATGGAATAGAGTAGAATAGACTAGAGTAGAATAGAATATAGAATAGAATAGAATAGAATAGAATAGAATAGAATAGAATAGAATAGAATAGAATAGAATAGAATAGAATAGAATAGAATAGAATAGAATAGAATAGAATAGAATAGAATAGAATAGAATAGAATAGAATAGAATAAGCTAGGTTGGAAGAGACCTCCAGGATTGTCCAGTCCAACTTATCACCCAGCCCTATTCAATGGAACTAAGTGCTCCATCCAATCGTTTCTTGAACACCTCCAGGGATGGTGCAGCCCATTCAAATGTGAAATCACTCTTTCTGTGAAGAACTTCCTCCTAATATCCACCCTATACCTTCCCCGGCACAACTTGAGACTATGTCTGCTTTTTCTGTTGCTGGTTGCCTGGGAGAAGAGACTAACCCTCACCTGGCTACAACTTCCCTTCAGGTAGTTGTAGACAGCAATGAGGTCACCCCTGAGCCTCCTCTTCTCCAGGCTAAAGAACCCCAGCTCCCTCAGCCTCTCTTCATAGTGCTTGTGCTCCAGACCCATCACCAGCTTCATTGCCCTTCTCTGGACACCTTCCAGTACCTCTCTTGAATTGGACACAGTACTCAAAGTGTGACCTGATCAGTGCCAAGTACAGGGGAAGCATAACCTGTCTTGTCCTGCTGGCCACACTATTCCTGATACGGGTGAGGATGCCCTTGACTCTCCTGGCCACTTGGGCACACTGTTGGCTCATGTTCAGCTTACTATCTACCAGCACCCCCTGGTCCCTCCTCTGCCTGGCTGCTCTCCAGCCACTCTGTCCCCAGCCTGTAGTGCTGCCTGGGGTTGTTGTGGCCAAAGTTTAGAACCCTGCACTTAGCCTTGTTAAATCTCATCCCATTGAGCTCTGCCCACCCATCCAGCCTGTCAAGGTCCTTCTGCAGGGCCCTCCTACACCCCAACAGATCAACACCTGCTCCTAACTTGGTGTCATCTGCAAACTTACTGATAGACTTAATCCACTTGTCCAGATCATCAATAAAGATATTGAACAGGATCAGGCCCAACACTGATCTCTAGGACACACCACTAGTGACAGTACTGATAATAGTCACAGTAAACTTTAAATTCAATGACTCAGAGGTTTGAAAAAACAGAAATAACAATGATCCATAGTTGGAGTTGGCATGTGCTTGTTGGCTTTTAAGGGAGGTGCATTTGAAGATGATATATTCTAATTACAGGATTTTTAAATTTTCTGTCCTATATTTTGCAGATACCTCTGCAGTGAGCAATGCAAAATGTGACTCAGAATCTTCACAAAAGGGAGTTGGAAACTCCTTATTTGTAATCAAGATGATGTTTGGCAAACAAATGGATATTTGCAGGTAAATACAGCATGTTAATTTTAAAGCTGCAACCAGTACCTTTGGATTCAAATGCTTGTGCCTAAATATGTGACTGAACTATGGTCATAATGAGATTTTCAAATTAAAAATGTGGTGTCTCNGAGATTCACAGAAAACTAAAATCAAGGCCAGGAATGCTAATCTAACAGCCAGCTGGTTAACAAAAACTATGATTAGTGTTGGCTGCTCTGCCAAAAGTGCAGCTTGTTTAATAAGTACATTTTTCCCTCTTATTCCTTTCAGAAAAAGAAACACAAAAGGAGATGAAAAAAGGAGAGGGGGGAAAAAAAAGAGAGGAAAAAAAAAAAGACTAAAGGAGCCCTATCAGGTGAGGATTAGATTTTATGAATTAGATGACTCAGCAATACTTTCTAAGCATCTTTCTACAGCCTGCACTCCTCCTTTCTACCTCCTGACCCCCCATCTCCATATGTAAAAAAAGATAATAAAAGGACATTTTAAACTATATACTTCCTGAAGATTATTCTTTTATTAAAACCACTTGCAGAATTTCAAATAGTGCAGGGCATGATGCTTTTATTATGTGAACTAAAGAGATTAAAGTATTACTATATAGGTCCTTGTAGAATAAATCACACACATGGACTATTCTTTGGGATCTTAGGGTAAAAGGGTCATTTTCTATAGTTTATTCTAGTAACTGACAAACCTTTGGGGAGCTAGATGTATGGGATATTTACACTGCTCACTCACAGGCTTGCATCATAGTTCTAGAAGTGGGAAGCCCAGAGCACTGTGTTATCATACTTTGAAGAAATGAGTTGAGTAGCAGTTAATATTTACACTCGGTAACAACATATCACAAAAGAACTTTGCATGAAGAGACCTTGGGTCAAATCTCTACTTGGTATAAAATGTAATTTTCTGTTGAAGCAAAGGATCTATTACAGTTTACAGTAGCTGAATATTTGGCCTTTCTCAGATCATGAGCTGTAACAAAACCAGAGATGCAAACAGATAATAAAGACTATTTATGCTTGGGAAAGATACTGTGTAAGGAGGTTTATCTGAAACAATTATAAGAGGCATATAATGAATGATCATTTTTTTTTGTTTGTTGGTAGTTTTTTGTTTGTTTTGCGGGTTTTGGGGGTTTTTTTGGGGGGGGGGGTTGGTTGGTTGGTTGGCTGGTTTTCTGTACAGATTTGCACTCTTTTGAACACAGCAAATTTAAAGGCAAAGTAGTTCACATATTTACCAATGAGTTTCATTTTGTTCAGTTTTCCTGGTCCTAGTATTATTTTAAATACACCAGAATATGTCCCTATGCAAATTCCACTGTGCTGAAACACTCACTATGTAAATTTCACTGTTTCTTGGCACCTGATGTACTTCAGAGTTAAGACTAACTTAATCAAACCCTATTTGCTTTCACATCTTTTATATTTTATTTTGCCCCAATTATATTTTATGGGGACAAAAAAATATATATAGCTAAAATAGAACATGTCACTGGAACAAAATATTCAAAATATTAGTGGTATCATAAAAACAAATAATGGAATATATGCAAAAATAATAACAATCTACAGTAGCTGTTGAAGTATGTTGAGGTATGTTTATTTAGTTTCAACACAATGATTAAGGACTTTCACACACATATATATTTTAATGCCTTTAATTTTCAGTATTTTATTATTAAACATAATTGCTCAGCTTTTGTGCAGCATAAAAGTATGCATGTTATCCATTCTATCTTTGAATTAGAGATTATTTTCCATGTGTAATTAAAATGGAAAAGACTAGCAGCATCAAATAAATTAGTCATACTGTAATTAAACTAATATTTTCTTCCTATTTCTTTTCTGTAGCCCACATCTCATATCTTGAGCACGTTAGACTCCCACTTTTACTTATTTGTATAAATATTTTTTATTTTCTATGATGGTCTTATAGTCCCTTGCAAATAACTATCTACATAATCTTTACAGACACAAATATAATTCTCTTGTGATGCAGTTTGTGGATCTATTTTGCAATCAATTCATGGCTGGCTCTCATTAATGCAACGAGAGCTTTCATGAATAAATCCCTCATTTTTTCAATAATAGAATAGATTTTTCATTATTGAATTTCATGCACTCGAGTGGGATCTATCTGCATCCAATGAAAGACATTCTTGATTTCTTGAATCATAATGAATGTCCCAGTACATTTCTTGCCATTTCAGTTCTTCAAAACTGTATATAATTTTCTGAATATCTTTGATAAACATTGGCTTTTTTTGGCCTTCTTGGTTAATGAAAACTCAGGAATTATTCCTCAAGACCATTAATTAGGTGTGTTAGTGCATTTTTCAAGCTACTCTGAAAAATGAATGATAAGCCTTGATATAAGTTACTCTAAGAATCTAAGAAAGTATATGTGGGTCATCATTAATGAAATGGCAAGAATCTTTGAGTGTTGTCAGCATGGTATCAGTGGTAGATATTGTGCAAATGCAGGTGGGTTCTATTAAAACTTCCTTTCAAATCACCTGGGAGGTGTGCATAATTTACAAAGGCAATGATACAGAAAGTAAACATATAAAATTAATATGATGGTATAATACATTGAGTTTCATCCACTAAATTAAATATTATGACCTTATCTACAATACTTGATATCTAACAAATATTTCTTTTCCCTTTATTTAGGAGATATATACTTTTTTATGGTATTGAGAATTATTTTAGTATTTGGTTTCTTAATTATAGAATAAAAAACATAGAGTATTTTAAATGCCTATCATTAGTATTGTTTATCTGTAAGGTAACTGAGAAGATAAAAATGCTAGTTTGTGTCCTTTTAAAGACAGGAAAAAGCCTACTTCTTGTGAATGCTATTCTGAAGTCTGGAGATCTCACATTTTCTCAGTTACAAACTCCTGTGTAATTTCAGCTGATCTTTCTGTAAATTGGTTTAGCTCAATCTTCATCTATGGCAGGTGTAAGTGCTGGAAGTCCACATAAATTGGAGGAAGGACAGGAAATCGTCATGCAGGAAAAAAGTCAGTAACAGCTAAACGTAAAGGTAGCAATTCTGGCTCAAGATAATACTGAGATTGAAATTGTTGGAAGCAGAGGAATATTCCCTTGGAAGCACCTCCATTTGCTTGATCTTCCTTAGGTGTCTTAGGTGACACCAGCATATACTGGACATTTCTGTCCTTCCAAGGTCACTCCTAACAGGGTAATAATACAATATGATAATGAAATATTGAATCACCTTCATGGAAATAAGAAAAAGGTTGTGAAATATTATTCCCTTATAAAAAGGTTGAATAAACACCCACTGGCAATTAAGTGCTTTGGATCCTGTCTTAGAACAAGATAGTGAGCAGAATGGCTTGCTGAAGTGTCTTCTGGCATAACTTTCTAGGATTTTTCATTGATATTTGAGAATTAGTCAAGAAAACAGCTCCATCTGGCTTAAGCTCCTATTTAACTGTATCTAAAATTACTTTCTGTGTGTATTCATACTTGACTCCCTTAATAGTCAATGAAGGATGGGCTGAATCACCTCTTGATGACCTAACATGTGAATTGCATTCTAAACGGACTTTTATCTCCTCTACAATGTTCAGGGGAGGGGAAAAAAAGTGATTTATATCATTCATATAAATATTTCACTTGAATACACAAGGTTTTGAAGGAAGAATTCAAGTTTCCATGGCTAGCAGAGTTCTCATTGTTGGTAAGGATGAACAATGTGTCTGTAGAGACTTAAAATATTTCTCAGATTTTATTTAATCTTAGGCTTTGGAAAGGGGAAGGCTACAGAGTTCAGCTGTAACTCAGAGTCCGATTGCTTCTCATAGGTTTGTTATGTTAAAACAAAGACAGCATCCCAGTGCAGATGAGGTGTACTGTAAGCCAGTTCAGTTTTTGCTTGTTTATCACTGCAAATTATCAAACTTTAATTATCGAGTCTTACTACATTTTTAATAACATTTAAAGTTTATTAGGGAAAATTTGCTATTTGTGGTCTTGTATCCAGCACTCATGAAAAAGTGGCAGGCAAATGTGTTTCTTTCGATCCATAAATAATAGTAGATTTAGTTGCAATACTCGCTTCTAAATCCCTAATGCTAACAGTTGTTTCAAATGTACAGTTTTCCAGGCTGATTCCCTTTCCTATGTATGAATATATAAGGACAAGTAATGCAAAACCAAATATTAGTGACACAGAAGCAGACAAAAGAGTTCATGCAATGCTACAGTGATACTGTGAGATCCTGATATCACAGACAAAATGGAATATGCAGACAGGCTGCTGTGCTGAGCATTTTTTATTTCAATGAGTTGATAGACCTACAATAGTTCTCACCTTTTCTGTTACAGATCTTTGCTCTGTACAATGACTTGCATTCAAACTGTGTAGTCTTTGCCTGAAGTGTTCTGAAGTTGATATTTGTCCCAGTGGCTTGCGCTACTCGATGTTTTGCAGTCCCTTGTGACATCCCTTTTTCTTGAGCATAGTAGACTTTTCATCTAGGTCAATTCTGGCAGTCTATTTGTCAGTTACCTTTTACAATTGATTGCCTGGATCTGTCACTCATCTGCATTTTTTATTATTTTTTTTGCACTGGAAGTAAAGATGCAGGCAGACACTAACAACAGAGATAACCACAGACCAGATATTACAGATAGACACTCTGCCATGTTTTTACAGAAAATCTGCACAGCATCAAATACTCTGAACCAATGGGTTGCTGGTTTTATTTTTTTTCCTCCAGCATGGTACATAAAAGAAGATATTTGGGTAATTTCCAATACAGTGAATAAATTATTGACACTTTATTTAATCTCTATTTTTATTTACTGGATTTTCTGATTCATTAATGATATCATGATATTAAAATAATAATAATTTCCCCAATGTTTATAACACTATTTTCCAGTGCTTTCTATTTTTTAGGTATAGAAATAGTATGAGAGGTGTAGCCACAGACAAGGCATTAAAAAAATGAAGTGTACTGGAATCAGCAGTTAGAAGAAAAGGTAAAGAAAATATTGTTGCCATGTTTCTTAGTGTGTTAACTGTATTGGATTTTAAATAAATATTATATTTTTTTGGTGCAAATACCCTTTATAAATAACAATAACAAGACAAACATTACTATAATGTCAGTGTTCTTGATTTAATTTAGTTTTGCTGGGTTTGGTGTTCTGGTCTTGGTGGTTATTTTTTAAATGTAGGTTCCTTTATCTGGCACATATGCCTTAGAAACTACATACTAGCAGAGTAAAAAAGTTTTACTGAAAGATATTGTGAATGTAGTTTTGTTTTATTTTGGTTTGTTTTGGTTTTTTCCTTATTTAAGAAGAACAAAGTCAAGGGCACTCTGTATTTTCTGCAAAGTTCAGCAGTAATATTATTATTCACACAAGTTGTCTCAGCTGTGAAGTCAGTACATTTGTTCTGGATGTCTCTTTATTATTAATGGCTCTTTCACCTGATTTTCTACATTTGTCTGAGACATTGCTCTTAACTGCTAGCCAATGCACTTAAATTGTTTTCATCCCCTGGTTGCCTCAAAGGTGATGCTTTGTTCCAAACGTCTTCTGAAAGATTAGTCTTAACTACCCTATTGATATTGAAACTCAAAATATTCAGACAATAGCTATGGCAAATGAAATAGTGAAACACTCCTACATTCAAGGCATCACTCATTCTATGCAAAATGCTTCCCTCATCACAGCACCACATGCTAAAATTCAACATGGAGTCAGGTAAATACAGTACTGAGACCACAAAATATTTAAATTTGCTAAAGTTTGACACAACACTATATCCACCTTAAGAAGTAGCAGATGTTTAAGTAAGAATCAAGTGCCTTTTTGATGGCTCTTTGCAAGTGGGCAGATTTCATTCAGAGAGAATAAGCATAAAACTGAATCAATAAATTAAAAGTTCTGACTGGAGTGTCACGGGACTGGGTTAATCAAACACAGTATCCCGTGGGAGGAGGGGGGGAACGGTACCCTCCTCACCGGTTCTTTGGGTTTCGGTCGGCAGAAAAAACACGAATACGGCTTAAACGTCAGGTATAAACGTTTAACAACCAGGACAGGGGAAAACAGGGAGCTTATACGCAAGACAAATCCCGATCGCGCCTATGAACGTCCGCGGGAGCGCGAGGCAAATGGGGGAAAACGCTCCTATTCGAACCGAGGAGAAAACCGCGGAAGGAGGGAGATAGATTTAAGGAAGATAGGAGAGGGATTAGAAAGGGGAGAGAAGGGTCAGCCTTGCCGCTTAGGAGAGCTGCCTGCTGCCTGCTGCCTGCTGCCGCGCACGTGGCTGGGGCTTCTCCCAGTTGCTGCGTGGGTGGCGGTGAACGAGGAGAGCGGGAAGAAGAAGAAAAAATGGCTGCTGACCCGTTTAAGTACCCTGCAGGGCGAACGAAGCTGTCCATCAGGCGTCCAACATTTCCCGGCCGGCCAATTGATTCGAGGTTCGACGTATATGGGCATCTCGAGGTTCCCACCCTGAGTCCCAAGGCCACCTGGGATGCCCCACCCTTCACCCCCTACCAAACCCTTTAACAGTAGAGGGAGGAGAGAGCCCAGGAATTGGATTAATTTCTGGGGTGCTCCGTCATTCTATGCCGGGACATGGAGAGAAACAAACAAATAAACACATTAAACCTGTGAGAAGATTAATCAGGAAAATATTGCTTCCATCTTGGAACAAAAAAATCTTTAGAAACATTTTAATTTCTCTTTCAAATATGAGTCAAAGTAAGAATTTCTTGTCCTTGAAAATGCCTTTTATTTCTACTGCATTTGGATGAAGTTTGGTTTTCAGTAGAACAGTTGCTGAGGTCTCATAATCTGAAATTTATTTCTAATTTCATTTTCATATTAATCTTAAAATACTTAACAATATTTCTGATAGAAAACTACTTATACTATCAAAGATGTTTATATAAAGCATAAGTAGCACTGCCAAAGAATTAATTAGCACAAGCAATTGAGGTCACTGGAATGTGAAGTGGAGGACTCTAATAGTAAAATCAAGAACTGAGCAAAAAGAGATATTGGTTTAGCTTCAGTAGTTTATATTAAAAAGAACTCTGTATCAAACTACTACATTTTCATCTCCTTGTTTTTCCTTATTCATAGAGTATTTTTAGGAAGTTCCATCTTTCAAGATAATTTTTAAGGAGGCTCAAAATTCAAAACCCTATATGTCACAGAGTTAAATAATACATAATGGAGAAATGTTTTAAACTCAATGAAAAATAACATTCAGATTATTTTTGTGTATGGGGATGTATGTGTTCATGTTAGATCAATATGAAATACCAAGTGGCAAGGTGATAATATGCCACATTAGGACAATTCAGTTTATACATCTTAAAATAGAAATGTCTAAGGAATGAGAGATGAAGGTCAGAAAAAATTCATGAATTCTTCCACCTTATTTTCATAAATCAATGCCTTAGGCCCCACTGAGGCAGCTAAAAATACATTTCTCTTTCAGATGAAGGAGATTAGGAGGTGGGAGGGAGGGCGTGTTGTCTTGCAAACATCGAGGATGCCAGCATTGTCATGAAAATTATGAACATATTTTGTAGGTGTTACTGCACAAGGGATGCACTTTTGCTTTTAGTGACATAGATAATAATAGTCTTTTATTATCCACTATAGAATTTGAAAATTCACCTTTTAAGCCTATTATGTTTTCAGTGCAGCCTCTAAATTGCCAAGAAGAAAGAATAGGTGAGGTTGAATGGACTGAATGACTTCTCTTCACTGCTGTGCAAGATCTGTGGATTTCAGGTCAAACTGGCAATGTGCTGGTACATAGTGAACACAACATGTTGTGGTTCTAGGAACTATTCACTTTCCTGGATACTCTGTTTAAAGAAGACAGAATAGAAGGTGCATTTCATTACTGATGTCAATAGGAATAGGAATGGCTCAGCTGGTACTTTGGAACTAACTGCTTTCCAGTTTCTGAAGCAGATCTAGAAACTACACCCACTGCAAAGGTAGAAAACATGAGCTGAAGTCAGGTAAGACCCATTTTAAAAACTTATTTCTTAATGCATGGCTATTCTTCGGTTGCTTGGTTAACTAAAAAGTGAGTATAGATTGTTCCTGAGAGGTGAAAGCCTTTAAATATTCACCACAGAGAAGCAAAGCTTGGACTCTAATGATTGGGCCTTCATGGCACAAGAATTAACATGACGAATAATGCGATGGGTGTGTGTTAATTGGAACAGCTCAGTGGGTAGCCAGTTAAATGGCTGTCTTGATGAGGAGAAAAAGAATCAAACATAGCTTTGAAAATAACTAATTTGACATAAAACTCCACACAAACTGAAAGCTGTAAAGATAAACATTTTATATGCTCCTTTATTATGGAATCTGCCTCCTATAATATACTCTGTGTAAGACAGAGGGTATCTGTTGCATCCCAAAGACACTACCTCTGATATGGAACGTATTCCAAGTATGGGAACAGAAATTGTAGACAGTTGGATTTGTTAGGCAAATCTTCATTTTTCTTCAGGAGATAGAAACTTTGGAGCTTCTTAAAACAAAGGTTCCTTTTTGTCACTTGTTTGCTACATATAAGTTACCAGTTGCTACCCAGCCACCCCTCTATCAAAACATCAGTTTCTTTAATCTGACAGAAATATTTGCTGTGCACAGATTACTTCCACAACAATTTTCTAGTGAATAGCACTATCAATCCTTATGATGACATACTCTTATATTCACTTAATTGTTAAGTATTATATTTGTCTTTCACAGAGTAGCTCAAGGAGGGCAGTATCAAACGCCAAATATTTACCACATGCTTAAACAGACCTGCATATTTTTCCACTGAGATGACTACTAGAGAAACAGATTCATTCAAGCAGGATCCACAATGTAGCTAAACACATTTTGTAAAATTATCTGGTACTCTAGTCTAATTCTTTCCTAATGTTGTTGTGGTGGAAAGTATTCTCTGTATTGTGATCCAGCCACAACCCTACTATATATTCCAAGCATAGGTTTTTACTATTGTTTTCTTATAGTGTTTCATCATCATTTTCCACAATTTCCCTTCTGCTTTTTCACTCACCCATGATGCATTTCCTGTCAGCACAAAGGTCTTTAATACAGTTGTGCACTTAGCCGTGCCCATTTTTGGTCAGAGCATACACAGTTCACCATCGAGTCATTCATGTGAATGCAGGAGCAGACTCCAGGCTAACCTTTTTCATTTGTGCTATGTTTATATGGCAAGATTTTGGTAGCTGAGGGGGAGAATGATGCTGCAGGGGTGATTTCTGTGAAAAAAACACCAGGATATTCCCCCATATATGTAAAGCCAAGGCTATCTCCAAGACAGGCTCACCACTGACCAAAACTAAGCTCATAACTGACAGTGATAAAGACTCTGTTGCAGCAGTGAGTAGAAATGATTGAGAATGTGGAAACAACCCTGCAGACACCAAGGTTAGTGAAAAAGAAAAGGGAGGAGGTTTTCTAGGCACCAGACTTGAGATGCACCTGTAAGTGCATGAAGGATACTAGTGCATATCTACCCACAAACCCTGGAGGACCCCACATGGAAGTAGATGGATAGACCTTGAAGTAAGCTGCATGCTGTGGAGGATCCATGCTAGAATATGTTTCCTGGCAGTTGCCTTGTCTGTGTTTAAACACATACTGGAGCAGTCTGTTACTGAAGGATTACTCCTCAAGGAATGGACCCACATTGGAGAATTTGTGAAGATCTATGGCTTGTGGAAAGGACCTAGGCTGGAAAAGTTTGTGAGGGATTTTTTCCAGTGGACAGGACCCCACACTAGAGGGAGGGTAAGAGTGTGAGGAGGAAGGATTGCCAGAGACAATGTGTTATGAATTGACCCCAAGCCCCTTTCCCCATCCCACTCAGTGGGAGGAGGTTGAGAAAATCAGGAGCAAAGTTGAGCATGGGAAGAAGGGTAAAAGGAAGATGTTTTTAGATTTTTTCTTCTTTCTCATTACTTTACTATATTTAAGTGGTAATAAATTATTTTCCCCAAGACGAGTCTGTTTTATGAATGATGGTATCTAGTAAGTGATCTTCCTCTCCTTCTCTTGAACCATGAGCTTTTAGTTGTATTTTCTCCCTCTATCTTGCTGATGGATCGAGGGAGTGTCAGAGTAAATTTGGGAACCCACACTACAGCTTACACAGTCCCATAGAACCACTGGAACTGGGGATGCCTGTCTTGTCTTGGTAAACACTGTATTCCTATTGGTCTTGCCAAGCCTGCATTGTTATTGACTTGTAAAAGTGAACTCATGTGCATGAAGACCACCCTATAAAGTGGTGTAGAGCTTTATGGTGGCGTTTATTGTGGTCTGATGAAATCATGCCTCTACTGGCATGATCCTATATCACTAATTCTCAAAACTAGCTCAACTTGTCTCTGTACTGTGCTACATAGCTGTAAATATGTTCCTAGGTGACAGATAAATTTGCAGTGATTTCAGGATTTGATAAAAGAAAATGTATAAATATGGTATAAAACTTATTCAAATTTAGAATATCTACAAATAATAACTTTAATTTGGAACTGACATTTGACAGTCCTTACCCATAAATGTGAAACAATTATTTTAATCCATCCTGGTCTTTTGGAACAAGTTAAAGATTTACTTTGTCAAATTACTGCATAGTTGTATCATAATGATGCAGTATCTATAAATTAATGTATCCTGATTTGTTGAGAATACAAGGAGAACTAGTCAAAGTTCTGTAAATCATTTAATATGCACTAAGATTGTCATTAGATTTAGTTTACAAATTTAATCTATCATTCTCAAGCAAATACCACTTTTCCTACTTGCTGCTACTGTCAGGAGTTTTAATCTCTATGTCATTATAAGTCATGGGAACCTGTTTATCTTCTGACCCTACTTCTCATCCCAAATCCAAAGATTTACTCTGCCTCAGGCAGAAATAAACAGATCTTAACAGCCATGAATTCCCATGGGAAGAACAGATCAAAGGCTGAGAAAGTCTATAAAATTGAATTTATTATTAGTGGGTGGTGAAGAGTGATAAATGCACTATTCTTTTTGACTAAGACAATTTTGAAACAGTTTAGATCTGCAGTTATTCTTAGTGAGAACATTCGCTTAGCTGTCTTAGTCCTCCTTGCTCATCATCTCCCCTTTATCAAAGGCTGTGTATTCTTCATCTCTCTCTCTTAATCTATTTAAGCTCTCTGTATTAAAAATACTGTGGCCAGCAGGAGTAGGGAGGTAATTGTCCCCTTGTATTTGGCTTTGGTGAGGCCACGCCTTGCTTTCAGTTTTGGGCATTGCAAAACAAGAGATGTGGTACTGCTGGAGTGGATCCAGAGGAGGGCAATGAGGCTTGGGAAAATAAATCTTATGAGAAGCAACTGAAGGAGTTGGAGCCATTTAGTTTGAAAAAGAGGAGGCTGAGGTAACAGCTCATTGCTGTCTACAACTACCTGAAGAGACATTGTGGAGAGGCTGGTGATGGTCTCTTCTCACAGGTAACTGGAGACAGAACAAGGGGGGTTCGCCTCAAGCTGGGGCTGGGTAGGTTTAAATTAGATATTAGGAAAAAGTTGTTCACAGAGAGAGCAGTCAGTCACTGGAATAAGCTGCCCAGGGTGGTGGTTGAGTCACTAACCCCAGATGTGTTTAAGGGTCATTTGGATGTGGTGTTTAGAGATATCATTTGAGGTGAATTTGTAGAGTAGGGCTAAAGGTTGGACTTGGAGATCCTGTGGATCTTTTTCAACCTTGATGTTTCTGTGATTCATATCTTTCAAAGTACAAAAATTTGTACTTAAGATCTCATACTAGAGTGTCTTATTTTTATGGAGACATGCTTGAAAGATACCTCATGGACAGTGACTGACACAACTCTGACGGAAGACAATAGAAAGCAGCAATGTGTACAACACACTTTCCAGATTTGAATATGGAAAAGGACAGGGGTACAAGTCCTGAGAAACTTGGAAGTGTGAGATTGGGAAGGACATACATAACCACAGAGCAGGTAACTCCATTTTAAACATACATGTTCCAAAAGCAGGGTATAATCAGACGAGAATTTAGACATTAAGAGAACTGCTGTGGCTGTCTGTACTACATTCAATAACACTGACTGGTACTGACAGGTGTCTCATCTTAGCTTTGCAAAGTTCAGAGTCAGCTTGAATAAAGTGCTCTGGAGTTCTTTTATTTTTAAAAAATTATTTTTAAGGGACTTGAGGAAATTTTGTAAAAATCAGTGTTAGTTTTCTACTAAAACAGCAAACAGGCTCACCTAGGTAGGTCTACTACAGTTACCTTGAAACAGCTACTAGACAAAAATTTTTAAAAATAGTTGACATTAGAAGCAATCAGCATGTAATTAAATAATAGAAATAATGACAGCCACTATGATTTCCTGGAGGGAAAGAAGGAAAAAAAAAATGGTAGCAAAACTACAAGCAGTCTGAAAGAGATTGTAGCAGTCAGCTGCAACAGAAAAAAATCTAAAACTGGTAATGAATTTGGTATCAACACAGTGCTGCAAGCTAGAAGACCCATTATTTCAGGTGATCATAGTGTTGTAGTAAAGTATAGGACTACTGAATACTATTTTGCTGAGATTTCCTGCAGGAGAAAATACTTACTTTCATGTGAATGATGCTAGCTCCAAAAACGTTATTGTTTTTTCAGCCTGAGAAGTTGCAGTTACCTTTGGTTTAAAGTCAGTTTTAAAGTCAGGTGCTCAAGAAAGTTCATACACAGTAGCAAATAGAGTTATCAGACTACTAATGATCTATTCTCCCATTGAAACTCCTGGGACTTTGCATAAAGCTCTCATTAATGCAAATGGAAATGTGGAAACTACATGCTGAAATCAACAACTCCCCCTATTGTTAAAAGAGGTGAATAGTCCCCTTAGGCAAAAAGTAGCATGACTGAGTTTAATTTTTCCCTGACTATTCCTCCTCCTTATGAAATAAATTATGTTAAAAAAGGTAGTCTTTTGGGTTTGTTTGTTTTTTAAGTGGATGTCAGAGAAGAAGGTCAGTGCAGGGGATTTATCAAAAACAGTGTTCTCGTTATGATCCAATTCTGACCTGGCTTAGCCAAATCATCAATCACAATGACAGTGAACCATATTTATCCCTGGTGCAACAGCACTGTGATTGACAGAGTTACATTTTAAAGAGATTTACCCTATAGCCATTTAAAAAGAAGCCGGGGATGACAATTATTCAAAGGTTTGCCTTTCTCTGCACCTTGGATTAATGCATACATTAGGCAAAGTTATATGTGTGTTTGAGTTTGCTACAGTTGTAGTTCAGAATTCACGGGTGTTTGCACTTTGCTGCTCCAAGATTCATTATGATAGAATGTAGAGATAACAGAGCCCCAACCTAGTTACACAGTTGAAAGGCTGACAAAATAATTTGATTGTATTCTACTTATTTATCACAATATTTCAGTATACATTCTGGCTTATAACAAATGTTAGGTGTGAGACAGCCCAAATTGGCAATACTAATGATATCCAACAACAAAGGATATTGTTCCTTGAACTTTTATGACTACATTTCTCAAAAACAACATATAAGCGGCAACTTGGTTCAGTGATAACATGATTCTAGTAAAAGAAAAAAAATGTGAACAACAAAAAGACCCACAAAAAAAAGGGAAACAGCACAGTTTGTCAGTGTCTGTCTACTCCCTTTTTGTATACTACTAAATTTAGATTCCATTAACTGACTGAAGTGATCAAAATCAAACATGGTCAGTTCTATGACTAGAAATCTTTCAATCAAACTCTGTAAGCATTAACAGAGTAAGTCTGTTAAAGATAGATGGAGCTACCCAATGTTAAATACGCTCTGTGTTTCAATTTTTCATTTCCTAAACAAGTAAGTGCCTTTACATCATAATAACACTCAGCTGCTTACTGGGTAAAATTTTTCATAACCTGATTTAAGGGAAGTCCTAACAGTGACTCCACTGAGGCTACGATTTCACTTTTATTACATTAATTAAATGTAATGTACTTCAGTAACAGAGCTCAAAATGTTGATCAGTTAATGAAAGAGCAGAGATCAATCCTTGATGCAGGTGTCATCTGAAACACAGAAAAGCTGAGATAGAATAAGCCCTAGTTTATTACAGTTTCTTGTGATACACATTTTCCAGCTGTGCTGCATCTGTATATAAATGTGGCAAGTGGCACTTCATAGAACTGAAAATAGTTACAAATTTTATAACTAGTAAGTGGACCACATATGTAAGGAAATAGTTTGCTAACAGTAATGTTATAGTCCAGCTAAATAACTGGCTATTTTACTCACCAGTAGCTAGTCACATGTCTCATGCAACACTAAAATTCTACTACATTTTTTTGAAAATTAATCAGATTCAAAATTAAATACAGTGCTTAGGCACAAAACCCACAAAGTTCTTAGGCATTTTAAGAAGGAAAGATAGAGAGCAAGATTTCACTGACCAATTTTTTTCTTTTCAATTTTATTGGAAAACTTCTTGAGAAGTGCAGTTAATGTGATGTGCAGTAACATGAGGGCTTTGTTCTGAAATTCCATGTGGGGTTGTGTTATCAATCAATGCATCCTAGGGATTCACACAGAAATCTGCTAATGGAATACAGTTAACTTAGAACTGTGCCATCAGTAAGTGTCACTTTCACTATTGGGAGACATTAGCTATCTCAGCAGTGGCTGGGAAAAATACAGGATAGAGTACATGTAGTTCATAAACTGTTGTGAATTACATGGCAGCTCTTTCTGTCTTTCTTTTGTCTACATAATCGTAAGACATATAATAGCATTTGTGCTGTTACCCTAGCACAAAAGACACATCAGTTAAGAGAAGAAACAAGCATAAACTGAAGAAATCAGCATAAATGTCCTACTCAGTAAAATAAGTAAAAAAATAAAACAAAATAATAATAAAAAAAATGTTGGAGATAATTTTTTTCTCATTAAGACTGTAACAAAAACAAATTTTCATGGCTTCCAAAGGTTAACAAAATCATAGAGTGTTCGATTTGGAAAGTATGTTAAAGATCACCTAGTTCCAAACTTCTGGCATGGGCAGGGACAACTTCCACTAGAATAGGTTGCTCAAAGTCTCATCTACTCTGGTCTTAAACACTTTCAGGGATGAGGAGTCCACAACTTCTCTGGGCATCCTGTTCCAGTGTCTCACTAAAATTCACCTAGAAACTGAAACCCCCCCCTTATTATATTTATAAAATAGCACTAGGACATTATGCTTGTATTTAGAATTTACTCCTGCATTTATTCCTGATGTCAATGGAGCTACAGTCTTGTGTGCTAACAGTAATTGTATTTCCTTTGTGAGAAAAATGTTGCTGGCATGAGCTTTGTTTCACTGAAGGAATTCTATCTAAGGAAGTGATCCCTGAACTGTTCCTTGTGGTTGTCAATTCATGAAGTTACTACTTCTTCAGTCTCTTCCAAATGCTCCTTAACTGCTTCCTCACTGGTTGTTGCATGCTCACATTTCTCCCAGCCAAAAGAGATGCCTTATTTTCAACATGTTTAATAGGAAATCTTTGCTCACCTGAGTTGGTGGCTTACATCATGTGAGTGACAGTCAATCAGAAAATCTCTGCTTTGAAGAAAGTAATAAAGAATATAGGCAATTTTTCTAGAAATTGATGTAGTTTCTTCTATTATACATAGACATACATATACATATGAAGGGTATGCCTTTTGCATGTGTGATGGAGGGGTAACTAATGCATGTGAGATAGGATTTTTAAAAAATTAATATTGTTTATTAATTTTGGTATTCAGAACTCTTGCCACCCAGACCACTATTATTTAATAGTTAGGTTCTTCACACAGTCGTGAAAACATTATACAAAGGAATAGCTAGGTCTAGAACAAATAACTAGCAGTAATACAAGATTAAACCCAGTTGGACTGGAAGAAAAGGTTCCTGAGGTCAATACACCACTTGCCCACTAGATGGACTTGGGAAGCTCCTTTCTGCTTATGCCAGAAGGCAATTAGTGGATTGCAAGAGGCTTTAAGTACTTACACACAAATATTCATTTCCTGATTCCCCAGGACTAACTACAATTCCAGACAGTACCCAAACACTTGCAGTGAGTTTTGTTGGTGTCTTGTTAGCTGCTGAGGCCTCTAATTCTTCCCAGGCTTCACAGAGTTCTGGGGAAAAGAGGAAGCTGATCTGTGACATGGTCCTGATTCCTCTGGACTATCTGTGCCCCTTTCGGAGCTTTCTGTCTTGGCAGGAGACTTGCAGGCCTTGGCAGGTTGTCTTGCTTATGGGCAATCTTAGCACAGATGTCACACTGGCTATGCAGGCTTATCACATGGAGGTGATTAAAGATTTGTTACAAATTGTGCAAATTAATAATAAATATTAATTTTGATATCCAGGCAAAGATTGTTAATAACTTTGAAAACTGTTTATTAATATTAAATCTCAATAGAAAACTTATTTGCAATGTTCAAAATGCATGGTTTGGATACTTATACACAGAGGCAACAGGCAAAACCAGAACACTTTAAGAAATAACTGGGAAATGCAGACATTAAAAATGGAAAGAGGTTCTTAGTTTCAATTATACCTCTTGCCCACCAGAGGACTTGAAAGGCTCCTTTCTGCTACTAAGGTAGAAAGGCACAATAGATTCTAGTTACAGAATTTCTTAGATGGAGGCTTGGAATATTTACTCACAAAATATTAGCCCCTGACTTTTAGGGCTAGCTACAGCTGCAGAAAGTACCCAAACACTTTCAGGGAGTTCTGTCAATGCCTTGTCAGCTGCTGATGCTTCTGATTCTTCCCAGGCTTCACAGGATGCTGAGGAGAGGAGAAAAATTATCTCTGATCTTATGCTGGCTCACTGGATAATCTGTATGTTCCTTCCAGGGCTTCTCCTCTTGGCAGGTATAGGCAGGATGTGATAAGGCAGTGAGGCATAACTTTGCCAGAAGCAGAGAGCAATAGCATCAGGCAGCAGCAGCAAGCAAGCAAACACAAATATAATGGCACAGCACATTGTGTTACCTGCTCATCTCTTTTTATCAATACAACCCAAGATTCACAGGCCTTTGGACACAGGATAGCTTATCAGAGCTTGACCATATTACATGAAGCTTTACCCAAATTTGTGAAAAACAGTTCTTGCATGAGGCAAACACAATCCAAGTGTATGTACCTTGTTCACCACAGGATGTAAACAGGAGCACAAATTTGGACAAGCCAGGGTCCTTAGACTCAGTGGCTCCATGTTATTTGTCCTCTTTGCCATGGTTGTTTCTCCCCACAAAAGAGAGAAGGAGAGCAGAAGAACATATCTGGGCAAGTCAGTATATGTTCATGCTTATTTTGGCCTATTCAGGCCTACCATGGAAAGGCTATACCTGGTAAACTCGAAGCAAGGTAGGTTCCAGCAGAAAAGCTCAAAGTATTAAGGCTTGTGTGATGGTTCAGGAGTTAGCATCTCCGTCCCCTCCCCACTTGAATTCACTCCGACTAGACTTAGCCAGCTGGAAGTTAAGGAATGAAGCTTTATATTCACAGTTTAGCACAATATACAAGCAGATATTTACAATATATTACAAATATTTACAGCTATATATAGAAATATACAAGTTAAAAGTAATACAGAAATACAATCCCCCTCCCAGAAATCAGAGTCCCCAAGAGGGGTTTCAAATCACCATTTCACCCCCAAACACTCTTTCACCTTCTCCCCACCCTCCAACCTTATCCCAGAATCTACTTTCCGTTCAAGGTGAACAGGAAAGATTTGCCATGTGGTTTAGAAGCAGAATTGATTATTTTGGTTACGCAGATCCAGCTAGTAGCCAGGGAGAGAAAGCTCAGACTCCACAGATAGAGTGACTGTGTCTTAGCTATGGTTATGTCCCTGCTTTTGTACATCTCAGTAAGCATGAGTGAAGTAGACACCATTGTTTTCTGTTTACAGCCTACAATCTAATTTTTCTCATTAAAACATTCCAGTTAGCTAACTGATAGCTCAGTATGGCATGGCAGAATGCAGTAAGGCAGAATCACTGCCAGAAGCAGAGAGCACACTAGGCAGAGACAACAATGGTAGCAGCAGCAAGTAAGCATCTCATCTCTTTTATCAATACAGCCCAAGATTAATGTGTCTTTGGCCACAGAATAGCCAATCAGAACGGCAGTTAGCAGAGCTTAACCATATTAGGTGAAGTCAGGGCTTACTTTTACCTTTCAGGGCAGAACACAAACAAGTGTCTAAACATGTAGGTGAGGAGAAGAAAAAATCCAGCTTTTCTATGTCCTGTCGTCCAGCAAAGTAGGATAGTGAAACAGTGACCCACTACACTACAAAAATGAATGGTGAAATGACAAAAGGGAAAGGAAGGTCAAATCACTTCATTACCTTGGGCACTGAACAGACTGTGATGGAATAAATATTCCATATTTACAGGGAACCAGGGTCTGTGTTCTACTATTATCCATCTCTTTCTATTTACATGAGTTTATACAATAAGACAATAAAGGACCTTGTCAAAGTACTGGACAAAGTACAACAAGAGCTAATAAAAGAAGTATAGCCTCCAGATTCCTTATGAGGAGAAAGGAATAATCAGAATTTTTGCTGTCCTGTGGGATGCAATTATGCAGTCTGGAACCAAAGAGTGACCTTTGTTGCCTTCCTTGTTTATTGAATACAAACCTGATGTCTGGTTTCATTTCAAGCTCCCTGCCTAAGATGGATATCCTAAGGCCAAATTCAATAGGCAGTCAGCCATTATACCTGCCAAAACCTAGTATTTTCAAAAGAACTCATGCCAGTAGATTATCATGTCTGTTTCAGTTAGAATCAACATTTCTTTTCTAATTCACTTAAAATCAAACACACCACACTCCATAAGATACATGCCTTAATTCCCATACAATTTATAGCACCATGTATCTAATATGTGATTCTCACACCAGAATAAATTGGGTTAAATTTTCATATGCTTAGGTGGTGTTGGATATATAGCTTTTTTGAATCCCAAAAGAAAAAAAATCAGGATTAATATCTAGTTACGTCTTCACAGGGAATAAAAGCATGAAGAATAAGTTGTCTTCCTAAGTATCTGAAATAGAATCAGTATTTTAAGTGTCAGAGATACGGTTTTTCAAGAAGGCACTCAGAAAAAAATGTGAATGACACTTTGAAATCTTTATGGGACTTCAGTGATATCTTAAAGGATATCATTTCAGGAAAGGACAAGCAGACTAATTGTTTGGAATATGTAATGAAATGTGCAACTTGTAAAGACTGCAGGAAAAGTCACAAATGGAGCGTATAGAAATTTTAATTTTGATTTTATGTGGTTTCGCGATCTTTCCAGTATAGTGTGTGTGCAAAGGCAACAGTTTTATTGTACTGCTCAGCTTTGTCAGGTTGATACCATTCTTGCTATTGTAAGATCTCTAGGCTGTGTATATTTCTTTACTGAAGAGGCATGTTTCCCCAGAGAACAATTCAGAGTACCTCAGGTCAGCATTGCCCACTTACCAGAATTTATTATTGCAGTATGTTACACTAAAATAATAACATCAGGTAAACTAGCTTAGACAGCTAAGACAATAATTTAGGCATCCCATTTAACTATCTAAGATCAGACAAAGCAATACAGGCTTATAGCATTGCAAATGGTCATAATAAAATGAAAAGCAGTAATAACAATGAAGTAATATTATTGCATATTATGGAAAACTGGCATATTTTATCATTGGTATTATAAAATATGAGTCATTTTCTATCAAATCACTAAGAGACTTAGTGAAGCAATGAAAGATGAAATAATACCATGCATGATAAATCTACTTTTCTATAGTGTTGGCTTTTTTGGACATTTCATAAAGAATAACCTATAGGATCCTGATAAACTTAGTCAATAAGCACAGACTATTATATAAAATTACATACCTGGAAGATGCAAAAGCCAATACCTTTTCCAGAGAAGAGAGAGATAAGCATAAGAAAGAAAGAAGATTATTGATTTGAATCCATATCGAATTATAGCAGAACTGAACAAGATTATTACATATTCACAGAAAAAAAAGAGGAAAAAAAAAAAGTTTATACCATTATATGAGTACAGTTATCTGTGGTGTTGCTGTAATACAGTCTCATAGAGATCACAGAAGTCTGGTGGCATCACCAGCTCACACAATTGTAACAGTCATAGATAAATATATAATCCAGGAAGGTGAGGAGAGGTAATTACCTTTAATGCAAGAGCAGTGGGGGCTTGCCCTGGGACAGATAATGAGGTAGCTGAAAATTTATGCATTAAAATTAGGTAGCAAACCAATATTGGCAAAGTCATGCTGGGTGTCTGTTCCAGAACTCCTGATCAGGAAGGAAAAAGAAAAACATCTCTTCACAAAATGGAAATAAGCCTCACATTAACAGACCCTGGTTGTCTTCAACCTTTTCAATATCTTATGGAGGACCAGCACAGAAGGGTGCAAATGAGCCAAGAGGTTTCTGAAATTCATTGATGATAACTTTTTGGCAGAGTTAATATTAGCAAGTACTCTGCTGGACTCGATATTCATAAGGAAGGAAAAAATAACCAGGAATATGAAGGCAATGGGTTGCAGTGATCCTGAGATTGTTCAGGATTCTGAGAGGAGGGAACAATGCAGACAGCAGGTTTACAATCTGATTTTAGGGCAGCAAATTTTGACCTGTTGAGGAACATTTCTGAAAAGTATAGTAGCATTAAAGTGAAGACTAGGGAAAATGTGGTTCTGCTACCAAATAGGACAAAGAAGCCTGTAACATACAATATAGAGGAGGTCAAGGTACTCAGTGACTCACTCTTTGCTGTTAAAATTTCCCTTCAAGAATTTGAGGCCCCTGAAGAGCACGCGAGTGATTAAAACATTGGATCATCTTTCACATGGGGAGAATTTGAGAGAGCTAGAGAAGAGAAAGCTTAGGGGGATCCTGTCCCTGTATAGAAATACCTGATGGGAGGACATAAAGAAAGCATCTCTTTCCAGATATTTTTATGAATAAGATAGAAGACAATGGACACAAATTAAAATACAGGAAATTATTCCAAATGAGGAAAAAATAAATTATTTTAAGGGGAGTCAGACACTGGAAAAGACTGTTCAGAGACATTGTTTAGTGCCCATCCTTTAGTTACTCAAACTGGGTGATGCCCTGAGCTGAAGCAGACCCTGCTCTGAACTGGAGTTTTAGACTAGGTGATCTCCAGAGACACCTTCCAGCCTCAGATGTTCTGAGATTCTGTGTGACTGTGTGATATATGTTGCATTTTGTTAAAGTGGAAAGAGTGGTAACAGAAGTTAATTAAGGTGTAGTACATATACAAAGTCATGAAATCATGGAGTTATAACCATTAATATTTGCTCTGTTATTTATAAGTGATTGAAGTCTGTATCATGCCATTGCCTGTCTCTTTCTATTTATATGTCTGCACTGAGTGATATGAGTAAAAAGCTTGAGGCAAGACTTTTAGAGAAAAAAGAAAAGCTAAGTCAATTGAAAGCAATTTCTGAAGGGAATAAAATAAAATAAAATAGAGAAATATTTGAAAAAGAAAAAAAAAGATTGAAGGACATTGGAGATATGTTTATGTGGCATTCTGGCACTTTTGAATGCCCTAAAAAAGAATTACACCAACAGTAAGTTAGTGAATAATGAAAAATTAAAAAAAAAGAGAGAGGCATGAAGGAAAACCAATAGAATAGCAAGAATATTTGAAACACTAGGAGACATTTCCTTGTGGAAAATGTCTGAAAATCCTTAAGAGAGCTGATGAAGATTCATTTAAATAACCGGGGAGCTCATTTAAGCAGGCAGCCAAAAGGCTCACTACTGCTTTATAAAATCAGACTGCTACTGTGAAATGGTGGCACAGAAGATAAAAGCAAAAATGCATCACATGTCCTGACAATACACTTTGCCAGAAACTGATCACAACTGACTTAAATTATGCACTGAAATAGACTCAACACAATAGCTAGTGTGTTTGCTAGCTACTTGCTAAAGTTTAAAGAACAGACCAAAAAAAAAAAAAAAAAGGCACTGTATATTAAATGCTAAAACTAAGATCTACTGGGCATTAAGTTTTGCTCACAAGCACCAAAGCAAGTCAGAAAACCAGAAATTTATGAAAGATGTTGAGGTGCTTGAATATGTCCAGAGAAGGGCCATAATGCTGGTGAGAGGGCTGGAGCACAAGCCCTACAAGGAGCAGCAGAGGGAGTTGGCGTTGGACAGTCTGCAAAAGAGGATACTCAGGGGAGATCTTATTGCCCTCTCCAACTGCCTGAAGGGAAGTTGTAATCAGGTGATCTCCCAGGCACCGAGTGACAGAACAAGAGGATACAGTCTCAAGATGTGCCAGGGCAGGTTTAGGATGGACATTAGGACGTTCTTCACAGAAAGAGTGCTTAGCCATCGGAATGGGCTGCCCAGGGAGGTGGTGGATTCACCGACCCTGGAGGTGTTTAAAAGGAGATTGAATGAAGCACTTAGTGCCATGATTTAGTTAAGGAGAAGGTGTTAGGTTGGACTTGATGATCTCGAAGGTCTTTTCCAACTTGGTTAATTTTGTGATTCTGTGATTCTGCAAACTGCAGAACCCAACTCTATCAGCTACTGATTGTTCACAGAACACCTGTCACCAACAGAGGAAGGAAAATATTTCTATTATTCATATCAGATGGAGCACATATGAAAATTTCTTGCTCTAGATCAGTGTTACATGTGGAGAAAAAAGCTGAGAAATAAATGATTGATCAACTAATATATTCAATAATTTTCTGTATTAAATTATTAAATCTTCAGCATAAAATGTAAAATGAGTGCTGCTTTATCTGTATTGTTCATATAGAAAAAATGACAAACCTTAGTACAACTGCCATGTCCTAGAGAATAGGGAGGAAAATTATCATGACATTGAAAAAGATGTGTGGAATGTTCAGGAGAGTAAAATATAGGTAAAAAGTCATCGATACAAATACAGCAAAGTTCTCTGATACAGAGTTTAGTCCATGCAGACCTAAACTAAAAGCACTGTATATGATGTTCTCTAGATACTATCAATTTGTAAATTCTATATTGCAGTTGAAATGTTGGTATGGGCCAAACTGTCATTTTTGCATTATATTTGAGATGTTAATGTAAAGTGCAACAATACAGAACATCTGAGAACACAGAACTCATAGAAGCCCAAGGAATATCAGCTGTCTCCAAATGTTCTGCAGATATTTGGACCAAAAAATTGAAAACAAACAAAAAAACAAAACAAAAGAAAAGAAAAATAAGGTACATTATTTTGCTGAAGAGCTGGTGAAGGAGAAAAATAGTACAGGCACACATGTGACCTAACTTCCATTATCTATAGAAGAAAAAAAAATCTTAGCTACTCTTCATGGCCTTAAAGTTAACAGAGCAAAGATCCATATGTAGGCGCTTGGTTTAGGAGTGAATTATTTCCCCCACTGATTATAATACCTAGAGACATGTTAAATACAAAAAGAATCCCAGATATCTGGTTTACATTTCCTTTGTCAGAACCTATATGTAATTGAATAAAGGCTATTTTGGCTTTATAGAGAGAGAAATATCATTCATAGAAATATTCTGGATGCCTTAGTGAATTCTAACCAAAGACAGATTTGTTGTGCTTAGGAGGCTGGGAAATCAGTATTTGAAGTTATGGTTCCTATTTTGCTGAAACTGCGTAGTTTTGGGATTGCTAAAGAAGCCAATGAAGGTTTTAAGGAATGTTTGAAACACCTGTAGCATGAATATACCGTATGTCCTTTAATAAAGCTGCAAGTACTGCAGAACTAAATCTCTGTTAAAAAATCTTGTATATGAGTAGTCTGTACAAGTTTTAGCAGGAAAATAGAAATTGTTAAATATATCAAATATATCCAGGGAAAGTTTGTGTTGCAGCACACAAAACACAGAATAAAATCAAATTAAACTTTAAAAAAAATCAACAGAATGCTGTTCTACTTATTAGGACATAGATACAGCAACATGGCAAGCTTCCAGTGAAAGGGAGATCTATAGGTAGGAAAAGTCTTTTAGGGGTATATAAAAGCTAAGAGTTAGAAACAATGCTGACTACTCCTCTATATAGTCATTATCACTCACAAAAGCTGAAACATACAGTTCAGAGCATCAAAGTGAATTCCCTATTCATTAAAGAGTGAATCTCAGCTAGTTAGTCATACACTTGCCATTTGTTGTATAAGCAGACAATAATTTGTCTCCAGATGAATTGTTCTGTTCCAAGCTGAAACAAACATCTTGACTGGCATACTTCACTGTATGTAAACACCAGCCAGAATGCAATCCCTGAAAAAGCCAAAGCTGACATGATTGCCAATTGTGAATTCAACTGTCAGGGAGCAACAGGATGACTAGAGGCAATCTGCATTTTTTATTAGAGAGACAATAAAATTAAGGCAAACCATTTTCATTTTCAAAGGGGAGATATATGTTAATTCATTCGCATGAGAACCTCGTATTTGCAAATACCTGTAGGTAGAGGTAAATAATGTGCATTCTTCTATCTACATATTTCCTACAAATTGTATTTGCCAAGTAATATAAGTTCCTTTACAAAAAAATCAAATATTAAAAAGAAAGTGATTAGGCCTTACAATATTTTTTCTTCTCTGGTAAGCAATTAGCAAATAAGTACATGTTTGCCTTGAAGTGATCTATGTTCAGAAGACTGCCAAGACGACTCTTTAATAGGCAGCTGGTTGGCTGATCTTTTGAATGCGCTCTGCTCACTGAAAGATGACCAACCAACTTCATTATTTTTGCTAATCAAGTTACTGTCTGCCTACAAGAGTATTTCAGGTGGTAAAACTGGTTATTTTATTTACAGACCAGGAAATTAGTATAAGTTAACTGAGAAAGCATCTTCTTTCATACAGTGGCAACAGAAACTTGACTGTAATAATATATATATTGGAAGGCACTTTCGGTATGTAGGAAAATAAATTTTCTATACTTACATATGGCAGCCTACTTAAATTCTTTAAGCCGCTCAATATTACAGAACCAGTTCATGAAACTATTATATTGCTTATTAAGTAAAGTCACCTAGCATTTTTTATTAAAAATAAATGATTGAAAATATATTCCACAAATACTAATTTCAGTGATTTTATTAGAGTCAATTTTATAGTATTCATCCTCTTTTTCTGCATTTATTCTTCATACATTTTTAAGTGACTCTATTTTACTGATATTAAGTGTACAAGGGAAGAGGTTTCCAAAGTCATAGTTCTGAATATGCAGACTGGAAATATCTGTGCTGCCACTTGCAAAAGAAAGAGTAATAAAATAATGTGAATTATATCATCAGTCACTACTAAGAAATGCATTCCAAGCACCAGAGGTCAAGAAAATCTTGATTCTCATAGGATTTTAAAAATAAGGAAATCTTAAAAAAATGTAGAGTAGAAGACTCACTGAAAGAAATCAGGATCTGTTCACAAAGTGACTGTAGGTATCATCCTGTAAATTAAATGGATATTTTATGGGGAGGAATGTGGGGGCAGGGGGTGTTAATTAGTGTAAGTAATTGCAATAGTTGTGATAGTTTCCCTTTTATAAAGCCTCAGCTCCTTCTTGTTGATAGTGAAATCTCATTGGTTGACATTGTAATTCCTTAATATATTGCTTCATTTATTCATCAAAGCAGTAGATAAAAGCAAATATGTGACTGGAGAGCACAGTCGCCCAACACTCCCATTATCAACATATAACATGCTGAATCCGTGGCATGCCCTGAAAAAAATACAAGTATCACTTGCCCTAAATAAAATACTTACCTAAAATTCTGCTTTATACCATCTCTCTTTCACTGACTGAAAGCATTTTCAGGTTGTCTTGTAACTTTACAAAAGGGTCCAGCTAAAAGGATTTTCACCTTGATTTCTGACAGGTTTCAGAACAGAGATGATTAACCAACTTGATCCACACAACAGATGCTCAGAGCTATTACAGAGCAGCATATCAAGCAACACATTAAAAAGCACTTCATGAGAGATAATACCATAATACTGCATTCCTTTACAATGCTTTTNTGTAACTTTACAAAAGGGTCCAGCTAAAAGGATTTTCACCTTGATTTCTGACAGGTTTCAGAACAGAGATGATTAACCAACTTGATCCACACAACAGATGCTCAGAGCTATTACAGAGCAGCATATCAAGCAACACATTAAAAAGCACTTTCATGAGAGATAATACCATAATACTGCATTCCTTTACAATGCTTTTCCTCTGTGCAGCTCGCAAAGGAGTCTTCTACCTTGATGCAAACATTTCTTCAGGAGATGTTTTTTTTTTTTCCTTCAGGTTTCCAACACCGAAATTATGCAAAATACTCCTCTTATTTCTCTTCTTCTTCCTAATATTTAAACCACTAAAATAAGTATTTTAAGCTTTGTTTTTTTTCAAACTGTCTTCATTTTATCTAGACTTTGGGTACTTTGCAGAATCAGATTTCACTACTGCTAATATGTACTCACCAAAGCAAGTGTGAATGTACTAATTAGTAATTTCACATCCTGCCTGGCAGACATTGTTTACCCTAACATCAGTCATAGAATTTATGTGTTAAAGAAATTTGCATGTAGAAAACATGATTTCAGGATAAGTATAAAATGAAGGACAAGGAAAGGAAAGGATGTGCTTGTGTAACTGTCAGCCTAGGCTAAAATTTATTTCTCCCTAAAAACACTGTATTGTCAAGCTTACTAAGTGCCATCTTCAACTCTTTTCTTAGTGAAGCAATAGTAGAAAAAATTAGTCACAAAAATATTTTTAGCTATTTTTTTTGCATGACAAAATACAAACCAGAAGGCTTTAGCTTTGGTGTGGTTTTTTGTTTTTTGATTGTTTTGGGTTTTTTTTTTAATTATTCAAAATAAATTGAGCTGTGAAACTTCAAAAGCATCAATTTTTTTTCTTCCAAAAAATACCATAGTCAAAATATTTTTCCATCTGTATTTGATGCCTCTGATTTTTCATTTTCTCATGAATATGAGCAATGACTAGCCTCTATATTTTATCTAACAGCTATATTTCTCCATTCTCTTCTCCTTATTCTTCTCTCTATATGGCTGAAGTTCTATGGAGTAAATATTCCAGAGAAGCAAATTGCAGCACTTTATATTTCTGTTAACTACAACTTTTCTTATATCAAAGACATTTTTTAAAACTATATGACTGATCAAGAGAAAAGAACTGAGACAGAAAAGTAATAACTGGTATTAAAACACAGCTTAATAACAGATGTCTCATCTGGAAACTAAACAAAGTGAGAGCAGCCATTTTAAAAAAATCTATTTAATGAAAAATTAGTATTTACATTATTTTCTTATTAACGTAATTTGGGTGATGGGTTGTTGGGTTTTGAATACAAAACTTTTGGGACAATTTATTCTTAATACAATGGATAAAATCTTTATCTCAGCACAGTTTTCATCTAGATTTAGAAACTGATCAGCAAATTAGGAAGGATATGCAAATTAAAAAATGAATATCCTACTTTTCAATATTCCTTCTCTCAGTAAAATAGAAGGGATCATACTTCATACATAGACTTCTTTGCTAAGAGTATCCCCTTAGGAAGTTCACAGATGACAGAAAGTTGAGTGGTACAGTTGTTTTATCTGAGGAAGGAGTATCATCCAGAGGGATGTACTTAAGAAGTGGGCTCATGTGAATCTCATGAACTTTAATAAGGCCAAAAGCAACACAATCCACTGTGTCAGTACAGACTTGGTTATAAATGGATTGAAAGCAGCTTAAGGAGAAGGACTTGGAGGAATAAGCAGGTGAAAAATTCAATGCAAGGATGGGATCTTCAAGAGTTGTCAGAGTATACTAAATGTTCCATGCATATACACATATTAATTCACATTTTAAAATGTTCACATTCATTTTTAGACATCTTGTATTCTTATATGCTTCAAATGGGCAGAGCTGGAAATTCATGTTCACATTCCAGTATTTGAGTTTAGATTGTCCTTCATTTTTGTGCTGGTTTGAGGATAATTGGAATATTTTACTGAGAGAAATTAAATCTTTGGCTGTGAGAAGAAAATAACAGTTACACTTATATCACTTATTCTTCTGTTGAGACACACAAATAGTCAGAATATGGATAAGGCACTTCTTGAAAGGTCATGGCAGACTGGTGAAGTTCCTGCTGACTGGAAAAAGGCAAATATAATACCTATCTTCAAGAAGGGAAAAAAGAACGACCCTGGGAACTACACACCAATCAGCCTCACCTCTGTGCCTGGCAAGATCATGGAGCAGATCCTCCTCAAGGCTCTGCTAAGGCAGATGGAGAGGAAAGCAGAGGTGCCTGATGCCAACCAGCATGGCTTCACCAAGGGCAAATCATGCCTAACAAATTTGGTGGCTTTCTATGATAAAGTCACAGCAGCAGTGGACAAGGGAAGGGCAACAGATGTCATCTACCTGGACCTGAGTAAGGCCTTTGACTATGTCCCACATGACACCCTGGTCACCAAGCTGGAAAAACACCTTGGCTGACACACCTTGGGCAACTCAGTATGTGAGTTTTCCCCCCCC